>CABFWO010000277.1:98958-208187 GCA_902155825.1 Timema genevievae | reverse complement strand
TTTGTGGGCATATCCCCCGATTGCCGGAAGATAGAAAAAATTCTAAAGGATAAAGAGTTCTAGAAGCTATCTGATGTGTTTTTTATGGCAACATTACCCCCTAACTGCTGAAGGCTTGAACAATTTCTAAATATTAAACACTTCTAGAAGCTCTCTTAAGTGTTTTTATGGTAACACAGCCCCTAATTTGTAGTTGTATCTTAATTTTGATATTGTTTGAACCATAAATAGAGCCATATATATTCTGTTCATAGAATTTCGGAGGGGGTTTGAACCCCCAAAACCCTCCCCTGGCTACGGCCTTGCGTAATACACCCGACCGGAAATCTCACCCCGACCTCGCTGCCACTGGCGAACAAGACAAGAAAAGACTCGTGTCTTTTAGTCAGTGTACCCAACGATGGCGGGTAATTTTAAATATTCACGTTGGTTATATATTTTTCATATGTAAAGTTTTATAAGTTATATCATTTCCACTAACTCCAAAAGGGCTGTCCTTGAAATATTACTTAAGGGTTTGTGGGAGAGAGGGGAGGTCAGTATTTTCTAACGGGAGTTGGGGGACGGGGGTTTCTCAGAATCCAACTTACGTAAGGTTTTTTTTAAATCAATATTTATGGTAAGACAACATTTTTTTTTAAATTGTCAGAAAGTAATTGTGTTAAAAATAAAATTACACTTATATTTATTTTACTTATGATGCTTTAGAGGTTAGACCTAAGGATCCCCGCGCACTAGGCGACCTGGTCGTATGACCCGTTGTCGCCATGGCCAAAAGACACCACGAGCATGTGTAGAGCGACCCAAGGTTTGCACTGTTTGCGCCTGAGAAGTAGGCAACTCATCAATCAGGGACCTGTGTAAAATGTCCTTTCCATTTTGACAGCCAACAGTTAAACTGCTACACTGGCACCAAAGTGAGTGCGAGGCGTGCAGAATGTGTTGCCTACCTCCCAGGTGTACACAGCGCAAACTTTGACATCGCGTAGCACCGCCATTTGGCGTCACTGACCCCAAGTTTATTACGTGGAAATACTTGTCTTTTCATCCTCTACAACCTGTATAATTTTTTACCAGGAGATATGAATAACACTGTATAGTGGAGATTCTTATGTCAGCCACTCCTAAATTTGACCTGAACTGCTTCATATTAGTAAACTGAGAGATTGAAGAACAATATTTGTTAATTGATTTAAGTATAATCAAACCTCATTAGGGTTGGATTTTACTACGGCTGAAAATTATGATCGTGTAAATTATCTCCATGAAAATTTGGAGACAAGTTTGGACTAAATGTGGATGGATTCCGCATTCAATTTAAACGGAGTGTAAACATTCTCAACATACATAAACAAGTTACTCCGTGTTTATGTAATGAAGCACACCACTGCTACGGTTTGTAAGCTACCCCAAGACGCAAATGAAACTAAAAGTCATCTTTGACGTAATCGTTTTAAATACAAACCCAGTGCCACTATAGTATTAAAAAATATAGTCCAATTGTTAAAGAAAGCGCCTTTTATAAAATACAACAGAATGTTTTGCTTTCGAAATTGATAACATTTTACCATACCGGTATTATTAGTTCCATTTTATAGGTTCTGATAAAATCTTTCAAAACCGACAGTTGCACATTACATGACCTGGCGTATGAGTTCATGAAAGTAAATCTAGTAACTTTTCTAGCTGTCTTATGAAAATTGGACTGTACAATAGTTAGAAAGTACTATAAAATATAATCCAATTTTCTTACCAGTGGAAATATTTGACAGCTATATAAAGCTACTAGCTCTACTTTAACATAATATTCATACGTCAATAAATGTTCCATTTAATAGGGTTTTGCAACTTTTGATAGGTGTTACTAATAGTAACTATTAACACAAATAATTCAGAAAGATGCTATCATAGTTGTTTGCAAAAAAATATGTATTTTCTAAAAGATGTTTCAAATACCAACTTCGGTGGCCACATAGTCTAAGGCGTGACTCTCGCAAGACTAAACTGCCAATGACGGGGAGGTGGGGAAAATTGGGGTTCATATCCCGGTCGGATGCACTAAGGTGTTTTTCCTCCTAAATGATTTTCCAATCTTACTCCACACAAATTCGGTACACTTTCTCTAAAATTCAACCTTCCTTATCCCTAAACCATTAGAGTAATTAGTACATAAGCGTACAACCCAAACGAGTAGTTAGACGCGGTGCTAAAAAAAACCGTTCCAAATGTTAATTCTTAAGAAAATTAAGGGCAAGCACATCAACAAACTTTTATATTTATAATTTTCGAGATTTCGATTAGTATTACAAAGCGCACGTTTTCCATTTACAAAATGGCCTTGAGTTGAAAAGTATGTACTGTCAATTTACGTGGAATTACATCATCATAATTGCAATGATATATAGTTATATCTTGTATAAAACAAATAACATTCTGCAACCACTGGGTTGGCTGAATAAGCTCCATTTCTGACTCAAATTAGGAAGCCTGGAGTTTGATCCTTACCACCATAATTGATTCTGATTTGTTTACCATGTGGTTTACTATCAAATCTGCATCGAGTTCTTGTATAATTCCTTAAAATACACTCGTTTTGTTCTGTACTCTTAAGATTATAAAATATAGCACGCTGATATCAACACAAAGTCAATAAAATGTTAAGGTTATGTTAGCAAATATTGGGAGCTTGGAGAGAGAATAAAGTAGGATTTGTCCTCTTTTCAGCCATGTTGTTTTACACTCGCCAATATCACAAAGCAGGTACAAGTTGGGTAATTTGCTTTCGCTGGAATTTCGGAGTTTTTTAAAAACTAGCCACCAAAACGCATCACTATTGAATAGAGAATAATTAAGATTACCGCGATAATGTAGGTAGTGGTGCTGTTTTCAGCGTATTTTTATGTTCAGTGATAAAGACTGAGTACCGGTAATACGTATCTGTACCTATTCAGACTATCCACACGTTTATATTGATGTGGTAGGTATGAGGAAGATAAAATTTAGAGGAAATGTACCGAAATTTGTGTGTTGGGAGTGTGAAACCGTTTGAGGAAAATATCCCTTAGTACACCCGAGAGATTCAAACCCTGCATCACCAGCAACCCAGCCTATTGTGAGAATGACGCCTTAAAACTAATCAGTATCGGTGATAATTTTAAAATCCACTTCGGTGGTCGAATGGTCTAAGACAGGGATGACGAAACTTTTACGATCAGTGAGCCACTTGAGGACTAGCTGGATTTTGAAATAATCTAGTGTACCACCTCTTATTTACGTTTATTAACGAATATTTTTAAAAAAGTACATAAATACCTAATCACGCTGTTTCCTTATGGGGTAGGCAAAAAACTGACTTCTTAGACAAGATCAATTTTAATAACTTAGAGTAAACACTTTAAAAGCAAAAATTAGAGTGAAAAAAATACAATACAGTAAATTTATATATGTATATATTAAGTTTATTTATATATATATATATATATTAAAATAAAATAAATCATTGGGCTTAGTCATCTCAACATTAGTTAGAAACACATTTCTATATTTTGATAGCCTAGATATTTATGTTCGGTTCATAGCTTGTCTTGAACAGCACACAAGATGAACTTTACTATGAGCCAAGACGATTTCTAACCGTTGAATTCGCAAAGCTCATTGAGACATGACATTGAATAACATGGCTGTCGAAATATTTATTGACACGCTCCGGTGGCCGCGTGGGTCTAACGCGCTACTCTCGCAGTAGGATAGACAACCGATGACGGGGAGATCGAGGTTTGAATCTCGGTCGGGTGTACTGAGGGTTATTTTCCAAAATAGTTTTCTACTCCTCCACGCAAATGTGGGTACACTTCCTCTAACTATAACCTTCCTCATCCCTAAAACTATTAGCGTAACTAGTACATAAGCGTATAACCCGAAAGGGTAGTAAGACGCGGTGTTAAAAAATATATATTTATTGACAAAATTTCTATTTGCCATTAAATAAGGAAGTGCACTAAGAAAATATTAGATATTGGAAATATCTTCATATTTTTAAGAGTGGATTTATATCAGAACAATTTATGAACCGAACAGGACTTACTTGAGACATTTGATCTTGAAGAGAACGATCATATAATTAAACAAGAAAACACGTTTAAAAAAAGGCTAGTAAAATATGTAAAACAAAAATTATAAAAAAAACCTTTTCAAAAACTCAACAAAAACTCGATTATAATAAAATAAAGCTATAATCGTATGAGAGAATGTTTTGAGACAGTTAATCGGGACATTTCAGGTTATGTTGACACTTTTTTTTAAACCAAAGTGTTAAGTACATAATATGTGCATCGCCAAGGCCAACTTGATTTTGCCTCTTAAAACTGAAAAAAAAATCAAAGATTACTATATTAAAAAACACTTCATGGTGTCAGCCCGCAAGCGAACTATATATTGACCGCGCAGCCGCCGCATGTTGGTGAAGATAGCACCGACATTAATTTGCGGATAGAAGGTGTTATGTGGTCAGGACAACGAGCCCTCCAGTCATTAATCTCAGTTTTCTAGATTAGAGCCGCCACTTCTTTAATCAAAATGTAATACGGCAGTGGTTCCCATTCTGGGGGGAGAGACGTGAAGATCTTCCAGAGGGGGAGGGAGTGTGTAGTTAGGAAATAACGTTAAAAATCAGCTAAGAATTAAATACATTTTTTATTTCAATTCGTTTTCCAAAAAGTAACATAATTTTCTCTTAGGGTATTGGAAACACTGCCTACCAGTTGTAGAACCCAAAATTCGAGAACTGATGAAAATAAAACACTTCTAACCATACCACTAATTTTCCGTAGTTTTTTTGGTATGGTATACAGCCGATGTTAGATTTATTTTTGTATCAAATAAATAAGTTATTAAAAACAAAACTTTTCCTAGATTTTATATAGACTGTTGTATAAATAGGGTGGAGGGGGGAATTCGATGATCTACCAAGCTGAAACAGATTGGGAACCACTTCCATACAGGGAGATTTGAAACAAATATTTTGTGAAGCAATCTTAATAATGATCTTTACCAATATAACCTTCCAGGTCACATCTACGAGTATGCCTATTATTATTTTTAATTTTTTGATTTTTAGCAACGAGTCTTACTAACCATCCGGGATATCCGCATATTTGCACTAATGCGGTGCGGATAAGGAAGTTTGAATCTGGAGGAAATTTACCCGCCTTCACGTTGGGGACGAGTGAAAACCCGGGCGGGATGCGGGCTCCAACCTCCCCATCACCGGTAAATGAGACTAGAATATCTTAACGTTTAGTCTGTGAGCCCGCCGATGCGTGTAACTCTTCCAATAACGAACACAAAAACACTTTATCATCTCTCGAAGAACGAGATAAAAAAATGGAAAGTATCGACAGTAGTGTCTGGGTCAACTCATCTATTTGGAACCAACCCATTTGAGTTGCACCATGGTCTAAGGCAGCGGTCGGCAACCTACAGCCCGCAGGCCGTATCTAGCCCGCGAAAGATTTATCAAACAAACAACTATGTTAGTAAAAATAAACTAGTAACTAATTAAGATATGAGAAATATAAAGTTGAAAATTTTTGTTCGACATATTTTCAAATCAGCCACTCAATTTAAAAAAATAAAACAACATACGGCCCGCGATACAAAAAAAAAAGTATGCCGATACCTGCTCTAAGAAGTAACTTTCGCAATATACCAATCTATATCCAAATATATTGCGAAAGTTATTTCTTAGAGCAGGTATGGGCATGCTTTTTTTTATATCGCGGGCCGTATGTTTTTTTTTTAAATTTTAATTGAGTGGCTGATTTGAAAAGATGTCGAGCAAAAATTTTCAACTTTATATTTCTCACATCGTAATATATTTATATATATATTTGCTTTTACATTTAGTTATATATATATATATTAAACTAAATGTAAAAGCTTGACTTTTCCCTTTAGTTGTTCATGAGGCGAGATATTTTAATACTGTGAAAAAAAGTATGTTATTTTGTCCTATAAATATTTTCCCGTGAACATGGCGTGGTAATGGTCGACCCTAATCACCTCTTACCCAGGTATCTTCTTGTGATGGGACCTCATTGTTCTCCCCGACAGATGTTGCCACTGCTGCATTTAACAGCAGTTGGTTCTTGCATTCCATGCCAAAAAACCACTACAAAAGGTTCACCATGAACAATACCACAGCTTTATACAGTAGAAGTTTCCCACACACTTAACTTACCACTCTTGACTCTTTTTCTGTGTTCATTTCCATTATGACCTAAACTTAGGAGATACGAAATGCGTAAAAATTCCTTAAACAACAGAAACTAACCCGCCTCGGTGGCGTAGTTGGCTAACGCGTTAGTCGTGTTGAGCCTGACTGCCGAGGACGGGGAGATCAAGGTTCGAATCTCGGTCGGGTGAACTGGGGGTGGTTTTTTCCTAAATGGTTTTCCACTCTCCCTCCACGCAAATGCGGGTTCACTTCCTCTATTCAACCTTCCCAATTCCTAATCCATTAGCGTAAATAGTACTTAAGCGTATAACCCGAACAGGTAGTAAGACGCGGTGCTAAATAATAATAATAATAACAGAAACTAACCAACAACAAAATGTAGGCCTATTAATACTGTCGGAAATATGGCGTGTGTGGGTATTTACTTTTTGTCAGCACATCTCACCCGTTCGGGTTATAAGCATAGGTATTAATTAAGATAATACTAAGGATTGGAAAGGTTTAATTTCGCAGAAATGTACCCAATTTCTTGTGGAGAACCATCTAGGAAATAACACCCCAAGTACACCCAACCGGGATTCGAACCGAAATCTCTCCATCATCAGTATGTAATCCAGTCTACTACAAGAGTGACGCTTTAGATCATTCAACCATCAAATTAAATTATTATTATTATTATTATTATTATTACGTCTTACTACCCGTTCGGGTCATACGCACTTACACTAATGTGTAATGTTAGGGTAATTGTGAGATGAAATGGAGGACCTACAGTTTAACGTGGAATCCGAACCACGGTGGAGGCCTGGCATTCCACACATTCACAAGTTGTGATTAATACACGTCTTGTCAGAGGTGAAGGAAGGGTTTGGCAATCAGATAAATCTGTGCCGGGACCGAGGATTGACCCCCGGACCCCCAGCACAGAAGTCTGACACCTTACCCCTAGACCACCAGGTCACCAGCCATCAAAGTTGATTCTACTTTTATTATTTTGCCACAGATACAATTTGTTTCATTTGGTTTTAAAAAAAAACTTACAAAATTTACAAATTTATAATAGGGCTTAGAATAAAATCACCCGTTTCATTGATCAAATGGTATAAGGCAGGGGTTCTTAATCAGGGGGTCTAGGACTCGATCTCTGAACAGCAAACATCACAATAGTTGTAGCTATACCCTGATTTTCATAGGAAGCCGTTTTAGAAAATACAAACATATTTTTTACGACCAACATTTTACTATATTACTTGTGTTATTCTTCAAGTATTGATAATATCTATCAAAAGTGACAGCTGCATATTACATGACTTGACGTATGAATACGTGAAAGTAGATCTACTAGCTTTTATAGCTGCGGCTTTCTATGAAGATCTGGGTATAGCTTGTGTACATGTGATTTGTAATTTTTATATAAATAAATATGATAAAATCCGTATGATTTTATTTCAGCTGTTACATTCCTAGCTACACATATTATGTAGAGTAAAACCACATTATTGACGTCTGAAGAAGGGTGTGTGGGGAAATATTGGAAAATCCATTGGGGGTCTGTAATCGTAAAAAGGTTAAGAACCCTCTCATGTTAGACTAGCCATCTGATGACGGGGAGATCCAGGTTCGAATCTCGGTCGGGTGTCTTGAGGGTGTTTTTTACAAAGCGGTTTTCCCTTTCTTCCTCTACGCAAATGAGGGTACACTTCCTATAAATATAGCCTTCTTAATTCCTAGAACCATTATAGTCATTAGTACATAAGCGTATATCCCGAACGGGTGTAGTAAAAAAAAAGCTATAGATTTTGAGCTCAATTGCTCAGGAGTCAAACAAAGTAGCAAACATGGCCACGTTTTTATTTAAACCTACTTAAGAGACAAATAAACTACATTTTACGAGTGTGTCTAATGTGCCTTCCTGTAACTGAATCACTATGTGTAATTGTGTATGTAAATTTAACGACGCAGTGAGTATTGTCCACTTGAATTTGAGGGCTTCATTAACATTCATATCGGGAGTTATAACTGAACAACAGTTAAAAACAAAACAAGCTTTTTAATGGGACTCTTACGAGAACATATGATGCCATTCAGAAACTTAATACAGTCTAATTTTCATAGGAAGGGCCTTTTCTGACAGCTATAAAAACCTTCTAGATTTAATTTCAAGTACTCACTGTCACTTTATGATTGTTATTATCAATACCTATAAAATAACACTAAGCATATAGTGAAAAAAAAATTTAACACCACGTATTACTACCCATTCGGGTTTTACGACTATGTACTTATTACGCTAATGGATTAGAGATGAGTAAAGTTGAATTTAAAGGAAGTGCCCCCACGTTTAGGTGAAGAGATAGTAGGAAACTATTTAGTAAATACTATTCTCAGTACACCCGACCGGGACCAAACTCCGATCTCCACGTCATCGGCAATGTAGTAGATTGTGAGAGTGACGCCTTAGATCATACGGCCCCTGAAACGGGTGTGAAAATATCAATTTGTCCGCAAAAATGTGTTTGTATTTTCTAAAAGGCCCTTTTTATGAAAATTGAACTTTGGCAAATTTGTTTCAAATTCTCCTTCCAAGAGTGAAAATGGCTTGTAAAAATTACTCCCCTACCTCGTTCAATTTGACGGTGTTTCTCTCTTAATGGTTTCCCTACAGTGTTGCGTTGCAGCCAACTCAACATCGACAACGGTTTGGAAATGCAGACAAGACACCACTTAGTTGGTTTTAGTCTAACGTGTCTCAATGCTCGTTCGCGCTATCTACAACTTACAATTATTTAAAACACGTAATGAGGAAGGTGAATGTTAAGAGAAAGAACCAGAACTGGCCTGGAGAGACGCTAGTGAAATTAGGATGTAATCCCCACCCCTCACTCATCCGGGAACAGGACCCCCATTTTCCAAGTCGGAGCTGAGCATGCCAGTCGAGCTCGCTAACGTTGAGCCCGCCCTTTTCGACAAGAATTCACGGAGTTTTATCCAAACGATTTTTATCTTTTAAAAATAATAATAAATAAAGCTTTGTACACAGAGAATATGCACACAAAAAATCAAAAATACTCTAAGAGGAGGATTTTTAATTTGCGATCCAAATTAAAATAGAGATATCTACCTAGATTAGGGTTATACGCTTATGTACTAGTTTCGCTAATGGTATAAAGGGATTAGGGAGGCTATTTACAGAGGAAGTATATACGAATTTGCGTGGAGGAAGAGTGGAAAAACATTCTGTAAAAACCACTAAGAGTAGCACGTTAGACGAGGCGACCAAGGTAGCTGGTTAATCTAAATTAGAATAGGTAAATCTACCTAGATTAATTAAATTTCCCATTTATTTTCTAACATGTAAAAGCTACATTTAAGGGCTGTCAATGCAAAATTGATGTTTGTTATTAATTAAGTTTAGCACTAAAGTTTCTAAAGTCATAATAATATAAGGAGTAAGGATTAGGAAGGTTGACTTAGAGGACGTGAAAAAGAATTAGCGGAGGAGGAGGATGGGGAAAACTTAAGTAGTAAACTCCGTGAAGAAAATCACCCGCTGGGCACGTGACCGGGATTCTAACCCCGACCTCCTCGCAGCATCATCACTCCAGTATATTACGAGAGAGATTCCTTAGTCCACGTAATCAGTCATGAGAACGAAGGAGAAGAGGGGGAGGGGGGAAGAGGAAACCGGGTTCTTATTATTCCGTTTCTTTAGTCTAGTCAATAACTTCGTCCTTTTATTACATACAACAGTTTTAAAAGATTACTAAAAACAATGCAGTATTCATCCGCTAGGAATGATCGTTCACTTTTTTTTTTACAAAAACAAATTTTCAAGACGGACGAATTCGTAGATGTTTTTTAAGAAATTCTTTAACTGTCAGTAAAAATCAAAGTTACTCTGAACGAACATTCCTATGGTAGTTACTAAACCACTGGCAGAGTCGATGCAACAAGTGCATTCGCACATAACGGTAGATAAGAAGGGGAGGGGGGAGAAATGGTGTTCAAGATGTATTATGCTTACAAGCGAAACATATTCACTGCTCAGGCAGTCAAAATTGACATTCTGAAGTAAACAGTAAAGCTCATCATAGTTGAAATGCAGTAAGAGGGCGCGGCAAATCCCAGTTACTACAGTAGCCCCTTGGCTTCTTTGGTGCTGACTGACAGTTCACAGCTGACTTCTGACAGTCAACAGTTAGGTATATACTTAAATTTTGACTGTCAGAAGTTATGGTTCGGCGTAGGGATACATAATTTGGTCTGGTAGCTTTTCAAAGCCGTCATCTGTCAGCTGTGAGCTGTCAGTCAGCACCAAGGAAGCCATGGGGCTACTGTACGTTTGATTAGATTTCCCAGAAACCTTTGTAATCCCCTACTTCTACTACCCGCTTTCCCCCCCTGACATGCCAGTTGTATCACCTCTTGTCGCAAGCCTGCTACCCTCGTTAGGTGAGCCCAATCACTTGCGAGATGGTCGCTTCAAACAAATTCCAGACGGCAATCACGAGTTGAAGCGGCCACCGCTCAGGGGAAGGTGTTGTTGTTGTTAGCTATACCTCAGTTTTAGCTTATGTGGTGCTGACTGACAGTTAACAGCTGACTTCTGACAGTCAACATTTAGGTATATACCTAAATTTTGACTGTCAGAAGTGACAACTGCTAAAGACATGTTTTTTGCAGATCATATGGTTCGGCGTAGGGATACATAATTTGGTCTGGTAGCTTTTTAAAGCCGTCAGAAGTCAGCTGTGAGCTGTCAGTCAGCACCACATAAGCTAAAACTGAGGTATAGGGTTCGCGAATGCTAGACAAGGTGTGCGGCCTCATTTACTGATCTATTGCTTTGCCCCCAGTTCAGTGCAGAACTCAACGTGATAGTTGAGTGTTGTTTGTGAGCCAAATTGTAAACTGTTGTTTGTCAGAAGTTTGGCTACGGTTGTCAGGAGCTGCATACAGGAGTACTATATACTATTTGATATAGTTTTTAAATGTTAGCGCAGGTGGGAATGTGTGTGTGTGTGTGTGTGTGTGTGTGTATGTGATGGACAACAGCGTGGTGTAAGATTGAGAAAGGTAGTAAATCATGTAACTGCGGCTCTGTTTGCAGAGGTTAAAGCTGTTAAAACTCCGTTTATCCTGAATGGTAACAATATTAACTTGACTGACTGTATTATGACCCTACATTAAAATGAATATAAACTGACAGGTTGCAAACCATTGTAATTACGGGAATGTGCGTATGGGGGCGATCACAATTAAATTAATTTAAATTAGTTGAAAAATTGCGTCCTGCTACACGTTCTGGTTGTACGCCTACGTACTAATTTACGCTAGTATATTAGGGATGAAGGAGAAATAATTTAGAGGAAGTGTACCCGCATTTCCGTGGACAAAGTGTGAGAAACCCTCTAAGAAAAACAAGCCACAGTACACCCGACCCGTATCGAACAACGATCATCCCCGTCATCGGCAGTCCAGTCTGTTAGGAGAGTAGGGCATGAGACCATGTGGGCACCGGAGCTATTCTCTAATGTAATTAAATGTGGATAGCCCCTAATTTAAAAACTATCATTCGAACGCTTGTAAATCATAAAGGGGCCGCAATTTTCTCAAATACCAAAGTTTGGGAAACACTGCTTTGTAAGAGCTGAGATAAGGAGGTAAGGTAATAATTTCCTGACACATGAGTCACTCTAAAACGTCAAGGCCACAATTGTTATTACTATACCATCATAAAGGAGTGAATTATCTTCTTCAACATAACGCACCGATAAACTCCCAGCCCACAAGCTCCTTCCTGAACGCGGTCCATTAGCGGAGCCGGGATTCTAACCCAGGCCTTTGTTCTCACGAGAACAAGTGGTCACGACTCGGAGAGAACCACTCACGATTTCATTCCACGGAACCCAGATAAAGACAGAAGTGAAGTGAAGTGAAGTAGGAAACGGGGCTCGTATCGTGTGCCTTGTCCAGGTAAACTCAGGTAACGGTGAGCCCAGTTATCTCTTTTCTCTGGAGGAACGTGCTTCAGACGCACGAGCCCACAACATTGGAGAACAGCCGTGGACAAAGTGCGGCACGAGTGGCCGTCTGAGGAACACCGCGCTCGTGGTGCCAAATACACATTAACGTTAGATGGAAAACTATCATTTATACTGGATAACACAAGGTGGGATGGGAGTGAACGCGAGGAAGTTCCGTATTTGTGCAGTTTTTATAACAAAATACTATTTTAGACCAAAATAAATCAAACATTTCTTCAGTGGATATATTTATTAGAATAAGAATACATGCTCCACAAGTGTATGAAACAATCAGTACATGTCCACAAGTGTATGAAACAATGGGTACATGTTCTACAAGTGTATGAAACAATGAGTACGTGTTCTACAAGTGTATGAAACAATGAGTAGATGCTCATCTAACATGAACCTGAACCGATCTCGTCAGGAGCCCAGAGTCTGGGTTGTAACGCTGCTACAGCGAAACTGAGGACTGCAAAGATCTGTGTGCGTAGTTAATATATTCATGTGTGCACCTCGTGCGAATACGCAACTGGGGTGTCAGCATATTTACACTAATGGAATAAGGAAGAGGAAGGTATTTATTTAAATAAAATGCACCAAAATTTGCGTGTAAGTTGAATAGAAAGTATTTTAGGAGCAAACCTAGTTGTCTGGAAAGGATGGGAAACAATTTGATGAGAATGAAACGGAGGTAGCCAAATTGTCAGTGCGTCCAAAGAGACAAACATTCGTTTACAAGGATGGTTCACACGACAGTACCCGCGTGATCCGTTACTAGGCTCTCACAAGCATCGGCGCTCGCAAGAGATTGGATCACCGACGATGGGAGGTCGGGGTTCGAATCCCGTCTGGGAGTACTGAGTGTGTTGTTTTCCCTAAATGGTTCCCCACTTTATCCCCGCATATATAAAGGCACGGTTCCTGTACAATAACTACCTCAGCCATTTATACATCCCTAGAGTTACTAAATGCTTAGAGCCAAGAAGGGTAGTGTGAAGCGGAGAGAAAAATAAACCATCTCTCGTTTCAATGTGGCACTTTTGTGTCCACCCCTGTTGTAGCTGCACAGTTTGGGAGAAGTCTACCTTTCCGACCAGGAGATGCTCTCAGGGGTTCTTCCTTTACTCCATTTCCTGGAATTAATAATTTATTGTGTCTTTATAAGAATTATTTCGGCGAGAACGAGAAAATAAGACTTGTCTGAAAAACCGAAGTGCAAGAGAAGACCTGCGGACCTCTGACAAGATATATCGAGGAATAAAAGAGTGTTTTAGAGCTGGGACGCGTGTACGAATATCACGCCCGTTTACATGAAGCGTATAGTAAAGTTACCATTTGTTTCTTGGCATTTGCGGGGGTAGTCAATTTAACATCACTGCCGGATATGTATTGTCATTTAACTGGTAGGGCCTAAATAATACACCCTATATTCATGCGTTTTTAGACAGTGTCGATAAATTAGGTCTATATCATATTATGAAAATGAAAAGATACGGTACATGAAAGTATTGAACTAGTCTACATACAATTAGAAACAAAAGTTAAGAAAGAAAAAAGGTCGGCATGTGTGAGAAATAATCTTCACTAGCTATGATCATGTGCAGTGTTGACAGAATTTACGTCTAAACCTTTTTATCAACAGACTTGATTAAGAAAATTTGATTAAATTCGTATAAATTTTAGCTTGAGTTAATTTATTTAAGGCCTTTTGGCCATGTAGAGTGCAAGTCTAAAACCTATTTTGTGGGATGGTGGGCGGGAGGGTGAAAGGCGTGGCGTGGCTTCACAACCGACCAAAGTATCCTTCCGCGCCAAAAAAACAGACGGATCACGGAAACTGTAGATGACACTAGCTACAGGACAGGTCTTGAGGGAAAATCATACGTTTGTAAATATCAGATTTCTCGAGAACAAGTTAAATGTTTATGTTAATATTTTCAACACCCCTTCTAAGATAATGTATCGATGTTTATTAATTGTTACATTTTCTTATTTTTTGTTATGAAGCCGGCAGTTTTCTATTAAAAAATGTCAATTTTATCGATATTTGATCACGGTTAAAATTATAGAGGAGGTGTTTATATATAAAAAAAGTATAGCTTAATCAACATGCTTCTATTCTTGAAAAAACCGTTTACGAAAAGAAAATGGCAAAATAATAAAAATTCTTGAAGATAGCCGTTTGTTTCCATGGCTCTGCATTTCCACGCCAGATAAAAAGGGTCAATCACCTTGACAAAATTAAGGACAAAAACAATCTTATTTTGAGGAGTTCCCCAAAAAACCGGGGGTGAATGATGATAGAGGAAAAAAAAATCAAACATAAATTAGGTGAACACCATCGCGNGGGGGGGGGGGGGAGGAGGACCGCAGTAAAAACAAATTTCTATTAGATACCATTATTCATATATTATCACACACATGTAAAATTTACTAAATTCATATTAGCTATTTTCTGTAGGAGTATGCGGGAGAAAATATTGGCACGCATAATACGTATATAAATAACCAATTCACTCCGTCAAGTCATTAACGTGCATGCCTTTCACTTGAAGAGTTTTCCGGTTCGAAGCCCACCCGAAGAAGGTAAGTGGGATGGAATTTACGATTGAAACGCTCAGTGGATGCCAAGTGTTCATAAACATCTCGTGTACAGTGACTGTAAAACACAGATAATTATGACCGGATGTAAGTCATATTATATGGGATATTCTTTGTCAAACTAATAGGCTAAGTATTATATACTTTTAATTGAAAAATGACACATGGACACGGGAATCGAACCTAGGACCTTTGGCTTAGTACGCCAATGCTATAACTGAGCAATCCAGAAGTTGTCAAGTACCCAGGGTTGTTCTTTACTCATATTTCCATCACATCCATTCTAATCCATCACAGAGTGCCTTAAAATAGGAGTGAAAAATAACCCTGTGCAGAGCCGTTTTTAGAAAATCTGAGGCCCCCTTTTGTATGGCAGTTTTTCCATTTTAGCACTAAGCCGTAATAATATATTAATACGTACTTATGTTACTTCATTATTTCTAATGTTTTGTGAAATAATGATCAATCCATTAAATGACCGTACTTTATTAAAATGCAATCAATCCAATTAAGCTAACAAAAAAAGCAACCCTTTATAGTTACATAGTGGCAAATTCATTTAAACAAATGAATACAACGAGTTACAGTTTACACAATACACAAACAAAACAATATATATTAATCAGCTCACGCAGAAAGAAATTTCTTTCTCGCCTTTTTAGCCAGCAAACATAGTAATAAGTCAATCAAATGGAATGTTGTTAATAAGGTCTGAAAAAATCACAATCAACGAGTTCAATCTCCCATGTGTAGATTGAAATTGTTTCTTTACAAAAGACAATTTTGAAAATCACCTTTGGCCTTCACAGTTTGAAATTAGTAGTGTCAAATCCAAGCGCAGTGCAACACATTTATTTAACTGTCGTAAAATCGCCTGTACAGTGGAAAAAGAAACACCTTTTTCTATTGACTTACTAGGCCAAAGGTCCCGGGCTCGATTCCTGTGTCCAGATGTCATTTTCCAATTAAAAGACTATATTTAGATGCGGCTATAGCCATGATTAACACATATAATAGCTTGGCTATTTAATTCATCATTAACGGCTAAGGTTTAAAATTTCAGTTTTTTGCGCCTCAAAGGACGAGGGTTTTCACTGGTTTCAGCCCTCTTTGTCTAAAGCAGGAGTTCGGCGTTTAGTTTCAGATGTATTGATTTCTCTTTTAAGTATCGTCATATTTAATTTGGTTCCAAGTTTATTAAGTTAACGGCCATAATTCCTATTATGTTGCACCTATTCATTTTCACAATTATATTAAAACACCCACAATGTTTTGTGAATCAAATTGTTAAGAAAATGGAAGATCTCTTGAAATATTTTTCTAATGCAGGATTTATTTTTCTAAGTGGTTTCGCACTCTTCCTCCACACGAACATTTTCACTAAATTCTACTGATCTAATTCTTACATCATTATTGTAATATATGCGTATAGCCTGGACGGACGAATAAGACGCAGTGCATAATTTAAAAAAATAAAAAATTAAGTATACTGTGCCAAAATGAGCCCAAACCAAATTTTCTAGGCAGTAATTATGTATATAGTCCAATTTTCATTTTAAGTCAGTTACGTTATTATATACTCTCACGTATTAATACGTCAAGTAATGTGAAGTACTATCGTAACATGTTATCAATGTTGGCCGAAATGGAATGGGCCAATTTCGCGTATGAAACTGGCCCATTCCATTCTGGTATAGGTAGGTGTCGTCTTGTAATCATTATCGAGCCACATTTGAGGTGTGTTTAGTCTAAGGGCCAGTTTCATAGTCAGTACAAGACGTCACCTACCTGAAATTGAATGGAATGGGCCAGTTTCATATGCGAAACTGGCCCATTCCATTTTGGTCTAGGTAGGTCCATTTTGGTCTAGGTAGGTGTCGTCCTGTATTTAGTATCGACTCGCACTTTAGGCGTACTAAGTCTGACTATGAAACTGGCCCTACTATGAATCTGGCCCTACGAGCGTCTTCCTAACTAAATCCTACTATACCATCCCAACAAAAATGTGATGCTCGTCAGTCTCATTAGTCGACTATATGGGTGTGACCCCAGTGTTAACGGGAATGAACAGATTGATTCAAGTTCCCATGGTTGTCGACTATTGTAATCCTCCCTCTCAGTCACACACCTCACCCAACTCGACCTGCGACCACAATCAAACTCGGCACTTATGCAACTTATTTAACAACATCGACACAGGCCAGTAATAATTGCTCCTCCTTATATGGCGAGGCATTTATGAACTAACAAAGTTGAACAAGGACCTATTGTTAAAAAAACTCGCACAGATAAAGATAAACAGGTACTTTCATTAAATCCCCGGATCGGGTACGAGCATTAGTGCACTCCTGATAGAAATGCCAGATGCATCAGAGTACAATACAGCGATATAGACATGTTTTCTGCGAGAGTAAGAATGGCAAACATCCCATGTAAAGGGCTTATCAACGCTTATCGTAATGTCTTATTATTTGAAGCATTCAAGGTGGGGACGCTAGATAAATGCAGTGTTTTTGCAGTTTTTTTTATAGCAAAACCATTTTTTGACCAAAATAAATAAAATGTTTCCAGTATAAACAAAGTTTTATTTTCTTCACATAGTGTTATCAACAGTTCTTGAATATATCTGACATGAGCGTAGCGGCATTAGATGACAAACTTTTTAAATTAAGGAAAAAAGTTATCATTTAATTCCAGGACACCCTTGACAAATATTCAAGAACTGTTGAGGTCACCATGTGAAGAAAATTATTAAACTCTTATGTTTCTATTAAAGAATTTATTTGATTTATTTTGACAAAAAAAAGTTTTAATACAAAAACTGCGAAAACACTGGCATTTCTTATGTTCCATGAATCCCACCCTAACGTTCTTATCTTAAGCACATGATTAGGATACATAAACACATGACTTATAAAAATGTGTCCAACATCTTAACACAATCGGTATAGCAGCTACAGTCCATTCGCCATAGGAGTGGTGGTCGTCGACCTCGATGGTCTTGCGGTAAAGTATTCGCCTCAGGACCCGATGTTCGTGGGCTCAAACCCAGCTGAGATCGACGGATTTTGCTTGGGCAGTCAAAATCCGTGGCAGAGCTTCCTTCGGAGGGGAAGTAAAGCCGTCGGTCCCATGTCGATTGGGGCATGTAAAGGAATTTTGGAAAGTATGTTATAATAGTCAAAATACCTTTCCCGGAAAAAGTGATAAGCCCTTTCACGCTCATTCATAGAAATTCATTGTGGAGGCAACGGTGCACTACCAAACTTATTGAACTCCCCTAATACATAGATTTCTACCAGATGGTGCAGGCAGCACTAACCAGTTGGAGTGATGAGTGCATGCCCAGCTCCGGATGAATGGAAATCACACCAAACCGACCCTCGGGTTGTTGACAAGAAAAACCTCAGGTTATATAAACAAATACTCAATTACTATATGCACCACCCGAGATCGAAACAAACTCCTCCATGAACCGCACCAGCGGTTATGCTATTGAGGACGTCAAACTTTCGATAAGCTTGATTGATAGTGACATGTAAGTATAGAGGTTCGAATCTTATCTGGGTCTATTTAGAGTAGTTTTCTAACTGTGATTTATTGGCCCTCTACGCGCTAATTACTTGAAATGACCCACTCTTCGACTAAGTCATTAATAACCTTGGTGTCGAACATAGGCCTAGTAAAAATAGATTTGCCTGTAGGCCACAGGGACAGACACTACATATTTTACTCAACATTGTAGTCTCAACTCTCAACTAGAAATAAGCACAATTTTTCGAACATTGGGCAGCTAGCTGACAAATAATCTTAAGTCAGGGGTATTCGACTTTTTTGTTTACGTATCTCCTGATTCAATTTCTCTTCAACTTTGTACTCCTAAAGTTGTTGTTCCATAATGCAAATAATACATATTCTATAAGCTTCATCTAAGAGAGAGAAGTAAAAAGAGAGAGAGAGAGAATTTGCCTTCCTAGATTGCAAGTCCTTACGTTTTGGTTTCTTGTGGCTTACCCTAAATCTGACCCTGATCATTCAGTGTTTATATTTAAATTTTACGTACCCCTTAAGATATCTTCGTGTATTCCAGGTTGAATAGCGCCGGTCTAACGTACCGTTTTGGGTAATTATATCGTGGAAGGACAGTGTCTTGACTACAAAATCGAAAGTAGCGCCTGTTCAAAATGAATCGATAAAGGCAGAAATGTTATAGTCAGTTTCTAGTAGAAAGAATCTTATCTGACAGTTACAAAAGTTAATATATATATATATATTCATACGTCAACTGTCAAGCCATGTGATCTTTAACTTTCACTTTTGATAGCTATTATAAATACCCATAAAATAACACAAATTAATAATAAAGTAAAGTGTTTTTAATGTTGCCCACAAAATTTAGAGGCTTTATGTTTGTGCTTTTCTTACCAGAATTCTACAATAGCACGCTTTTCACATTAATCCCGCCAATGTTTATATTTGGATGGCCCTATTTTGACACCGGGAACTACTTATAACTATCTATTATTTATGTATAGGTTCATAATAGTGTATATCACAAATATATGCAATGGGTTTTGGTTGAGTGTGTAAGTATTAAGTTAGTTTGTAAGTATGTTTTAAAATCTAGAGTAAGTTATTTTGTAATTTGTATTCTGATTAAGTTTTTAACTTAGAATACGCTCATTTTATATTCAAAATT
This sequence comes from Timema genevievae, assembly GCA_902155825.1. NCBI lineage: Eukaryota > Metazoa > Arthropoda > Insecta > Phasmatodea > Timematidae > Timema > Timema genevievae. The sequence goes on along the minus strand of CABFWO010000277.1, from coordinate 188,623 downwards.
AAAGATATAATGATTTTAGATTGTGTACAAATAGATTTTAAGATTCTCTCCAGCTGAATCTTTAAATATGGTAGAAAGTACTGTTTTGCGCGCCTGACAGGCACATTAAAAACAGACGAGCGCCATGTCCCAGAGTCGATCTCCCGCTCGACGGTCTAGTTACGGTTATTACCAATTTCACCGTCGTCACGGTTGTTTACTCAAGAAATGGAACAAAAACTGAGTTCTTTGTTTGTTTCGTCCTAATGCGATCTTCCTATGAGATTTATGATCCTCAGAGTCATATCCCGTTTTTCAAAAGAGTGACATAGAAAGTTTTCAAGTAAGAGCGTAACAACATGGGGCCACTTTTAGTGGCTGACGCGCGCCACAGCACTGGCCACTTTTACTTATACATAACAAATTGGTGCATTCAAACGGGGCCACTGCAATGGCGAGGGTAGGCGACCGTAGCTGGCAGAAGCGCGCCCCGCCCACGCACGCTACCGATGGCTCCATGACGCGATCGAGCCACTACTAGCAGACCATTGTTTTGCATTGGTGCGTTTAGACGGAGCCACAGCCACCGGCCACTGACGCCAGCCATCTTATTTTAAATAAGTCTGTAGAGCAGTGTAAAGCTTTGATTACCATTCCAAGAGACAATAGTGTAGTAGTGTAACACCCTGCAACGTCTTGGAAGAGTTCATCAAACGAGTTTTTGGACATTCTAAAGTAGCGAAAAAACATTTCATCATCTTGACTCAAATTTGTATATGGCCTAAGGTGAAGTCCTTTTGACGATCTTTCAATCAGCTTGCATTGTTAGATCTCTCCTGCGCTTTTTCTTTTTCAACAGAAGAAACAAAAATAGCTCATTATCCTCCCACGTGGCTATCTTACCTTCCGACTGACCCGGAACTCTTGCTGTGGCTTTATCATGACCCACCCACAGTGGATCCTACGAACGACTGCAGTGGCCAGTGACTGTGGCACGCGGCAGCCACTACAGTCCCCCCCCCCATTTATTAGAAGTATTTGTCGAGCACTGTCTGGACCTACTGAATATATCAGCACACGAAAGATTCTGGTCCAACACTTTAGCTCAGTTGGTAGTGTGTCTGTCCACTGAGCTAAAGATCCCGGCTTCGATTCCCGGTATGGCCGAAAAATTTATCACTGATGAAATGTGGGTTTTCCTTTAAACAGTGTTGAATTAACGGCCGGGGGCTGGATGTTGTGTCTGTTTTAGATTTAAGCTATATTATAAGTCGTGTGCTGATATAATCAGTCGGTTCAGAAAGTACAGGTTAGGTACTTCAAATAAATGAAATAAACAAAAGAGTTTCTCTTAGCAAAAGGGCCTACCAATTTTGCCTGGAAAGGTATTTTATGTATGACTAGGACACCCAAACTTTGAAATATCACTACAGCAAACGACCAAGACTGTATCTCAATTACAATCTCAGAGTATTACTATCCATGCGACGGAACGAATTAATACGCCGATAATGATTTTGTAAAAAACACAAATTAACTTAATTTAAATAAACGTTTAAAACAGAGTTTGAGTTTGGATCAAAGTTCCACTGAAGCTCCATGGAAGGTTGACACAAACTCCATTTATGTAATTTTCTCTTTTAGTTAAATTGCTACCCGCTTCAGTGACCGAATGATTTAAGGCGTCACTCTGGTGTTATATTGGCCTGCTGATGTCGTGGATATCAGGGTTCGAATCCCGGTCAAGTCTAATGAGTGTTTTTTCCTTAATGTTTTCCCGCACTCCTTCCCATAAATGCGGGCAGATCACCTCTAAAATGCTAGATTCCTTATCCCTAGCCCTAATTATCATACTCATAACCTGAATAGGTGGTAAGACGAGGTGATAAAAAATACATTAAATTGTTTATCACCCGTATCGGTGGGTACGCGTGCCATCTGTCAGGTCGGGGTTCAAATACTGGGCGATTGTAATGAAGGCGGTCTCTCCTAAACGGTTTTACACTCTTCTTGTTCAAAATGCGGGTACATTTTATATCAATTATACTCAGCCAAAAAAATTAATGTAAACCCTTCTCCACCATATTTTATACTAAGGCCTGAAACTAGTTCAGATTCACTTTCAGCAAAATCAAAAGGGGTACGATTAGTTTCTGCTAAACAAAAAGCTATTCAAACTTAACTAATAGGAATAATTAAAATAAACAATACATAATATTGATAGTTATATAAATCCAATAAATTAATTCTACCAACTAATAAAATAAAATACAATATAATTATAGCCAAACTAACTTCAAACCTAACCCAGTCTTGTACATATGAGGGTAGCTCGGACGAATAGAAAGACGCGGTGCACACAAAAAAAGTTCGTTATCAATAATTTATGGTATGATTGATATATTGATACTATTTCCTTTCTATATAAATATTATAATCGGTTACATATACTAAGTTTTGAGATTAGCTAGCTTGTTCAGGTTGATACAAAGATTATTAAAGACAAATATTTCAGCGATATTCGCAAAACAACTCGAATTGAAGATAACATTAGCTACCCACTTGGGTGACCGCATGGTCTGAGGCGCTACTCTCACAGTAGACTAGACTGCCAATGACGGGGAGATAGAGGTTCGAATATCGATCGGGTGTACTGAGGGTGGGTTTTTTTTTTCCCTAAATGGTTTTCCACTCTCTCTCTCCCCCTACAAATGCGGGTATCCTTATCTAAATACAGTCTTCCTAGCCCCTAAAACCATTAAAGTAATTAGTACGAACTGGGTTAGATTCGTATTTCGAAAACTATTGCAAAACTAACTGAAAATTCCAGTGACTTTTTAGAATGTCCATGTCTTTTCCCTGTCACAGCAAATTCCCCGATTATTTCAGGCTCTCCCAGTTTTCCAGGTGCGTAGCGACCCTGATAATAACCAGATGTGACCAAGCCACGGTTCTATGACCCGTAATGAGCTCCCCTTGCCTCGTAGCGAGGTCTGCTATACTCCAATTTCCATAGGAAGGGCCTTATTCTACAGCTAAAAAAGGTTTTTTTCCACCGCGAACTGGGCTTTTGGGTACGCTAATGTATTAGGGATGAGGAAGGTTGAATTAAAAATAAATGTATCCGAACTTTCGTAGAGGGAGAGTGGATAACCATAGAGTCCTGCGTTTCTCATGATGAACTGGTAATAGGAGAATATGAAAGAGGGAGGAGGTTTAAAGTTACTCGGGAAATACATTATTATTAGGCGATCTAATTTTAGGATTAATGTTGACAAAAAATATATCATAAAATGAATTTGTAAATTGTTTGATTATTTTTAACATTCTAAACCTATATTATAACTGTTGACAAACAAGTGTTCAGATTTGTCGACTTAAGGTTGGTACGAACTTCCTTTTCTATTACTTATATCTATCGAGAAGATAAATAGATCATAGTATGGATATTTCATAATTAATCTTTTGCATTCCAAATTTTTGTATTATATGTAATCAATATTATTTAATTTGTTTTTATTACTTAACTTCCTGCGGACCGCAAGTGATCCGAGGACCATACGTTGAGAAACAATGCCGACATAGACTATTCGACCACTGAAGCGGGTTCTAAAAAGTTTACTTGATTTACTTCAACGTACTCTTATGTCAGATCAAGTGATCTATGGGTGTTACGTTTGTTTATTTTACCAATAATAATAAAATAACACTAATAGTACAGTAAAATGATTTTATTGTTACTATAGTTACTGACTCCTTTGGATTAAGAACACGAAAGTTAATTGCTGCACTTACAAAAATACGCCCCCTATCTTGAGCTAGTTCTATCCAGTCCACCTCATTACACCCTATACGTATCTAGAGCTAGTTCTATCCAGTCCACCTCATTACAACCTATATGTATCTTGAGCTAGTTCTATTCAGTCCATCTCATTACACCCTATACGTATCTAGAGCTAGTTCTATCCAGTCCATCTCATTACACCCTATACGTATCTAGAGCTAGTTCTATCCAGTCCACCTCATTACACCCTATATGTATCTTGAGCTAATTTCTATCCAGTCCACCTCATTACAACCTATATGTATCTTGAGCTAGTTCTATTCAGTCCACCTCATTACACCCTATACGTATCTAGAGCTAGTTCTATCCAGTCCATCTCATTACACCCTAACCCTTTCTTGAGCTAGTTCTATTCAGTCCACCTCATTACACCCTTTATCTTTCAGGTCCATTCTAATATTATCCTCCCATCTGCGTCTAGCTCTTCCCAATGGTCTCTTCCCATTGGGTCTACCAGTCAATACCCTGAACAAGGTTCTAGTATTCTCCCATTCGTGTTGCAAGTCTTGCACACCGTAATCTACGAGACTTGATTATCCTAACAATGTATTGTGATGAGTGGAAAATACATAACTCATCATTATGTAACCTCTTTCACTCCTCGGCATCTTAATTCCTTTTTGGATCAAATATCTTCCTAAGCACCTTGTTTTCGTACACCCTAAATCTCTTTTCGTCATGTAAGGTAAGAGACTACGTTTCACACCCATCGGCAACGACCGGTAAAACTATTGTTTTGTAAATGCCAAAGATGGGGAGATCGGAGTTCAATCCCGGTCGGGTGCACTAAGGTTGATTTCTTAGATGGTTTTCCACTTTCCCACTAGGCAAATTCGAGTGCATCACCTCAAAATCAAACCTTCCTGATCCCCTAACAAATTAGTGTAATCAGTACATAGGAGTATAAACAGAAAGGGTAGTAAGACGTGGTGCTAAAAATAAAATATTATTTCGTATTTTCTAGAAGAGTCTTCCTGTGAATATTGTACTGTAAGAAGCAAACCGTCCCACGTGGTGTCGCCGACATCTCCACGCAGGAGGGGAGGAGGGGGAGGAGTAGTTATGCAAGTCTGCACGTCCTTCTGGAATATAAAAACCTCGCACAGGCACAGGATGCGCCGTGTGGTGTCATTCGCACGTCGTGTCGTAAACCCCCCGAGAGGGGGCGACCGACGTCCGTCTCAACACCTCACCGGGCACATTTTTACATACATGCATTCACTTCCACCAGATACAAGCTCAGGGCGTTTACGTAGCCTAACTCGGGACAGGGGTTTGCAAAGTTTTTAGACCGAAGGAAACCTAACGCCAGAAAAAATACATGTTGGAGTCCTCATAAATTATTGTTTATATTAATAGATTTAACATTCATTAGTGAAAGTGAAATTTTACAATTATTTTAGAACTTAAGGTGGGAGTGTAGGGAACGCGAGAAAAAAAGCAGTGTTTTTGCAGTTTTGAAAGCAAAACTATTTTGACTAAAATGAAATTATTTCCCCAGAAAAAACCTAAGCGTAGACCTATAGTTTTCTTCACATCGTGATCTCTACAGTTGTTTAATATCTGTCATGAGAATAGCGACATTAGATGAGAAACTTTTTAAATGAAGTGAAAAAGTTGTCATTAAATTCCCGAACATCCTTGACAGATATTCAAGAACTGATGAGATCACCGTGTGAAGAAAATTAAACTATGTTTCTATTAGAGAAATATTTGATTTATTTTCACCAAAAATAGGTTTTTGATATAAAAATTACAAAAAACACCTTTTCTCGTATCCCCTACACTTCCCCTTAAGAAATCCTTTTGAAAAGTATTGTAATTTCTATAAAAATTGAAAATATTGAACTAACTTAAATCTCCCGAGCGTTAATTCATTACTCCGAAAGAGGAAACCCACATTTCCTCAACGATACATTTTTCGGCCATTACGGGAATCAAACCCGTGAACCTTAGCTCAGTATACAGACACGCTATCAAAAATAATGTAGTAAAATGTTATCAACGTTGACTTCAATCGTATATGTCCGTATTTTCTAAAAGTTATTTCGTACCATAATCCTACTTCATTTAGTGACATTATAGCAGTGATTCTCAACCTGGGGGGGTCACGGCCCCCTGGGGAGTCGTGAAGCACTTTCCGAGGGGGCGTGAAACAATTAGAAAATTACGTTAAAATCAGCTAAGAGTTGAAAACATTATTTTTTTCAATTCATTTTTCAAAATAGGATAATTTTTTCTTGAGATTTTGGCAACACTGCCTACTAGTTCTAAGACACAATATTCAAGAGCTCATAAAAACAAAATTATGTCAACCATCACATTAATTTTCAGTCAATTTATTTGTACAGTTACGCTGTCAGTGTTACATTGGTTTTTGTATAAAGAAGTGAAAGAAAACAGGATTTTTTTAATAGCTAACTTCGATTACCTTGAAACAAAACCCATTAATATGTACACACATGTACATAGCCATGCATGTTTGTGTTGGTACGACACCGACAGACAAACACCCACCCAAGGCTGCAAGTCTGGTCTTGTCTAATGGGTGGGTTTGAAACATTCTTGTAGCTAGGAGTCGTCAGTCGTATAAATACTGAACTAAAGGTTCCAGGATCGATTCCCCTCATGGCCGAAACCTTTATCATTTGTGAGATTAGGGCTTTCCTTTTAAACTCGATGGCCAGTGGATCGAGTGTTGTATCTGTTCTAGTATTATGTTCTTTTTAGCACCAAGTCTTACTACCTGTTCAAATTATACGCATAAATAAAAATTATGCTAACGAGTTAGAGATGAGGAATGTTGAAATTAGATGACGTCTATATGCATTTGCGTGGAAGGAGAGTGGAAAAACATTCAGGGAAAACCACTCAGTACACCCGACCGGGATTCGAAATCCATATCTCCCTGTCATCGGCAGTCTAGTATATTGTGGGCGTGACGGCTTAGACCATGCGGCCACCAAAGCAGATTAAGTTGTTTGTAGGGCATGGGCTGGTATAATCAATTGTTTCAGAGAATTTACGTTAAATACTTTAAATATAATAAAATGTTAAAAGAGTTTTTTTAAGGGGGTAGAAGGATTTAAAGTGCACTTTCTGAACCTACTAGCTATATCAGAACACGACTTATAAAACTAACTTAGTTCTAGAACAGACACAACACACAGTCTCCAGGCCATCAATTCATCACTGTGAAAGGGAAAGCCCCAATTTCCCCAATGATAAACTTTACAGCCATGCAGGAAATCGACTAAAGATGGATTCACACTTGTGCACCGACAAGTCGTGATCTGCAGTTGTCACTTTTGATATATCATCATCAGACTATGTATAAAACAACAATAATAATGTAGTAAAAAGTTATTGATGTTGACAGCAAACAAGTTTGTATTCATGGCCCCCTCCAAGAAAACCTTCCTTTCCTAAGACACTGAAATATATCTACTTTGGATCTCAGCATTCACTTGGGAGTCTTTCCAGGGTTAAGACCTATGTTACTCATCCGCTCAAAAACTGTAGCGCAATAAAAAATAAAAAAACTATCTTCTGTACGGCAGAACACGCCGGTCGCAAAGTGGAAAAGTGGAAAACTCTTTAGGAAAAACCGCCGGACACCGATGTGGGTTTTGAGACTGTTCTTAAACGGAACATACATAAATTATACAATTATCATAAAAATATACTACATATTAAACTCAATAAACAGATATGTACTTAAACTATATGCTCATGGAACACCAACTGAAATCAATTTTGTATGTAATACAGCGCCTAGAAGTTAGGTGGACACGTGGACTAAACGTCCAGGGTGTGAATCCCGCTCGTGCGTACCAAGTGTTTTTAATTGAGTGGTTTTCCCACTCTCCTTCTATACTAATCCGGATATATTCCCTCTAAATGCCTCTTACTCATTCCTACCCTACCAAAGTAGTTAGATGTGAATAGTTCGGCCATGTTAAGTGCAAATACATAATAATATAAGGAGCCAATTAACAACAGACCACCCGCCTCGGTGGCGTAGTTGGCTAATGCGCTAGTCGTGTTGAGCTCGACCACCGAGGACGGGGAGATCGAGGTTCGAATTTCTGTNATCCATTAGCGTAGTTAGTACTTAAGCGTATAACCCGAACGGGTAGTAAGACGCGGTGCTAAATATTATTATTATTATTATTATTATTATTATTATTATTATTATTATTATTATTAGCAACAGACCCTTTTTTACACTTAACAAGCGTACACTAAAAATATACAAATGTTTAATCAAATTAAAGTCCCTCTTCTTATTTTAACATATGATTATAATATGTACATTAAAGCAGATTAGATAAATTGTAACAGAATTTGCGCAAATGTGGATACACTTCCTTCATATTTTTTATAACTTCTTAATTCCTTTCTCATTTGTGTAAATATGCGACTATCTCGGATGGATAATAGAAGGCTAAACACGCAATTATTTTAAATATATTTTATCTTTGCACCGCATCGTACTACCCGGCCGGTCGTTTCGCACTTTAATGGTGTTTGGAGGAGAATCTAGAATTAAATGTACCCTCATTTACGACGTGAATGAGAAAAAACACTCAGTACAACTAGGATTCAAATGCCGATTGACAACCTCGCCAGCAAAGCAAATTGGACGAACTTGGCGAACTTCCTTATCTTTCCAGGACCTGTGACCTTGGTGAAACATTTACCCTTATTTGGGGGTAGTGTTCGAGTGCTGGAAATGGAGGTGAGGAGTCTTTGTGTGGGTTTAAAAATGACATAAAATGTTAGTTAAAATGATCACTATAATCGCCCGTAGTGAAGCATGTTAGATATGAAATAAATGTCTCATATGAATTGATGTTCAAAAACTATGAACACCATAAGATGTGCGTCAAGATATTTTAAAAACCCGACCTCCTAAGGGCAAAAAATCAAATATTTAATGGTTTATAACTAATCCACCATTAATGTGAAAAACATTTAAAATCTTAGCACAGTAAGATAAAAAGTAAATAAATAAAAACAAACTGCCATATAAAAATGTAATTTAAAAAGTATTCAGACAATCGTATTGAAATATTTACATATTCATCTAAAGCAAGTTACTTAGTGAAGTATTAAAACCAAACAATAAGTTTAATAAGTTTGGAACATTTAATGCACTTAATTTCATCAGTTAAAACAGCTTTTTTAATATATATATTTATATTTAAAATATATATATATATAAATCGAAACAGAATCAGTTTTGTTGGGAAAAAAGTTTTTTTTTATTGTTCCAACGCTCTATTTCCCTTAAAGCGCATCAATTATTATAAAATATAAGAAAAACATGAATTCTTTTAAATAGTTCTGAACTTCGAGAAAAACGAGTTGTGCTAAAACAGGAATTTCAAGCAATTTTAGCTGCAGAATGAGCTATTTATGTCCGATAAATATGTTATTGACTTTTTGTTGTTGTAATTAGTATGTTCAACATTAGGGTCATTAGCGACTTAATCTTAATCTAAGGAAGGTGACTTAGAGGAATTGTACGCAGATAAATGTGGAAAGAGGATTGAAAAATATCACATTTGGAAAACTATACTATGTACACTAGATCAGGATTCGAACCCCAACTTTATCATACCCACTTCGGTGGCCGCATGATTTAAGGCGTCACTCTCACAATAGACTAGACTGCCAATGACGGGGAGATCATGTTTCGAATCCCGGTCAGGTGTACTGAAAATGGTTTTCCTTAAAGTGATTTTCACTCTCCCTCCACACACATGCTGGTATACCTCCCATAAATTCAACCTTTTTCATCACTAACACATTAGCGTAATTAGTACATATGCGTATAGCCCAAACGTATAGTAAGACACAGTGCTTTTTTTTAAAAAAAATTTCACCAACGCGTGCTTGACGTCTCATATCGGTTGGTCATCACCGCAGGTATTTGTTAAAAAAGTGTGTGTTGACCCCCCTCCCTCCCGCAAATAAACACGTTACACCACTGAAAATAACTAAACGTATTTTAAAGATAAAAATGGCTGTTTTAACAATAAATTAAACACACTTGGCATCCTCAACAGCGGCAGCGCGGACAAAGCCGTCAATCACGAATAGTTTGGCTTGCCAATGGCGAAAAGGAATCCCAGCTAGATGTAATAAAATGCTAAAAAAACTAGAATAGTTTCCTGATTTCCCTTCACGAAAATGCGGGTACACTATACCCCATAAGAGATCAAACTAAGGACTCTGACATCAGTGAGCAGACAAAAGCTCTACCGGATGAGCTCAAATGTTCCTGCTTAATTAAGCTATGACCCTCTTCAGTGGCCGAACGGTCTAAGGCGTCACTATCATGTTAGACTGGTCTCCTGATGGCGGGGAGATCAGGGTTCGAATCCCAGTCAGGTCTCTGAGGGTGGATTTTCCTAAATGATTTCTCACTCTCCTTCCTCAGAAATGCGGGTAAATTACCTATAAAATACCCGCATTTGCGTGAAGGAAAAATAGAACATCATTTAGAAAAAAAAATAGCCTCGATACACCCGGCCGGGATTCGATCTTCAAGCTTCCTGTCACTGGCACACCAGACACTTTAGTACTGAGGGTCTCGAGGCGATGCTAAGCGCTCTCGGTTGGTCCGGTCCTCGTGACTGCGCAGTAAAAGTGAAGAGCTCAGATCCCGTGCGCCACTTACATCAAACACGACTCTTCCCGAGAGCTGACCACTTTCTCCCGACTGTAGTGGCCAACACGAACAACACACTCGCAACTACTTACTAAGATTTTTTAATCGGGAGTTTAGAATTTTGTGACGGTATTGGTAGAAACTTATCCAATTCGATTCTTTAATAAAACACAACAACCAGACCACAGGCTTTTAATTTACCATTCAGTGAAAAGGAGCAAGGTCAATTACAGGCTTGTCGGAGATTAAAGTCGTGACCCTTTGATCAGAAGGTAGACTCCCCCCTCCCTTTTCCCACCCACGGGTGGCCACGCGAACAAAGGTGTCAGTCTCGTCTTATCCGCTTTACCGGTCATGGTTCGAATCCTAGCCGGGGATTCAGGGGTGTGTTTTCATAAACGGTTAACCTTTATCTGCACGCAAATGCGGATACATTTCCTCTAAACTTGACTTTCCTCACCCCTACCTCATTAGTGTGAATAAAAGCCGGAAGAATAGTGAATACATCCCCTCTTCACGTTAAAAAGGGTAGATTTCCCTGCGTACTCTACTCCTTAGGTCAAGCTGAACTACAGTGTCAGATACCCACACTGGTGATCGAATGGTCTAAAGCGTCTGTCTCGCAATGGATTGGATTTCCGGGGACGGGGAGGTCAGGGTTTGAATCCCGGCCTGGTGTATTGAAGGTGTTTTTTCCCTAAATGGTTTTCACCCCCTCAAATGCGGGTGTATTTCTGTTGATTATACCTTTACATTCCACTTTCCTCATCATCACCCCGATAGTGTCCTGACGGGTTGTAAGACTCGGTACACAAAATTTAAAATACTCCAGGCTCTGAAGAGAGTTCAGTAGCCGTGCGGCCAACCTCAACGTTGATAAAGATGTTAATACCCTCGTGATGAGCTATAACGGATTCGAACCAGAGATAATATGTAGGCGAGAGCCATTTTCTCTGTCAGAACTTATCAGCCGACTGGCAAAATAAATTAGTTGTATTTTACGACTTTGTTTACTAGCTCTCGAAGGATAATGGATTAGTGGAGTTTATTTAGCTGATAAGAGCACTCACTCACAGTTCAATAAAGATTAGAGGTACCAAAACATAAACTACTTGGTTCTGAGTACCTATTTCGGATCACTAACACGCAGAGTAACGCCGTATTTACACGAATACATTGTTCAAATTTGGTTTTGTTTATTAAAAACGTGGGGAAGTAAAACCGTCGGTCCCGTGTTGATTGTGGCAGGTAAAAGAACTCTGGAAGGTATGTGAAAATACCTTTTCCGGCAAAATTGGTAGGTCCTTTTGATCTCGCTCATAGAAATTATCGTATGCTGATATAATCAGTCGGTTTAGAAAGTGCACATTAAATACCTCAAATGAATTAAAATGAAAAAATATTAAAAAGCTAGAATCTGTACTTGATTAAGAACTTACCAACCTATCGACATTTTACACAAATAAAAGATCATAATTACAAATATATAGGCCTATATTAAGTCTAATATGTTCACTCATTAATAAAATATAATATATGTAGCTATGATTAATGGCGTTAGTATTTTTAAAAGTGCATCTCAGTTTGAACCCTAGATTTATGACTCTTTATTTTACTAAGAAATAATTAAAAATTAAATAAACATAGTTGGCTACTATATTTTACCTAACAATTAAAATATATCACTAAAGGTTCCCTACAATGTTTATTTTAGAATCAAAGTCTGGTAATCAAGAGATACTCTTGCCCCCCCCCCCTCCCTCACACCCCTTTTAAAAATGGCTGACTAGTCATGAACACACGCACAAAAAGGAAAGCGAGAAATGTTCTTATGAAATTAAGCAGGTATGCCCATGTGTTTATTTATTGCTAAGCTATAATGCTAAGAAAACAACTCACCCTATTCAAACCGACAGCTATTGCCCACTGGTTCTTCAAGGTGTACGCCGTCAACCACTGGTTTAACATTATATGAACGGGTAAGTTTATACTGACGTCATCGATCCAATAACTAAACAAAGATCCCAACAGAACCGCCAGCTGCATTCTCAATGTTCTTCACTGCGAGGACCGGTCGTATAACTTCCTCGGTCACTCCACGGCACGCATGGTCACGAGTGAAACCTCCCGCGAGTCCTAGAGCGGATGCAGATGAAATGCAGGAGGCATGGCTTTAGGAAGACAGACCACACTCGCCGGTCACAGAACTACTTGTGGCACCTTTCTTCTACTTCAACAGATGCGCCTGCCTTTCTAGTTGACACTAAGGCTAAGCTACAAACAGAAAGATGCCCATTACAAGCTTGGATGATTGAAGATATTTGTTTTTTTTGTTGTTGTTATTTTTTTGCCTCGGCTTAGTCGCAGTTTCACTTTTACAACAGGTTATTTTATGTATACCATAACTCGTGTTCCTGAATGGTTAGATTATGTTTTCCATCTCTTTTGTCCGGTGACTGAAGACAGGAAGAGAAGAAAGGTGAAATGCGATATTTACGTTTACCTTATAAGGACCGTGTCTGATCTAGCCCTGAAGGCATTGTCGTGGCCAATAGCTCCAGCGCACCGGGAGAGTTGACAACGCTTTTAAAGCTCTTATATTTGACACAGCAGGACCTAAGTTTGATCCTGACCTGCTGCATTTCAGGTTACAGATGTTGGTACATATAATGCCTTTAAGCTTAGCCTACTCATCTTGTTTTGGTTAGATAGTTTAATCCATTTTTAGCAATAATGCATCACGCACCGACGGGTAAAGAGGCGTCAACATAATCTTGTCTCGTTTGCCTGTGAATAGGAGATCAGAGTTCAAATCCCACCCGGATGTACCGAGGTACTTTTTTCTCAATTGCTCACACACTTCCACCACGCAAATCGTAAAGGCCTGCGCAAACCAACGCGTGATCGAGAGCGGGAGCGGGAATTTATGGCTGGATTGAGCGTGGTCATACCAACGCGGGATCGAGAGCGGGAGCGGGAATTTCTGGCGGGATTGAGCGTGGTCATACCAACGCGGGATCGAGAGCGGGAGAGGGAATTTCTGGCGGGGTTGAGCGTGGTCATACCAACGTGGGATCGAGAGCGGGAGAGGGAATTTCTGGCGGGGTTGAGCGTGGTCATACCAACGCGGGATCGAGAGCGGGAGCGGAAATTTCTGGCGGGGTTGAGCGTGGTCATACCAACGCGGGATCGAGAGCGGGAGCGGAAATTTCTGGCGGGGTTGAGCGTGGTCATACCAACGCGAAGCGATTCGCGGTAGTTCAAGGCAGAATACCCGTGGATGCGGGTCTATGTCTCTTGAGTTGGTTTTAGTGTACATGTTAATTACATTATTAATTAATAATTAAGTATATACTAAGTTTGTAGCTATGTGTACTTCATCAGAAGAAGACATATTGCTGTAAATGAAGATGAATATAAAACAACGAAGTAATGGGTGGATGGTATTAATAAATAAAAACTGTCACATGTAGAGTATTTACTCACCAGATAGCCTACGTTTAATTCTTTCCCTATCTCTTTCCGTATCCAGTTCTTCTTGATGTTCTTGTAGTCTTTATGACTTTAATGGTAAAGCACGGGGTAGGTGTACAATTTCTAGCACCTGCTCTGTGATAGACATGATGATAACTGACAGATACAGCACCACCATTTGGAACCGAAACAACTAACGGGACGCGGGAAAACAGCGCATCATTTTGCAGTCCCGAGTTCGCCAGCCAATACGCGAGATTTATTCGCCCCGGTTAATGCTTTCCTATCTCACACAATGGCAGTGTTAGTTTGCGCGAATTTCGCTCCCGCATTGGTGTGCGCAGACTTAATTATGAATGTGTATTCTTGTCACAACTCTAATAGCAAACACTTATATGAGGCAGCAAGCAGTGACTGACTGCACCTGTAGTCACGCAACCAGACGCACACCAGTCATGAGCGGTCCATGCAAAGTCTCACCGCAGGATGCTTGCTGTACCATCATTGGTGAGAACTCAGATAAAAATTAGGATTAAATCATCAGTGGTACGCAGTATGGGAGGGATTGCGAGTTTAGAGCAGTATTTTTGAAGTTTTTATATCAACAACAATTTTTCGGTAAAATAAATATAATATTTATCCAGTAGAAACATAGAGTTTAATTTTATAAACCTACATCTCGACAGTTCTTAAATATCAGTGAAGAGTGTTCTATAATATGACGAGAACTTTTAACTAAAAAATATGCTCATGACAAATATTCAAGAACTGATGAGATTACATGTTTTTGCTGGAGAAATATTTTATTTGTTTCGTAGAAAAAAACATTGTTTGCTATGAAAACATAAAAAACACTGGCCTTTTATCGCGTCCCCTTCAACCCCATGTTCAAGCTTTACCAGGAGGGCCACGCGCAGCTTCCAACATCCTCCACCAAACTATCTTAAACATAATACAGACACAACACCCACTCCCATGCCGTTAACTCATCAGCCACCACTGTGAAAGGTGAAATCCACATTTCACAAAAAAATTTTAAACTTTCCGGCCAAGGCGGGAATCGTACCCGGGATGGGATTAATTATTACCGTTCCCTTCTGACTGAAGTGGAATCCTAGCCAGGCTGTGTTTCTTGCATATTCCTCTGGTCCATTTAATTCTGGGTTCAAAATCTCGCGGCAGCCAATACCGACATAGTCCACCTTTGCATTAACCATCACCAACGCTAGGGTGTTTATGACATGTCATATTTTTATTCTAAACTTAATTTTAATACTGAACAGAATATAAACATATTTTGAGGTGAATATATAGCAATATTATTTTGTTGGCATAGTAAAATTATATTTCCAGGTCTTTTTCAGTTTCATTTCAAGGTGCATATTTTGAAAGATTTTTTTTAGATAATTTTTTAAAATTACTGTACAGCACTTCCAAAAAACAATATTTTTATATTTAAAGAATTAGTATAATAATGACTAGGTCATTGTATTATTAAAAATGTATACATAAATAGTTTTTATAACATAAATATATTTCCCTAGAAATGACCATAATAAATTATATTTAAAATATTTAGTCAATATTTTCAGGCTACTTTTAGTCAATGCAGGATAATCCCGATATTTGAAAAAGCCACACTGATATATTTTAGAGAGTATTTTAACTGTATAGCGCATTTTTTATTTCATATTTCAAGTTTTTATAAGAGCATACACACTCAAGCTTTAGTCCTCCCCAATTCCACAAGAGCAAACCAAGCTGTGCTATCCCAGTGGGGAATAGAACCGGGAGTATCTCATTTGTTCGATTGTATTTGAGAGAGTTGGTTCAGTAGGAGGAAGGGAGGCTGAAGTTATAGACAAGCGTTACGTTTCACTTTCGTGACGCAAATTTCATCAGTAAATCACGCCCTTTCATTTCACTACTTCACGTTTTTAACTTTCGTTGGTTCTATATAAAAAAAAAGGTTTATCCGCATGAAAGACTGTTTATTGATGTCAAATCATCAAGTCTAACTTTTATTTCTTAATGAAGGACACAATAGATTCGTCAACAGATTCATCGGAAAAGGTTTACTTTCATTTTATTGGTCAGATAGCTAAGCTTTGCGCTCTTCTTTTGTCAAGAAAGAGAGCGAAAGGTTCGAGTGAAAAAAAACTCAACCACGATCATTCTTAATTATTATAATACTATGATTGTTTTTTTAATTTAAAACTTTCATTTTAACACATTTTTAAAATAAAAACAAAAGCAGATTGAGTCAATTTCTTTTGTGTTCCACGTTTTATACTTTCCCTGTTCTTTGTTTCCTCTTTGTTTAAAATTGTTAGCCGCATCGATGGGTGGGTAGATAAGGACGTCAGTCTATTTTCTTTTCACCGCGTCTTAGTACCCATTCGGGTTATACGCATACTAATTGCACTAATGGAATGGGGTCGAGGAAGTTAAGCGTTTTATAAGAAATGTACACGCATTTGTGTGGAGAGAATGAGGAAACCATTTGGGAGGAGACTACCCTCAGTACACCTTACCGGGCTTCGAGCTCAAGCTGGATCGTCAGGGATAAGAGAGTGACGCAATTTATCATCCATCCTCGGTCCCGGCACAGATTTATCTGATTGCCAAAACCTTCCTTCACCTCTGACAAGGCGTGTATTAATCACAACTTGTGAATGTGTGGAATGCCAGGCCTCTACCGTGGTTCGGATTCCACGTCAAACTGTAGGTCCTCCATTTCATCTCACAATCACCCTACCATTGCAGATTAACGTAAGTGCGTATAACCCGAACGGTTAGTAGCACGCGGTGCTAATAATAATAATTATCATCCAACAATCCTATCTTGGTTGGGGGTAATGGAGAGGATTGGGTCAGAATCATAGTCAGATGGACTGAGGTATTTATTCTTTAATTCCTCACCACTTTCCCTACACACAAATGCGAGTACGGTTTTCATAAAAACTATAACTTTCTCGTCTTTACCTCACTAGTGTAAATATGTGAATAGCCCGGACGGGTAGTAAGACATGGTGCACAAAAACTCATAATTTAATAATTATGTTTTATCTCTGATGGTATCCTAATAGGGCCTCTAGACGATCAGTCAGACTGTTAGTATTAATTATTACTTTATTAATACTGACAGTCTGACTGATCGTGTAGGGGCCTTATAAGCCTACCGACAGTCAAAGATTTCAATTTTATAGCTGAAGAAGAAATGACAAGAAATTCGAGGGTATTAAAAACTACATTGTGTAGAAATAATTCACAGTGCAAACAAACAGTATCAAAACCACGGTAAACAACTTTGATCTCTACTTCTTTTAAAACGGTTTTACAGGAGGGTCACCCAAAAGGAAGAGGTGGGGTAGGGAATAAGTTTGTCCCAGTTTTCAATGTGTGCCCCCCAATTATCTCTCTTTTATAGCATAAAGTCTTGCCGTAGTCACAACTTAACCGCAAAATAAAAAATAATTGATTTTTATTGATTTTCCGAGCCCAGTTGGCATTGTAAAGATAAGAATAATGTAGCTTGGTAATTGAAATAAGCTTTTATATTTTTCGCAAGTACCCTCTGGTTACCCTGAAATTTAGCAAGATTACCGTGCATGGTTTTATTATGGTGTAACTAGGGCTAAAGTGTAACCTGTCAGTATCAGGCTGCTACCTTTTAGGGTAAAACTAGTAAAGCGCAGAAATAAAGTTAATTAATTTAGTGAAAAGGGACCCCCTAAAATTCCATTGCCCAGCCAGCCTTTTCCTGAATCAACAGAAATAAGGTTAATTATTTTGTGTGAAAAGCGAACCCCCTCCCCCCCAAAACTTTCATCGACCCAGTCCCCTGAATCCAGAGATATAAAGTTTATTATTTGGTGTGCCCCACTCCCCACAAACTTACACTGCCCCAGCCCTTCCGAATCCTCTGGGCGGCCCTGCTGATTTTTACGGTGCGTTCCAAGAGCAGTCATTCATCCAAACAGTTACATTGTAAAATGTTGTTCACCTTCAATACATTAGACTAGATTCAACCGCGCCCTTATTATTCCTGACCAGACTTTATGTTACGCCCGTAGTGGCAGGCCTGAGTCAACATTATTGGACCGTACAAATATTGCTTAGAAAACTATAACAGGCTAAAACAGACAAAAAAATTATTTTTATTTATTTGAGGAATTTAGCGTGCAATTTCTGAACTCATATTATAGGAGGTGATGTGTCCCCTTTGACACTCCCAAGCCTGCCAAGCCAAGAAGCCCAAGCCAAGAAGCCTGTATTAAAACCAGAGGCATTGGAATTAAAGATTTAAAAAAACTGGAAATACTAAATCTGTTAAAAAAATCAACATATTTTCTGAATGTTCTCAGACTAACTAAACATAGACTTAATAAAACATTGATTGAATAAGATTCGCTAAATATATATATCGCTTTGGTAAACAGACAAATATACTATTTTTCCTGCCTTTAAATTTACTTTAATTTATTTGAGGGAAAAACTTGCACTTTCTGAATCGACCAATATTAGCACATATTATAAACTTATAAGCTAACTTAACTCTAGAACATACACAACATCAAGCCCCCGGACGTTAATTCATCACTGTGCGAGGGGAAACCCACATTTCCCCAATGATACATTTTTCAACCATGCCGGAAATCGAATCCAGGGCCCTTAACTCAGTCGAGATACAAACTACCGACTTAGTTAAGGTGTCGGACCTTCCCTGGCTAATGAGGCTCTACGAAATTCCTAAGATATTTCCCAGTTATAAAGTCTCTGACATGTCCAGGCTTTTCATAATTATTATTCCCGACTGTGGTAATCCTGTATAGCTATAGGCCCACATATCATTCATTTAATTGTATTACCCTAAAAGATAGGCCTTCAACAAATGCCAAGGTCTGAAGAAGGCCCTGCCTTGAACAAACATTTATTATCGTTTGTAGCAGCTATCACCACGTCTTGCCGCGAGTAAACAAACACACTTTTATTTAAAGTACACTGTATTTAAAAAATATATCTCTCTGTTTGCATAAAAGTAAACTGGATAGTTGCGTTGGGTAATAGTGAGGGCTGATGCTACATGTTTTGACTCCTGATGAAAATTGACTAGCAACCCATCTCTTTCTCAATCTTACACTCTCTAATCCCACCAAGTGCCTTTTCCCTAGGCCGTTTTTTCGGCGCGCGTTGTGTAGCTTTAACGATCCATCAAAGAATGTTATAAAATAATACATATTACAAATATTTTATAAAGAAAATATTACACTATGGAACATGTGCTGGGGTTTTATCAAGGAAAATGGAAAAGTCTTAAACATGTGAAGCAGTTAACAATTTAATTGGACAGTATGAACCAGGGCTGCCCTTAGTAGACGTTTTGTTTGTGGGACCACCAGTTATATGCCACCCCCCCTCCAGCCAAAAAATAATGTTTAATGTTACTACAGTAATTTGCACCAATACACCAATTTTCAGTAGTACAAGTGGGCTATAACTGTGCCAAGTTTGAATTTAATCGGTTAATGCATTCAAAAGTTATCGTGAGACAGTTTAGGGACCCCCCCAAATTGCAGGGCCCCGTGCAGACACACCGTTTGCACACCCCTAAGGGCGGCCCTGGTATGAACATAATTTTTTTCTTATCTGACAAAATTTATTCACTTTAAGCGTGGTCTTCCCCCTCCCCTTTATAACTAATAGAGCAACTTTTGTGACCATACTTATTAGAAGTTTCTCAGTCAATTCGTAAATATTTTTAATATGATTCCGGACTTTAAATTTAATTCAGGCAGCTGTTAATTCATATTTCTATATGTCTAATGTGCAAACTTTGAAACAAATGTGATGTAAATTCATTACATTTCTTTCTTCAAAAACAGCCTCAATGGTTTTTCTTATGAAATAAATCTGTTTCTCCTATAAGCTGAGTATGACGGTGTAGTAAATACTGCCCTTATTTTCACTTCACTAACATCAACAGGTCATTTATTGGTCATTAAACTGAAATACAATAGGCATGAGATGGGGGAAGAAAGGTATGTGAGTGAAAACAGGGAATTAAAATGTTTCTGGGAATCTTCAAAATAGTATACCTGGAAGTGGTCAAGCCCCTCTGCTTTTAAAACTATGATGATCTGTTACATCAGAATGTTGATTTTATTTCTAACACAGTGGGTTTTAGACCTTTTCTTACGGTCGTGTGCACTTATTCCAAAGGTTACATTTTTTAAATAAATACATATTGATTTATTTAAAAAACTCCCTGGGCGTGATATTGTATTTTCCAAACAAAAACTCTCCTTGTGAAAGAAATATAAGATATAAAAGTGATTTGTGATTTAATCAAATCAAAATGTCAAACTACAAAATTCAATTAAAATATTTTTGCTCAGTAAAAACTTGAACAAACTTCATATGACGCTTATGTGTAGCCTAGACATACAAAGAGAAAGGGATGCGCGGAGGAGGGAGTATTGGAATGAAAATAACAATATATTATTAGCGAAAGTTAATGAAAAAACATGTAAGGCTTACATTATTTTTGTGTACCCCTAAAAAAAACGCTACGTAGCACACACCCGTTTGCGCCAACCCTGGTGAGTGTCTAAGAGACTCTGATCTTACGTAAGTACCTTTATTGCATTGCGATGTGAGAAGATATACAATATGGACAAAGACTTAGCCAAAACATATGATGTTTTCCGTTCGTTTTATACTTGTAATATTTAACTCGTTGTTGAATGTTCATAATATTAGTGTAACATTTTTTATTAAGGGCTCCAATACAAGTGTTGTTTTTTTTTCTGGTGCAAGGGCCCCTTTAGTTTAAACAATTGGGGAGCTCCTGATCTAACACGTAATTTTCACAGTAGACTGGACTGCTGATGACAGGCAGATCGGGGTTTGAATCCCGGTCGGTTGTATTGAGGAGAGTTTTTCTAAAACGGGTTTTCACTTTTCTCCATGGAAATGCGGGTACACTTCCTCTAAATTCAATATTTCTCCTCCATAACATATTATAATAGTGCATCTGCATATTTATTTAACGACGATGTAAAAAGTTTTTTTAATAATCCGTTTTGTCATAGTTAAACTCTTTTTTTATAAAGTGTAAAATAAAAATAGAACATTTTCTAGGAAAGTATTTTTACAATTATGCTTGATCAAAAAATTTTTAAAAGAGAAATCATCGAGTTAAGAGCACATGGGGAATGTCCCTAAATACATTGCTTACTAGTTGCTATACTGTTGTTTTATTTAAAGACAAAAGAAAGCCGACGACTATTGCAAAATAAGCGAAATAAAAATGACCACAAGTTATTTTCACAGCAATTTGTCAAAACTATGTACAGTAAAAGTAAAGCTAGATAAGTTGTATCTTTAATGCTTTTACTTTCTCATAATTACAAAGTATAGAAAATTATAATAAACTTTTATCCTAGGTGTGTTGGAGAAAATGTAAGTACTTCTTTACGGCCTTGATGTACCCAAAATATGTTTTTGGCATACTGTACGTCTATAAGCCACGTGTTTACACTTTTATAGAGCCTACACGCTTAGCTCGGGCTTATTTAGATTTGGTTTTAATCAACATTTCCATAATATCTTGGCGAAGATGAATAGGAAATAAGGAATATAATAAATAAAATTATTTACCTAAAGCAGCCAACTTAAAACTGTAAATTATTTTCGAAAACTACTCTTAGACAATTTTTAACGAATTCAACTTGGTTTTAAAAAGAGCGAAATATTTCATTTGTCAAACTTTCAAATAATAACAAAATCACGCAAACATTTGTTTTTCTGTCGACCCGTTTGGGATATGTGCATTTAATAGCACTAATTGGATGGGAATGAGAAGGTTCTAATTATGCGAGATGTACTCGCATTTGCGCGAGAAGAGAGAAAGTGAGAAACCATTTAGGATAAAACATCCTCGGCTCACCTAGCTGGGATCAGAACCCAACATCCTCGTCACTGTCAAACCAGACTAATCGAGCATGACGACTATACCGCGTGCCCACCGATGCGAGTAATACGTAATTACCATTATGCACATTTACAAGCACGAAATACTCTTTCTTTTTACTTAATACAATGCCTCTTATAATTATGATATTACTGTAGATATTGATGTCGAGTAGTAAACATTGACATTTCGTTGAGACACCCATTTTCATCACTATTATTTAATGGTACTCCTTGACCCGTGAACAAGTGCCTACAAATGTTAACAAAACCAGTTTCATTGAGAAGTTACTCGAGAGTACTTCAATGTTCCAGCCAACTTAGCTACAGTCTAAATTTCATATGAAGAACCTTATCAAGTTACTAGGTCTATTTCCTCGTATTCATACGTCAAGTCATGTTATACGGGGATGTCGAGTTCCTCTACAGAGATAATTAGTCCGATAGCAATGGTCGAGTTCCTTCACGACATCTCAAGGAGGGGATCTTCACGCAGTAAATTACAAAATTAAATAAGAACGAGATTCGTTAACGCATGAAAGGTTAGGTTAAGTTAGGTTGGTTAAGAACCATACGTATATGTAGAAATTAATCAACTATACTTTTAATACATTCCTTCCCCTCTCCTTTCCACCTCCCCACCGCCAAAGTGAAGTAATTAGGTCCCTCCTCCCCCTCCCAACAAGTGGAGGAACTCGAACACGGCCATGTTATATGTATATGTCCCTTTTGATCGCTATTATCAATTCCTAAAATAACAATATAATAAAATAGTTGAAAATATTATCAAATTTTTGGTCGCAAAAATGTGTTTGTACTTTCTAAAAGGCTCTTCATATGAACATTGAACTGTAGACAATTAAATACACTCTAAAGTAGAGCATACTCTAGATATATATCATTTATAGTGAAAAGTAATTACTCTATAATTTTGAAGTGTACCGCTCCAGTCAAACCGATCACCGATACCGATTATTAAAATTAATTGCTCATGCATTAATTATGTGCAGCAAATAATTCAAATTATTGATTAATCAAGTTTATCTATTAATAATTAATAAAATATTGAATATTGAAAATTGAATATTATTATTATATTGAATATTGAATATTGAATATTATAACAATTAATGCACTTAATAAGGGATTGTAATAAAAAATTCATTTATATTAGCGAGTGGGAACAGTCTGTACCTAAAATGTTTGCTACCATTCGATTTGAAAATACATCTACAGATTCTTCCTTTAAATTAAAACAAAATTAAAACTATATTTTTTATGAATTTGTTGTTTTTGAAAGATGGCACGTTTTAAAGTTAGGTTTTATTAATTATCTTATAGCTTAAAATGGTACTTAGATTACGTCATCAGTTCAATACGGCTTCTTGCCAGCGAAGCGGGTTGCATTTTGTCAACATGCTAAAATCATAGTGTTTAACTTTTGTTTTAGTGTTTGAGTGCAGTGATTCTTTAAAAATTAATCAAATATTTAAAGTGCTTGTATCTTTATGTTTTAATTAAATTCCACAACATCTCCAGGTTTTCTTGGATAACAAATTTCCCCGACTTTTCCAGATTCTCCCTGTCTGTGGCCAACCAATGAACTGGCGATTTGTCGGGTTTTATCAGTTATCGGTCCTCCGAATCAAGAAACGACTTCTGATATATTTTAATGGCGAACAGTTCAGTGAGCTCAGATATAATCAAGCGCCTCCAAACACCATATTAGACCAAAGTTGTGAGTCATTGATTTGAAATGCTAATAGAATATTAGCTTTAGTTTTTTTTTTGCACTTGAAGGTCAACGAGGTTAATGATTTCACCTGCTGACTCGGCCACGGCTATTTCGTGATGTAATACTACGATAATGGTTGAGGATGACAAATATTTGAGTGGCCTTCAAGCTTTCATTAGTCACAACAAAACTAGCTGTAGTCGAAACGACAAGGTACTATTTTACTACGCCTCAGAGCGCAGCCTAAGCCACTAATGGATCCTGACAGCCAGAAAATATCTCGGAATGTTTATGTGGGTACACAAGGTTTTTGTTTATTTGTTTAGGAAAAAAATTCGCAAATAAAGAAAAACGTCTTACTTACGTATGAACAAATACCACTTTTGACAATGACATCCACATGTTGAGAAAGATGTAAAACATGCATAATAGTTTGCTTTTTTGAAAATGGTAATCATTTTTAGGAGGCAGACTAGTCTATAAATGGAATGTGACCTTTTTTGGGGGGAAAAGGTAAAAAATAAAGTCTTACTACCCACCCGGACTCTTAGCAATACCCACATTAATGCATTAGAACGAGGGAAGATATAATTTAGAAGAAATGTACACGCATTTTTGTGGAGGAATAACTAACCCTATGACGCTAGATCTGGATTCAAAACCCCGACATCCCTGTTACTGAAAATTCATTTTGATGAGAAAAATACGCCTTAACGAGTTACCATGCAATCCCCGATGAGGGCTAGTTTAAATATAAGTGTACAAAGCTATATAGTTTCAAGGCGGATAAGCGCTAATGACTATAATCGGATCACCGTGATAAGAACATTTATTAACCGTTTAAAAACTGATAGATCTACTTTCATGTATTTACAGGTCTAACCACATGCTCTGTAGCTGTTTATTTTTATTGCTGGTGTAAATCCTGACCGTTGTAAGATTAATACAGTAATTAAGTAACCTTTTGTCAATGTTGGCTATTATATACATCATATTCTTTTAATGCTCTTAAGGTCATTCGACTATCAAAGTTTTATTGCACAATT
The DNA here is from genome assembly GCA_902155825.1 of Timema genevievae. NCBI lineage: Eukaryota > Metazoa > Arthropoda > Insecta > Phasmatodea > Timematidae > Timema > Timema genevievae. The sequence continues at coordinate 163,892 of CABFWO010000277.1, read as the reverse complement.
GTAACAAGCGTATAATTTATAAGCTATAAATAGTGATTCATTGATTTCAAATCATTACAGTTCATAAGCTTGGGTAAAACTTGCTATTTTATGCTTTTTGCGTACCATTGTTAAGGTAAAGTAATTAATTGTATGGGGCTGAAAATTAGTATAACTAAACATTCATATGAGGTGTACACAATGAAATAAATTAATAATATTAATAATATAAATAGTTCATTGTGTACACCTCCAATGAATGTCTAGTTATACTAGATTTCAGCACCATACATTAATTACTTTACCTTAACAAAGGTACGCAAAAAGCATAAAATAGCAAGTTTGACCTCTTCTAGCTCGCGAACTGTAATGTTTGAAATCATGAATCAATATTAAAGTTTATAATTTTATTGAAATTGTGCAATATAATTTTGATGGTCGAATGAGCTAAAAGGTTACAGGTTAGTTTTAGTCATTTGGCAAACCCGTTTAGAATGAATGAAACAAATAGAGCCTATCTCAAATGATTTAACTAATTAATGTATTTATTTAGTAAGGCACTCAGTAAAGAAAGCAAATCAAGTATAAAACCTTAGTTCTGTAGATATCGCGTATGGGGTACTGTATTCGATTCCCGGTATGGATGAAAAGTGTATCATTGGTAAAGATAGGGCTTCCCCATTCATAGTGATTCACGGCTGGGGTATTATGTCTTCTTTAAAATTAAGTTAGTTTGTAAGTTGTGTGCTGATATAAACAATCGGGTTTGAAAGTGCATTTTAATTATCCCGAAATAAAGGCCAAAACTATTTTCCAACAAGGAAAACAGAAGATGATAAAACACATATAATGTTAGATATTACAACATATATTTTAGGATTATAATCCATATTTTTCCTGGATATAAATATTAATTTGAACATGAACATGGTTACGAGCGGTGAAGTGTACCCCACTAATATTCGTGAAACTTGTTCCACAGAATAATCGCAATGCTTTAAAAACCGTGCTACTTCACGTCCATATAAGGTAAGAAATATTATCCGCTACTTCAAATATATGACCATGACATGTCACACAAACTGCCAACTGCACTCCTCGAGTTCATTGAAAGTGCAGTCAGGGAATCAGGAAAAATGAACATCATCTGACAGCCGCAATGGTGGGCACGCGGATAAAGGAGTCAGTCTGGTGTTATTTGGTTTGCGAGAGGCAGGAAGGCCGAGGCTTGAATCCCGGTTCGGTGTCCCAAGGTTTTATTCTAAATAGTTTCCCACTCACCCTTCAAGCAAATGTGGGTACTTTTAATTTGTATTTGGACTTCCTTGCTATGGTCAATATGTGTATAGCCTGGATGGGTAGTAAGGCGATGTCCTACGTCTACGTGAGCGAATGAAAGCGAGATGTGCGGCGCGATTGTCCTGCGTGGGCGAATACAAGAAGAAAGTGACAAGAGTTCAAACCAGGAACCAAGATGTTGTCGCCAAGGAAACGGGAACTCATGTCAATAATTATTTTTTTTGCACCACATCTTACTATCCGTTCGAGTTACACGCCTATGCACTAATTGCTAATGTGTCAGGGATTAGGAAAATTTCATCTACTAGAGGAAGTGTACCCACATTTGCACGGAGATAGAGAAAGGAAAATCATTTAAGGAAAACCACCCTGAATACACCCGACCGGCATCGAACCCCGATCTCCCAGTCTTCAGCAGTATAATCTATTGCGAGAGTAGCTAGCGCCTTAGACCATGCGGCCACCGAACCACTCGCTTTCGTTCGCTCACGTGGTCCACGGCACGCACAAAAAAATCTTCTGATAGACTTTCAATAAGTTGCTATTTAAAAATAAATTTTGAGGGTTACTAAAAATAAATGTTACATATTGAGTTTATAGCGTCTAAGTTTAAAAATAATTATTCAAATATTTGGAACAGACGGTAAATACTTGCTATAATTATCAACCCTATTTTTTTCTATTTTCGATAGAATCTTTGATATTTGAACTTTGTAACAGAAATAACAAGGTCTGATGATAGAGCTAAGGTCGCGACTTCCAACTAAGTAGGTTAATCGCTTTGAGCCACAATCACGAAGAAAAGAATTCAGGAAGTTCGAAGCAGAAAATGACCTACACAATAAAATTGTCATTGCCAACACGCAAAATGATTAAATGAATCAAAATCATTATTTATATTACAAACAACAAGTGTAATGAATGGCAAGTTTTGGACATTATTCAACACTAATATTCAGGATTATTTTATTGGGTAGTCAAAAGAGACCAAAGGTTGGTTTTCTACACAGCGTCTTACTACCCATCCGCGCTACACGCATTCTAATGATTCCAATGGAGTAGGAATAGAAATAATAAATACACCCGAATTTGTGTGAGGGTAGAGTGAAAAAATAATTTAGTTAAACACATATTTACTATACCAAGCTAGGATTCAAATCCTGACTTTTTCAGCACCGGAAAACTAGGCTAAATGATGTTCTTTGAATTGAAAAATGTCACATGGACATGGGAATCGAGCCCGGGACATTTGGCTTGGTACGCCAATACTCTAACCACTGAGCTATCCAGGAATCGTCCCGTGCCCACGTGTCATTTCTCAATTTAAAGAACAAATCTAGATACGGCTATAACCATAATTAACCAAAATAATAGATTTGCTATTTAATTCAGTTATACTAAATGAGCTTAACGCATAGACCCCGTGCCCACCGATGCGGGTGTCCTTAAAGAGCAAAAAATAAAACAAAAAGTTGCACCCACATTGGTGGGCACGTGGACTAAACGTAAAACCTGTCTTGTTGGTGACTGTGAGGTTAGGGTTCAAATCCAGACCGAGTGTACTGCGAGTGTTTATTCATAAACGGTTGCCCAATATTCCTTCTCGAAAACGCGGATACATTTTTTCTAAATTATACTTTTATCCTCCCTATCTCGTTAGTGTAAATATGTTGGTAGCCGGACGGATATAGTAGGATTCTGGTTGGAAAAAACCTTTGGAAAATATAAACACAATTTTTTGCAATTATCGAGGTTAATATTTTACTTTAATTAATTATTATTAGTGTTTTTATAATTATCAATAATGTATATCAAAAGTGATAGTTGAAGATCACATAGCTTGTCGTATGGGTACATTAAAGTAGATCTTAGTAGCTTTTCTAGCTGTCAGATAAGTTTTAAGTTTCTTACTACGACAATTGGACTGTATAATATAATATTTACACATACATGCCAACCGCGTCTTACTATCTCTTTCTCTTTATATATATATATACATACACATACACATACATGTATATATATATACACACACACACATACATGTATGTAAATAATCCCCAGACTTCTAATAGTAGATTTTCTAGCCGCAGTCTTGAAGCAAACAACCCATTGTTCTTGAAGTGTAATTAAATAATTAAAAAGAGCTTGTAAAAGGTACCAGAGTTTGGACATTCTGAGGCACTACCAACTTTATGCTCTATAAATTACAAATTTAAGTAGTAAAGTAACTGTTCCAGTGCTCGGCGGTGTGTGGAGCACGTCACAGACGACAATACTGCACTTGATGCGTGATCGTAATCTGCGAGACCTACTTATACACTTTATGCACTTTTTTTTATGTCTAGCCTAAGATAACAAGAAGAGTGAATTTTAAGGAGCACCAGTGGAGCTCGTTTGGTTTGAACTTGGAAAATAACATCGTGGCGAAAAGAAAACCTCTCCAGTGAAGTTTTTTTTTCTTCCAGCCTATGCGTTTTACTAACCGTTCGGGCTACGAGAATTTAACCACACTAATAGGGTAAGTATGAAACATGTAGAAATTAGAGGAAATGTACCCGCATTCACGTGGAGGGAAAGTGAGAAACAACTTAGAATAAACCGTTATCAGTGCACCTGGCTAGGACACAAACCCCGACCTCCCCATCACGGCAATCATTGGGTAAAATACGTTCCCCCTTGTTCCCTTATTAGATCATGTAACTTATACTCTGGGCCTTAACTCAAGTAAGTTAGGATCTTGCCTAGCTGTGCAATTGGGTTACAAAACTACTTTTTTTAGGGACGGGAATGAAGAAATGTACCCGCATCAACGTGGAAAGAGGATGGGGAAAACCACGGTGAGAATCACAAGTAGAAAAACATCCCCAACCTCAACGCGGCCAAGTGAATTGTGATTCTAACGCCTTACATCCCTCGGTCACCAGTGCGAGCTTACGATTTTCAAAATTTGTTCAAATTTCTCTCCTGCCATAATAGACAATTTTCGTGTTAAATAACATATAAGATGGTTAATAATGGTAACATATCACGAGGAGTAGCCCAGGTGAAAAGTCGCCCATGTCAACATTCTTGTTTGTACAAATTATAGAGTTAGTTGTAAATACCAGCGTCGTTCGTTCTCGTCGTTTGTTATTCTGTTTGATGTAAATAAACCACACCTCACGCGTGATGCAAAATAATAAATAATATGTTGCCAAAATACTAGATGGAAAAAATAAAATAATAAATAATATATGAAGACGCCCCCTGACCCCATAATCGATGAGTTCAAAAATAGTATCTCTTATTCCATTCCTTTTTTCATAGTAGGTATTTTCGGAAACTTTTAATCAATAATAAAAGTGATTCGCGATTCCAAATGTCATAAAACCACAATATTAACTATGCTGTCAACAATTCTTTATCTTTTTAGAAATCATTATTAGCTAATATTTTAATTTAAAAACTATTTTAACACTAAAAAAATTACATTACATTAGATGACCGCCTTGGTTCCATCCCAGCGACACTCCAGAAATGTTGCGGTTTTAGTGCAAATATACACATCTTAATGCCTTTTTATTTTTAAGAGACCTCAACCACTTATTTATGAGCTCGGGGAAATTGTCCTTAATTCAACGACTAGCGTAAATTACATATAGACTCGCTATTGAAAATGTATAAACTCTGATATGATAATCCTTGAAGTGAATGCTTTTATTCTTCGATTTTCTTACGAATGGACAAATCTGACAGCCATAAAAAGCTACTAGATTTACTTCAACGTATTCATACGTCAAGTCACATGACCTGGAGCTGTCACGTTTGATAAATATTCTTAATAAATATTTATAAAATAACACTAATAATATAGTCAAAAGTTATCAACTTTGACAGCACTAAAGTATGTTTGTAATTTCTTAAAGGTTCTTCAAATGTTCATTCGTAATAAAATCAAGGTATTTAAAAAAATTAATCAACATCACTTTGGTAGAGCTCAAGAAATTTCTGTAGAAAGAAATTGTCGTTTTCTGAAATTACGGCATCCTTTGTGAATATTTTTGAGCACATATTTGTTTTAGGCCTATATGCGTTTATTGTTGTCGGATCGGTAGAACTAAGTGGATCATGGTCAAAAGCAATCGTTTCACGTTTTATATATATTTTACAAGGCTGTAGTCAAGGGGGGGTTTTGGGGGTTCAAACCCCCCCCCGAAATGTTATGAACAAAAAGTATATGGCTTTATTAATAGTTAAAACAATATCAAAATTAAGGTACAAGTACAAATTAGGGGGTTTTGTTGCCATAAAAACACTTCAGAGGGCTTCTAGCAGGGTTTAAATACATAAAATTTTCCTAGCCTTCGGCAGTTAGGAGGTTATGTTGCCATGAAAACACTTTAGAGAGCTTCTAGAACTGTTTAATATTTTGAATTTGTCCTAGCCTCAGAGGTGCTTATTTATATATATATATATATACTTCCTAGCCTAATGAATTTAGGTGGCTATGTTGCCATAATAAACACTTCAGATAGCTTCTAGAACTGTTTATAATTTATAATTTTTTCTAGCCTCCAGCAATTGGGGGATGTGCCCACCAAACCCCCCCTGAAATCATTGGCTGGCTACGGCCTTGATATTTTAATTAAATTTTTCAACGATATATTTACACACTTCCTCCCAATAATTTATAAGCTTGTATTCCTCATTAGTGAGAAGATAATCTAAATAATATTGAGCAAATATGTGTTGTATATTGACATCACACTTCACTGTTCTAAAAACAAGAAAATCACAACACAATGTCTTTCAATTTATAAATAACAAGTATTATTGTATAGAGTTATTTTATTCGACATGCCCTATCTTGTTGCTACTATCTGTACAATGTATGATACGGAGCGTAAAATATATTAAATAGAAAAAAAAAATCAGACGATATTCTCAATAAAAAGAACCACTAAAAAATATTATGTTGCAGATAAAAACATTGAAAGAGTTTTATTCATCTTATCATTTCAAATACAAAAATTACAACTTTAAAATATCAACATCCAGACATCACCCGCATCGGTGGTCACGAGGTTTAACGCGTAATTCTCGCATTATACTGGATTGCTGGTGACGGTGAGATAGGAGTTCGAATCCCGGACAGGTATATTGAAGGTTTTCCCCTCATTTTCCCACCTCGCAAATGTGGGTACATTTCCTATCAACTCTACCTTACTCAATTCTTATTATATCAGCGTAGTTTTTATTTATATATATATATATATATATGCATAGCCCGAACGGGTAGTAAGAAGCGGTAGTAAAAACAAAAACCAGCGAGACTTTTAGTTCCAGTTTGAATATAGTAAACGCCTCTTGATCCCTTCCTCCCCCCTTCGAATGAAGGGTTCGAAATGTTTCCTGAGGTCACCTGAGGCGCTGAATATAAACAGGACATCGCGGCAGACTCCAGAACTGAGTAAACAAGAGAATGGAGACTGGCGATATTGCTCACACACTCGATTGTTTCCCATTTGCACACATATAACCTGGTTTCCTTAGGAATAACCTTATATGATAGCTGGGAAAAGTTCCCACATTTGTTGTCATGTATCCATACGCCAAATCATAATAAGAACTGCAAATGCATATGTTGACCAGCTGTCACTTTTAGCAGTCAAAACTTTCTTATACTCCATTCACGGTAGGAATTACTCTCTGAAAGGTATTTTTTCCTACCAATATCCTACAATATAATATATTTCTGGTAGGGAAAAGGGCCTTTCAGAAAACAATTCCTACACTGAACAGACTTTAGCAGACCATATGTATGCATTTTTTTAAAAGAGATTTTACGTATGAAAATAACAATTTGTATTTTTTTATTGTTAACAAACAATAACTTCTAAAAGATTACCTTCATTTCATAACTAAAGATGGCAAACAGAACGATTGAAGGCGGTTGATGACGTCAATACATGGTCTTGTATTCGTGCGCTTGGGTTTAGTTTTAGTTTTGTATCATGTGTGGCTTTTTCTCTAAGTTATAAAAACAAATTAATTTTGACCATAATTTTATAATTTATTATTTAATTCACTATACTCTCCCTTGTTGTCACATGTACGAAACAATAATGGTTTTATACTATTTTTGGTTCTCTCAATCAGTCATGATAAAGCTTACTATAAAGTAATCCTTAAGTTTGGGGGGGGATGTAGGGAGCGCGAGAAAAGGTGTTCTTACAGTTTTTGTATCAAAACATTTTTCAGCCCAAAGTATATAAAATATTTCTTCAGTACAAACACAGAGTTTAATTTTCTTCACATGGTAATATAAACAGTTGTTGAATGAATATCTGTCATAAGCATTGCGGCATTAGATAATAAACTTTTTAAATGAAGATAAAAAGTTGGTTCTTAATTCCAGGACATCCTTTACAGATATTAAAGAACGGTTGATATTACCATGTGAAGAAAATTAAACTCTATGTTTGTATTGAAGCAATATTTGATTTATTTTGCCTAAAAAAAATGCCATGATGACGATGTAAAAACTGCAAAAACATCCTTTAACTCTCCTTCCAATCATCCCCACCTTAAGGAAATATTATTAGAAACTTATGGTACCGCTTTTGATTAACTAGGGGACAGAGAGTTTTACGAAGCAAATCAAAACTATTTCTATAAGTGTTGAAATTAGTGACTTCAATCGATGTTTGCAATAGAAAATATTTTTAAGTGCTCCTAAAGCTCGTTTACATGATATATGACATGTGCTGTACGTCCTGGCGACAACTCTCCTGAATACAATCAAGAGTCAAGAATACATCGTTCGGCCTTCAAAATGACGGCAAGAAACTTAAGTTCGGAAAATAGAAGATTTGAATATCAAACAAGAAGTTGAGTGATAGTAACAATAAGTTGCTAGGTTATACCTCACAATCACCTCACCATGAAATACATTGTGGATGACGAAATGAAGTTACATCTTGTGAAAGTTTTAAATTTTTTCTCCGATCACCAATTATATATGTAAATGTTAGCCACGCCATAATTCGAACTCTTGTCTCTAAGATCAGTGGGTAGATATATCGGGCAGACTCTTTACAGATTATTGTCTCTTGTTACAAACATAAGTATTTTAATACTTAATATCCAATAAGAGTAAAAATTTGGAAAGTGTAGGCCTATAGTTAAATTCCGACAGTTTATTATAAATAAGAAAATATGAATAAAAATAATCTACTTGCCAGCCACTAAGAAGTCCAACTAGAGGGCTCTAGTTCAATCTCAGATACCTACCTAAAATAATTTAATATTTTATACAGACGGATTCTATAATTAGGATTGCAAAACAAGTTTTTTTGGTGCACCACGTCTTATAACCGTTCGGGCTATCCCTTTATTTAAACTACTGGGGGAGAGATGAGGAAGGTAGAATTTAGAGTCAATGTACCTACATTTGAATGATTGGAGAGTGGGTAACCATTTAAAAAAATTACATCAGTACACCCGAGCAGGATTTGAACCCAGATCTCACCATCATCAGCAATCCAGGCCAATACGACCACATAGGCGGGTCCAAGCTGATATGAGTACACTTTAAATTACCCTCCCAATTCCTAGACCTAGGACGTTAATAAGGGAAATTTTGAATTGAGTCCCAAACAATGAATTGAGTCTCACCCCCATTTCTGGGTGGTCAGAGTTGAGTTCCTAGGAGGTTGTTGGGAGGTTGTTGTTAGGTTAGGTTAGGTTAGATTAGGTTATGTAGGTTAATTACGTCTAGCTAAAATACATGATCGGCTGAAAGTTTCACAAAACACAAGAGCTGTTGCAACAATTCCACTGTTGTACTCCTTCATTTATTATTTTTTTGAAAACGGAACTTAAGTCATTAATGACAAGCAGATTTTTTTTTTCGCTCGACATGCACTCCATGACTTTCGATATAGACTGACTAAAAGAGTTTATGTTTGGCAGAACAATAGAGGTTGTAACCTGGACTCAATTCAATGTCATCCGTTAATAAACGGCGTTGAGCGGAAGTAGAGGTTCCCAACACGTGGCCTAAAAGTTTTCGCCCCACGACGCAGTGAGACTATTATCATCCCAGGCTGCTGTTGACACAGGTAATCCCGGCCAGAGTAGCTCAGTGAATAATCCATGGCTTGTCACACCTCTACTCTGGCCAATCTGCACACTTGTGACTCACAGCTTCCTCGCTGACTGGATTATTAACAAGGTGGGCCCGTGTTTGCTAACGTTACACTGGCACCTCATCGTCTCGTTATTCCACGCACATCTTGATGGATCAAGTTGGGTTGGGCCGGTTACACATCAGTACCTACCTAGGAATTTATTTATAGCGAATATCACACCGCTGATTAGCGCTGCGTGACCTCTTCGATTTACAACCAGAAATCGCTCAGAACACCGTTAGTATTTTTGACAGAAAGAAAATATTTATGTCGTAAAAAAGAGTATTTAAAGATTAGCACCAAGTTAATGTAATAGAAAAATTACGGTAATAGTTTTTTGATCGATTTCCATGGTACCCACATCGGTGATTAAACGCCAAGCTTGTCTAGTCCGATTTGACGGTGAGGTCAGGGTTCGAATCCCGTCCAGCTGCACATTCATCTCTTCCTTCACGCAAATGGGAATACGTTTCCTCTAAAATCTACCTTCCTCAGCCCTTCCCCACTAGTATTGGCTAGTTTTTTTTTAGCACCGCGTCTTACTACCCGTTCGGGTTATACGCTTAAGTACTAATTACACTAATGGATTAGGAATTGGGAAGGTTGAATTTAGAGGAAGTGAACCCGCATTTGCGTGGAGGGAGAGTGGAAAACCATTTAGGAAAAACCACCCCCAGTTCACCCGACTGAGATTCGAACCTCGATCTCCCCGTCCTCGGTGGTCTGGCTCAACACGACTGGCGCGTTAGCCTACTACGCCACCGAGGCGGGTTATTGGCTAGTTAAATGCTGCGAAAAACCCAGACGGATTGTAGGGAGCAGTAAAGAATACTCTCCTTATCGTGTTAATTTTGTTACTATTTTAATTTTACCCGGTAAATAAAAATAAATCATCTTGTCTCTAAAAATGTATGTTGCGTTTTTTTACAAATAAAAATTATTCATTATAAAGTTTGCATAAGTGGCATGTGATGTGTTTTTTTTAAAGAAAGATTAATCGGTATAGTAGCAAGTAAAATCTAGATCTAGGCAAGAGTGACTTTCTAAATATAATTAGTCGTATGCATAAAATAAAGATTTATTTAGATTACACTGCACTGAGTATTAATTTCTCGAAGAGCTGCTAATGACATTAACACACGCAATGGAGAGTCGTAGCATATTTTCTTATTAAATTGAGCTAACTTTATACCTCTAAGTGGAACGATTTAATCGCCGCACACTTTGTTACCACCACCACGCAACATGTGTGTTTCAAAGACGTTGATTATTTTAAAGAAAATGCTAATCATAGAAATACAAAATAAAAAGTACAAAAAAGAAACAAACTGATAAAGCTTATGCAAAAACCTTTCTAAATATAATTTAGGTAGAGGTGATACTTTTTAGAAAGTGTCAAGCACACTCTTCCGTCGATTTTTAAAATTTATAAACCCAATTTTTATCTTTACAAAAAATGTATTAGTATTATTTTAAAATCTAAAACTTGGAACAAAGTTACTCTCAAACCAAAGCATAATATAGCACGGTAATTGTTTATCAATGAAGGCATAAAAATTCATAAATTAAAATATTTAAGAATTAATAGATCGCGGGTGGGAATTAAATTAAAACCATCCTGGACACAAAAAATGAAGTACAGCAGTGGAGTAAATAAGTTTATTGAGCTCGGAGGCTAAATCAGTCTGTGGCCGCTCAGAGCTACCACACAGCAGTCATAACATACCTCTTTTTTTCTCTCGCGCTCTTAGCTATGAAATGTCGCGCATGCGCAGCCCAGAATTTTCAGTAAGTCTTGTATCCACTCTAGTTTGTGGAAACGAACTCAATTTAAAGAATGGCAAAAGTTAGTCCAGATTACATTTCAAATGTATAAATTGACTGTCTTATGCTTGAACAGAATATTTTCTTTCGTTTTCAACTGTTAACAGTGGTAACACTATTGATTAGATAATATTACGCCTCGTAGTCTCAGAAGTGCATAATGATGGCCTGTCTATAATCAGTTGCAGCTACTAGTCAGATACGTAAACTCAATAACGACTATCATCTAAGGTTCGATAAATCAACACAGCCTTGCCGTTTTCTTCCTTTTTAGTGACCCTCCTTAATTCATAAGGGTAGAAATTATGTTTTCCCCATTTTTATTGCTAACATTCTTTTTTTTAAACAGAAAATAAACTGAGCATGTCTTGAGAGCCCTTCTCACGGCCGATTAAATGGGACAGTGGATACTTGATTAACCGGGATATTAGGTAAAAATTCACCTGATAGCAGCGAAATTGGGATCAGAAAAACACCACAATTACTGTCTCAATATAATTATTATTTTAGAGGGTATTTAACATGTATTTTCTGGAAACTACTGATTATTTCAACAAATGACTTAAGAACTAAATTAATTTGAAAACAGACACAACTGGAGACAGTTTAAGCCCTATTTTTCACCAAACATAAATAATTCAACCTTGTCAGGAATCAAAACGGGGACACTTGGCTCAACAGTCAGACGCACTATCGTCTGACCTAAGGTGTCAGACTGTCTTAATATCGATTTAAAACGTGTTACGTTATAGACGCTCACTTATTATTCTTGGGCCGTCTCGCCGTTGAAACTATGTAATAATTTGAATGTCTAGCGAGTAGGTGACAGTAAGATTGACCCCCGTCACCCTTCTGTACTCATCTGACTGCCAAATGAAGAGTCATGAGGTCACCGGCTCGCCTCTCATCCAGTCGAACGATCTCTTCGAGATTAGTTCACCAACACTTCAAAGAAAAATCCGATTTTTAGAGAAAGACAGCTAAGCTAATAGATCTAATTTCATGTAATCAAACGTCATAATTTGTTCTGCAGCTATTACTCTTGATAGGTAGTATTATAGCCTATAAACTAACACTAAACTAATAATCTTGCAAAATGTTGACAATTTTACCGCCAAAGCATAGGTTTGTATTTTATTAAAGACCCTTCATATGAAATCATTGGATTGTAGAGTGAAAATAGTCCATCTCACATATTTCCTTCCAAAGCGTCCTACAACCCGTCCGAGCTATACACATTATAATTATTATTATGGGTTAGGAATGAGGAGGTAAAATGTAGAGGAAATTTAACTTACCCACATTTGCGTGGAGGGAGTAACGGAAACCATTATGAAATCCATAATCAATAATGTAAAATGTTCTGACATTAAGCTAGAATTATTGAGATCATTGAAACTGTTTTATCATAGTCTTAAAAACACAATCAAAATAATAAAAAAAATCAAAAAATATTGATCCCAATTTTGCTGTTGTCAAATTACGAATGCAGAAAACACTAAGTTTTCTGGTTCGAGCATAATTTTGCATCTAATATATACCGGTTAAGGTTCGGGTTGAAGGAGATACGAGAAAAAACCAGTGTTTTTATGGCTTTTTTTTTTCCAGAATAAACAAATTATTGCTCCAGAAGAAAGAGAGTTTAGTTTTCTTCTCGAGGTGATATAAACAGTTGTTGAATATCTGTCATGGGCATAGCAGCATCAGATAATAAAACTTTTTAAATACAAACAAAAAGTTGTCATTAAATTCCAGATCATCCTTGACAGATATCCAAAAACTGTTGATGTCACCATGTGAATAAAACTAAATTATATGTTTCTACCGGAACAATATTTGATTTATTTTGAAAAAAAAAGTTTTGCTGCAAAAATTGCAAAAACACTGGCCTTTTAAGATCGCGTTCCCCTCCACTACACCTTAATCGACCATGAGATTCGGGGTTATTAAAAGTTAAGCCCTATTCATGTCTTGGATGTTCACGACTCGAAAAATATATAGTGTTTCCATTCTCAAGACAGGTTTATCCGTCAGAATAGTTCCTTAATTGAGTTATACCCTGGCGTATTAATAAATATGAAACGTGACGGAACATCGCATTTAAGTAAGAAGAATAACCTGGTATTTCTGTTCAGATCTCGACGTGGAAAGTGTGTTATTAATGGGTGGGAGGAATCTTGAAAAGAAAAGAAACCATTGCTGTTCCACCAGTATTGTAATTATGTACATTATACTTTCCCTCTTATACCAGCTATAAAATTATTATGTGAACATTTCTCAAGGTTGGCTACCGGTCGCCAAATATCTCCCTCCCATCGTTATTCAGAAATTTCCCCCCAGAAAGTTTGGGAGGAGATCAAGTTGTTTCACTTATAGCAACATTTTGTAAACACTGTATAAGGTGTGAGATTTCAATCCGGTTATGGTTGCGTGATGTCTCTAACCACACTTTTTTAAAACTATTTCAACTTTATACTTAAAAACAGGGCCGGTGCAAGGGTTTCATGCTCCCTAGGTGAGACTTAAAATTTGCACCCCAGTTGTGTTTTGTATAGGTTAATATATAGGGCCTATAAACCGCACCCCCTGTATAGTAATAATAATAATAATAATAATAATAAAGTGGAGTGACAAATACTAAACAAAAAAAATCCAAAATATAAATAAAAAAATTAGTGACAACTCCTCCACATTCCTAATAAATGTGTGCAAAAATATTACCCCTTCTTCCCTTTCTCTTAATATTTTCGTAAGCTTTTAGCTAACTATCAAAATGATTCGTCTACAAAGCGACCCCGAATGCTATAAAACCATAAAACTGATTATGTTGGTAATCAATATTTGAAAAAAAAAAATTCTTACTATTATATTAAATATTTAGATGTTATTTCTTTATTTATAAATAATTATTAGTGTATTTAATTTAGATTATTATTTTTTTAAACACCATTTGTTGTTGTGACACGCCCCTAATATTTTTGCGCCCAAGGAGACCGACTAGCTTCGCCCTGCCTTGCTCTCAATTATTGGGGGTGGAGGGAAGCCAGAACGAACCCATTTACGTTTTGGTAGATAGAAAAGTAAAAATAAATTTGTTGCAATTGAATAATACAAAAGATATGATAACGGAACTAATTATATAAGTAACCTTAAAAAGAGTTACCTTAATTAATTGCTTCAAATGTAGATTTTCAATTTTCTGTTTGATAAATTCACAAGAAACGGTACTAGGGGGTGTCCCATTTGAGCGGGTTATTGGGGAGGAACAGGGACGGGGAGTAGGTTGAGGATGTGGTCGTCTCCCGCCTTACCCCCCGCTTTATTGGCTTTGAAGTATAGCTCATCTACGGTAGGAGTGTAGGTGACAGCTAGTAGAAGGTACTTTATTACAAACATTAGCTGAATTAATGTCAACCTATTCGGAAATAATTACTTCGTAATACTATAATATCAATAAAAAATGTTATCAAACGATTATAATATTTCCAGCTAATGTTCGCAATAAATAGCCTTCTTCTGTTTGTCACCTACCTACACTTCCACCGTAAATCGGCTGTACATATAGAAGGATTCCGGTAGGAAGAGAGATTTAAATAATACAAGTTTTTTTTCTCTGTAAACATTGTTAACAATTTACTATTTCATTGGTATTATTTTATAAATATTGACGCTATCAATCAAAAGTAACAGCTGCAAATCACATGAGTTGATATATAAAGATATGAAAGTTAGATTTAGTAACTTTTGTAACTGTAAAATATACAGTTCTGCCTTCAAGAAGCTTACTATTGACATTTTAAAACCATGAAGGACATGATTAATGGAGTTTCCTGATCATATCTCGCGAACGTTGGTAGGATATATATACAAGAAGGGCGCCATCAGGCAGGAGAGTAAAATTATTGATTATTAATTAACACAAGCTAGCTGATATCTTTTGTGTGACTAACATCCAAGATGGCTTCCACTTCTTCGTAACATCAACTTGATTCAAAAGTATCCCTCTTTCTCACGCGCATCAGTGCTCGCACGAGTAGGAGCGTCCGCTCAATTTAGCCTGGTTTTTCAGTTACAGGGTGGTCGGGATTTGAGTCCCGGTTGGGTGCATTGAGGGTAATTTTTACTACATGGTTTTTCACTCAATCTCTTCTTTCTTCATCCTTACCTTATGCGGATAGCCCAAATGGGAAGCAAGACGCGGCGCATTTTTCTCACAGTTACTACAGCAGCGTTATAGTGGTTGAGCTCCGAACTAACGTAAATTTCAGACCTACTGGCCGACAAAGATCAGGAGAGTAGTGCGATATATAATGTAGTACCAGGCAGCAGGTTACTCATCAATCTAATTATGGGTATCTTTTATATAATTGGATTCAGGTGGGAAATGGGTCAAATATGTTAACATATTATAAATATTTATTTGTTATGATCAACAAAAGGCAAGTCGTCATACTCTGTGGACGGAGTATTATTGGGCTTGGGGAGGGATGGGTGTCAGTGGGCGCTAACATGATCTGCTCTAGACGCAGATGTATACCTTAGTTCATCGCCGTTTTAAAGTCTATTATTTGAGTTGTATAACACGATATCTACAGCCGCAAAAAAAAAAGTCTAAACAGCTTTTGAGCGCCAATAAGCCAGGGTCAACGTACACATGAACATGTTATTTAAAATGTGAAGGTACGTTCTAATAGTTAAATTGCGAATCCCCGGAAACAGAAGCGCTTGGCAGCAAGTTTGATCCTCTTAGACACACATTCATATGTACCTCGAAAGATTTAAATACAGTATATATGTTATTTTCATTTGGACAGGATAGTGCCTTTATTTCCCATCAGATATTTAAACTATATTATATATATATAAGATCTCTAAAAAAATTTACGTTTTTATCCCTAAGGTAATTTAATATTTTAATAAATTGATCATTTAAAATTAATCATTAATTACAGTTTATAGAATAAAAAGAGTTATTTAAATCTTCCTGTCACCCCAACATAATAAATACCATCATATACTCCTCGTAAGATTTATTTTCGGACCCCTTTCCCTTTTCCAAGTCATCTAAAACCTTAATAAATGTTATAAGAAATAACTAATAGTCCTAAATAATTACTAATTTAGTAATCACACCTTTTAAGGACTGTTTTAGCCTTGGTTTTGTGTTGGGAACGTCATCAATAAGTCAGCTTGACTTCATGAAGAAAAAAAAAATCTGCGCTATTTAAAACCGAAATAAATAATTAAAATAATGCTATAGCTTAGTTATAATTTACAACACTTTATGTTAAACATATTCAACATATAAATTGTCGGAGATAAGTTATTTGATTACAATTATTTCCACCAAATTTATGGTAATTTCCCTTTCGTGGGCCCTCTCATACCATTGCCCTCCTGTCGTCTCCCCCCGCCTTCAGGGGCGGATTTACCCACAGGCCTAGTACAGATTTTAGAGGCGGCAAGTTTTGGATAACGAAAAAAAACATACCTTTTTCTGACAGTTAAAATGATTTAATGGCTTCATAGTGTGTGTGATTGTTGTAGTTTGCTGTGTCTGTGTACCAACATGACAGAATATCGCTTTAATTCACTGACACTCGTCTTAATTGAAGGTCACTTATTGGATAAAAGGGATTTGTCTGTCATCATCGACCAGTTCACCCAGCAGAAATCAAGGCAAAAGAAACGATAGCCTATTTTCTTATTGTGTACATGCTAATATTTTATCTGTAGTAACATGTTCTAAAGTCAACTTAAGCAGACTTTATATTTTTAAATTATTGAATATTTGAATTTGTGTGTTGTGATCGTGTAAGAATATTTATTTCAATTTTTTAAGTATTTGCTTAGATCCTTACTACGTTTAAAACCTCACTATAATAAATAATAAAATAATGTAAGCACTTTTTATCTGTCATCCCACATAAAATTATAGCACTTGTGTATATGGTAGTTGTGTATCTGTGTATGAAGGGTTGCAGGGGGAGAACATAGACTTAGAAGGTTAGAAATTAAGGTAGGAAAAGTGGGCGGCAGATTATCTAGAGCCTATGGGCTGCAAGAGTCGTAAATCCGACACTGCCTGCATTGCAGGCCCTGCGGGCATGGGTGTTACGTCACTGATTATGGGAGAGGGACATCGCCGGAGTGTGGATGTAAAACCGGGAAAGGCAGTAACAGTTTTCCCCATTTGAGTATCGAGCCCGGACCTGCATGATCAGAGAAACACTCTCATTTGCATATTAAAAAACCATCAAGATTCTATTTTGATATAAAAAAAATAACTGTGATAACTAGTTTGTGGTAGAATTGAATTGAATTAATTTGTGTGAAGGGAAGAGTGAAAAACTAGATCCACTCTCAGTAAAGTCAACGAGGATTCGAAGCCTAACCTTCCTGATAGTGGATATCCAGTCTATTGCTAGAATCACGCCTTAGCCCGCGTGTCCACCTTACCGATACGAGTGTCACGCGTGTTAGAATCAACCGCGGAAGAGAGCAATGATAAATCCAGATACAGCATCCTATCGACTTTCTTTACATGTCAACTAAATGTTTATATGAAAGGGGAGAAATCTTGATGGACTTTCAACATGCCAACTTTCCAAAACTTCACAACGTCAAAATGTGCAACAGTGAATTGAGTGAGAAAAGTAATAAAACAAACATATCATAATTTCGTACTGCACAACACATCGACTTTTATGAATCCAACGGCCTCTTTTCCATTATTTTTTTTTAACGTTTACTTCCTGTTTGTTAACTTGCAACGCATACTATTTGAAGGGCTTATCAGCAATCTTTGAAATACAGTCGTTTATAAGTTTGAAGACATGTGCGACCCAGTTCAACATACTTCTTCCTAAGTTCTTGTATGAACAACACATAATGGGTACTATCACGTTATGACTGTACAGTCGGAGACGTAAAACTTTAACACATAATACAAAAGTGCAATTTTTATTTTTATTTCCGTGCCATAGATTTACTAATAACTACGAAACATATTTTCAAAACACAAATTAAAAAAATAAATATTTCACCGCATCTTTCTACCCGTCTGGAGTATTCGCATTTTAATTATGCAAGTGGAACTAGGATGATAAACGTAAAATTATGAGAACACGTATAAGCATTTTCATGAAGGTAGAATGATTTTTTTTTTTAGGAAAAGCAAGCTTCAGAAAACTCTGCTGAGATTCAAGCCTAGACCTTTCCATCACCAGCCTAGATGAGCCTGACATTTAGTCAACGTGCCCACCAATGCGGGTAAAATAAACACTTAATATTTATTTAATAAATAATTGGTGTTAAAAATTAATGACAAAGTAACTTTTGGTCAAATTAGCCGTATTAACTTTGTGACCGTGTCAATAAGTTGATACCCGCATCGGTGGTCACGCGATGAAAGTCGTCGAGTTCGCAATTGACTGGATCGCCGGTTGTGAGGTCAGTGGCGGATCCAGAGACAGGCGGGGGGCAGTCACCGCTACACCCCCTCAAGAATTTTTTTAGTTATTATTAACAATAATAATTAAAAAATTAAACCAATTAAATCTATGGTTTAGCCACTGCTAGTTGTACAGTCACGTAAAAAATCACTAGCCAGTTGCTTGGCGTGTCAATACTGTCAATAATTTATTTACATTTTTAACACATAATAATTCAACTAACAAAAATCAACAAAAAACATAGAAGAATTTTTCCGTCTGAATTTTCCATAGGGCAGCCTCCCCCGGCACGGTTCCGTGAGAGCGCAACCCCCCCCTTCCCCTTCACGAACATCCTAGATCCACCACTGAAGGAGGTCAAGGTTCGACTATCAGCCAGGGGAAGTTGGAGATGTTTTTCCACACACACAGCTTAGCCTTATCACTTATCTTCTCTCAAAGCTAACGATTGTGTACTTCTTAAAACCACCAATCTCATTTCTACCACTTAGAATAAGTCGTTAATATATTAACTTTATAATAATAATATTAATAATAATATGACAAAATTCCCACGATATTCAATTTTGAGGTAGGTAATTTTGCTATTGCAAATATCATTTTAGACATGATTTCAATTTTCATGTAGATACAAAAATAAGCTTTATTTCTAAAATAAGTTTAATTTTAAACTTTTAATATATTTTATTTAAAAATGCATTCAAGCAATATAGTTTATTTTTTATGTAACGCTTTATATATATATATATATAAAGCGTTATATATATATATAACGCTTATATATATATATAACGCTTATTTATATATATATATATACATAGTTCCGTTTAAGATTGCAACGTTCTTTCAAGACGATTCCTATTTGCATATTTACATACTCTACACTAAGCTTACTCTGAAAGGTATAAGTCTTACCTTGACTAATTACAGTATGGACCTTGCCACAATTTTATGATAAACGGAGTGTACATAACAAACAGTACATCGCCGGCGTCACCCGAGCAGAAACTAAATAATACCGCAGGAAAGGTCCCAATTTGAAAATAATAATAACACTACTACATTGTGACACAGTACTCATTACTAAAAATATTTTCTTTCAATGGCACACAAAAATGGATGATTTAATGTTTTCAGAACGTTTGTTATGGATTACAGGTTGTTCACTTTGGTTGCGTTACAGTTCGTAAAAGGTCACACGTGCCGGATCATGGAGTGAGTGACCTTTCATTTGATTCCCTAAAAGATATTACAACAGTAAAACTAATTATTAATTGAAAATGAACATGGAGTTAAAATGAATGAGTTGGTCACGCAAGTTGTCTGACTTGGGAGAACGCACACTATTTTCTACTACCAACACAACTGTACCGCGGTGCTTTTATTCCTCATCGGAGTTTCCCGTTCTCTCTCCAAGCGAATACTGTTGGATTGTATGAACATTTATTCCACTCATTTTGTTTATCTTACCATAATTTAGATTTTTTTTAAATCACCACTTCTTACTATCTGTTCATTTTATACGCACATGTTAATTACTCTTATGGGGTAGGGACTTGCGTGGAAGGAGAGTGGGAAAACATTTAGTAAAAAACACCCTCAGTAGATACAACCGGGATTCGGACCCCGATCTCCCCATCATCACCAGGTCAGTATAACATGAGAGTGACGCCTTAGACTATTCGGTCACTTAAGTGGGGTTTAAATCATTTAAATATCAGATTATCAGTATTAGTAACTAATAAAAAATATGTGGTTATACATAGGCTCTGTATTTTTAGACACCAGCAATTAAGAAATTAGTTTTTTTACTCAATATTTGGAAAGTATTAATACCTTTACGAGACTGCATGACCTTTCAAAATACCAATAGCTTACAACTTAATCTGTCATTAAATATAACTTTGAAATAGTTTTTGTAGAATAATTTTACACACACACACACACACAAATATATATGCATTTTGTATTGTTTGAAAATACTTTAAGAGGCTTTTTTATGCGATCAGAATCACATTTCCCCCCCCCTGTATCTTACTATCTGTTCAAAATATCCGCATTTTATACTACACTAATCGGTCAGGGAGGAACAATTTAGAATTAAGAGTAGATATACCCTCATTCGCGTGGAGGGAAATTGGGAGACTATTCAGGAAAAACACTTAATGCAGACCAACGTCCATAAAAAACAAGAGGGAAAAAAACTGTTGTACAGAGGTGAGTGGTCTTTGTATTGTCATCATATTATTTTAATCGCGTACAGTCAAGTTGAGTACTATTCAGAATAGTATAAACTATTAACTATCTCAATTATTTATATGGGTATTGTACATTATTAGCGACCGATGTACACTGCCTCTTATTCTAAAAATAACTTAACTTGTATGATGTTCACATCGAACCACAATGTCTTTGTTTGAAGTTGACCCCATATGAGATGGCGCCACGAGTCTTATCTCTATTGGTTTTAGTTAAGAATGCAGGGGTTCTAAATTGGTGAGCACGACAATTGATGTATAAAATAAAATATATTATGTGATGTTAAGGTCTACCAACTCTATGAAAGTTTTTCTATCTACCGACCTGAATGGCCCCCGAGTTTAATTTCCATGAAGTATACATCACTGCGAAATTGTGAATTTGATTAGCTGGGCGGTTAATTACTAACAATATGAGGTACTGTTTTTGTGTTTATTATATAGTTAAATTAGGATGTTCCACTAATAGCCTGTAGTAACATTACACACGTAAATGCACATATAATTTATCTGCCAATGTGACGTTTGTAAAAATATGTTATGTTATAGGCCTGGAAGAGTTTTTATGTATACATATTTATATTAATAAAATTAATATATATGGGTTTAATGTGTATGTATAAAAATCAATAAATTAAAATGGCTTATGAGCTTTAGTACTAAAACAAGAAAATATATTGAAGATAGAGATCAACCTTGTTCACACCGGTCTGAGATCAGATAATGTAATTAATTTAAAACCCGCTTCAATGGACGGATGATCAAACGCGCTACTCTCATTTCAGACTAGACTGCCGATGACGGGGAGATCAAGGTTCGAATCTCGGTCGCATATACTGAGGGTAGTTTTCCCAAAATGGTTTTCCACGTTCCCTTTTGTAAATACGGGTACACTTCCTCTAAAAATAACCTTCCTAATCCCTAAAACCACTAGCGTAGTTAGTACATAAGCGTATAACCCGAACGGGTAGTAAGATGTGGCACTAAAAAAAAGTAATTCAAATTTCGAACGAACCTGAATTTGATGCGTCTGTATCTAAATTTTCTCTTAATCCAACATCGAGGTCGCAATCTTTCTTCTCGATAAGATCTCTAAAAAAAATATTACGTTTTTATCCCTAAGGCAATTTAATATTTTAATAAATTGATCATTAAAATTAATCATTAATTACAGTTTATAGAATAAAAAGAGTTATTTAAATCTTCCTGTCACCCCAACATAATAAATACCATCATAAAATTTAAATGGTTACTAATGAAAATCGTAATAAAATCTCTAAAAACTCTGGAGGGTATTATTGTCCTCCAATTCAATTAAAACTTTTTTAACATTAAAACTAAATGTTAGTTCTAAAGATAGCCCATACCTCGTCAAACCTTTTAATTCCACATTAAGCTCATCCCCAGCCACAACATAGCATATCCTTCCAAACTCCACACTGGCAGATAAATAATTACTAGCGCTCAACAGTACAGCCAATAAACACCAGTGATTTATTTGAGGTAAACTTTCCACGAGAGGTTTACAACATTCATAACCACTAGTTTTATCAGCCTAAGTTATCGATTTTAATCATCTGGTAGTAACACAGTATGGTAAATAACTTTCGTAGTAAAATTAAATTAATATTATTTATTTATTTGAGGTATTTAATTTGCACTTTCTGAAGTGACTGATTTTATCAGCACATGACTTATAAACTAACTTATGCCTAGAGTAGACACAACATCCAGCCCCCGAACGTTAATTCATCGCTGTGAAACCCACATTTCACTAATGATAAATTTTCCAGTCATGGTGGGAATCGAACCCGGGAATTAATATTAGGTGGTACAGTGTTTGACATCATAATGTGTGAAAATAAGTACAACTTGTGAATTCACTCTTTTATTTTGTTTATAAACTTTAGATGGTTAACTCAGCAAACTTCAAGAATAAAAAAATGTTATATTTATGTCTGTGATAACTTTTTTCTTCTTCTTAAAACACGTTTATGAAATAATCTATATTTTCCTTTATTGATGGCCCAAACTAAATTTTAAACCATAAAACATCACGTCTTAGGTCATCTACAGCAAGCAATAAACAACAGTATAGCGCATTATCCCAACTAATGGAAAGGAGCCAAGGCAGGTAAAACTGCTGAAAGCGCCGGATGAACTTTTTTACCTGGGGCCGATGCTAAAAGCTTTTTAAAATGTGAGCTCCAAATATCTTGATTGCCGCACTCTTTTAAAAGTACCTACACGCGGATGCGCTTCTATTCTGAAAAAGGCATAAAGTAAGTGCAACAATACCCCACGGGCGCCATCGATTTCTGATACACTCGACTACCAACATCTGAGGGAATTACAGGTCTTATGGAAGAAATATAATTCTCTTTCTTCCTAGGTTATACCCGGCTGCAACCTCTGAGGGAATTGTAGGTCATATGGAAGAAATATAATCCTACTCTAATAGGCTATATCCGGCTGCAACCTCCGAGGGAATTGCAGGTCTTGTGGAAGAAATATAATCCTCCTTTACTAGGCTATACCCGGCTGCAACCTCTGAGGGAATTGCAGGTCTTGTGGAAGAAATATAATCCTCTTTCTTCCTAGGCTATACCCGGATGCAACCTCCGAGGGAATTGCAGGTCTTATGGAGGAAATAAAATCTTCTATCCTCCTCGGCTACAGCCGCTGAGGGAATTTCAGGACTTAAGGAGGAAACATAATCTTGTTTCCTTCTTGGCGACAACATGTGAGCGAACTGCAGATCTTATAAAATAGATAGTTTCTTCTCTCCCCCTAGATTACAATCAGCGATAATTTCTGAGGGAACTGAAGATCTAACGCAGGAAAGATAATATTTTCTACCACTCAGCTATATGTTGCCAAACATCCCTGCCAACGACTGTTAAGACGGGAAGCAAGAGACTTAGAGAAGAAAATGTTTGCAGCGTCGAGAGCTCAACTTTGCAAGAGTCATTGTATTTAAAAATAAGCAGGGCACTAAATTTCAAGTGGTGGCAAAACTGTTATCGTAATCAAGTCTGTATTTCTCTTAAAGTTTGCAACCTAGTGTATCTACACTTTCTGTAAAGGATGGAAACAGCAAGGTATCTTGTGACAAAGGATGGGTTGGAGACATGCACTCCTACAAAGGATTCAGCACTCACGTGTTCTTAAGGGCCCCACCGAGTATTATGTAAAGATCGATCAGGATTTGTTCTGATTTGGTAGGGCTTACCCCGTATTCAAGAACGAGGCTTAGCGAAACAGAAGGAGTTAAAGCCGTGGTCACACTAGTTTAACAGCCACTGCTTGCTACTGGCTGGTAGCAGCAACAGCAAGCATCGGCTACTCAAACACTTGTATACTCATCGCTGGTACAGTAAACGACTGGTAGCAGCAAGGTTCACAGTCACATAAGATTATTCTCAGTTTTGAGCGAGTCCTATGGTGTACAAAATGTCTTCGTTGGGTCCACGTTGTGTCCTTCTCGTCCCTTTTGGAGTACTCGCTGGATAATTATTTGTAGACATAAGAATTGGTAATAAAGCGAGTGATATGAAATTTTAAAATACGTTAATTGCCATGAGTAAATTAAATATAAGTGAAATTTTATAATTTATTTATTTTAAGACTTTTTTTTTAGCTTTTGTGTCACCATAAACATTGATAAAAAAAACTTACGTAAGATGAATTCTAAAACCACCCCCTGCCCCCGTTATAAGAAAACGTAAGAAGATACTGGAATCCCCCTCCCCAAAATCCTTACGTAATTAAAGGACGGCCCTTGAGTTCCAAAATTCGCTGGTAGCTCACTTGAAACTTATAGTTGCGGTCAACAACCAGCAGCTGAGAAACCAGCCTAGTGTCACCGCGGCTTAATAGGTGCGTTGAGTTGCAGCAAAGTAGAAGGAAATAAACGCACCTTCTACTCCGCTCCACCTTATAATTCCCTCAGCCTCGTTCGTGCATACGGGCCAAAGGGTTCACTCAAGACACCGCAGGGCGCCTCAATAATGTTTTGTAAACTGTGTTAAAAACTAGGCCGGGCAGGAATAGGTCACTGGTTCAAAGCCTTCTTTTCAATTCCGCAAACAACATCACAAACATTAACTTATTTTAAAGATTGACTAAGCTATTTTATTTCAACGTCCCATTAATAACAATTTTATAACGTGTTCAACGCTTTGGTGGCCGAATGATCTAAAGGGCCTCACTCTTGCAAAAGACTAGACTGCAGATGATGAGGAGATCGGTGTTCGAATACCGGAAGGATGTACTGAAAGTGGTTTTTTATTCTTCCTCCACGCAAATGCGGGTACACTTCCTATAAATTCAATCTTCCCCATCCTTAGCACACTAGCGTCCATATGCGTACAACCTGAATAGGTAGAAAGACGCAATGCTACACATAGCCTATATAACGTAAATGCT
This sequence comes from Timema genevievae, assembly GCA_902155825.1. Taxonomy (NCBI): domain Eukaryota; kingdom Metazoa; phylum Arthropoda; class Insecta; order Phasmatodea; family Timematidae; genus Timema; species Timema genevievae. The sequence continues at coordinate 138,476 of CABFWO010000277.1, read as the reverse complement.
CTTTGTCAATTTTTAAAGTTATTTTCAAATTAATTGAAAGTAAAATTAAATGTGAAAATGGAGCTCGTTTAGTGAGGCAGCCAGGCCCGGATTTAAGGGAACTGCGGGGGGGACAACGACAACGACGACAGGGGCTGACGCCCCAAGGCCTCACGAAACAGGAGTATCCACAAATCCATTTATGAAACTGATGATATATATATANTATATATATATATATAATTTATTGTGATGATTGTTCCTTATTTAAATAATACATTCATCATTGAGCTTTTAACCAGATAATTTTTAAAATAAATAAATTTAATATTGAGAAGTTGAAAAACTGGGATTTTTTTTTTAAATGTTGGAGCCTTCAATTTTTTACATTCCTGGTGCTTCTGCAGTCCGTACCTGGATGCACGCCCTTAAAATCGAATGAAAGTCGCTATAGAGCTAAGGAGGAATAAAGGCGCTTGCGGGAACAGATTGAAGAATGCCAAACACTGTAGAGTAATTACTTCAGATGAAATTATACTTTATAATTAGGGTTGAAAGAACACAGGAAATGAAAAAGAGCAAGAGAGAATGAATGCTGGGAGAACTAAAGAAAGCCGGGATTAGCTTTTATCGTCGATTGTTTATATCGGGAATCATACATGCTTTCTGAACTCGATAAGATTGTTCGTATCTTAATGAGAAATTAATCATCCACCATTGTATTAATACTTATTCAGATGGGCTGTGCGAAAATAAAGTGTCAATGTTTTAAATGTTATCGTGTTTTATTAAACGGGTTGACGATACAACGCGCCATTTTGATTGTTAGCTAGCGGCAGAGTTTGTGCCGGAAGTCTGTGTTATTGCAGTTTTTATAAAAATAACATCTTTTTGACCAAAATAAATAAAATTTTCCTCAATAAAAACATAAGAGTTAATTTTCTTCACATAGTAATCTCAACAGTTGTTGAATACCCGCTAAGGGTGTCCTGGAATTTAATGACAACTTTTTCTCTTAATTTAAAAAAGTTTCTATCAAATGCTAGTAATCTCATAATAGATATTCAACCACTGTTAATATCACCATGTGAAGAAAATTAAACTTTATTTTTCTACTGGAGCAATATTTGATTTATTTTGGTAAAAAAAATGTTTTGCTATAAAAACTGAAAAACCGTTACCTTTTTTTAGCGTCCTCTACATCTCTCACCTCAAGTAGATGGCCTACCGGAACACTGAAACGCGTTGCAGATGTTCAGAAATCCCGTGTTATTTCATAAGTGATTTGTTATTTTAGATTGTGGTTCACGCCAAGATTGAGGCGAAAGGTATCAATATGTTCCTGTGTGATTATAACCCTTATGTTTTAGTTTTATAATTTTAAAATATAACTAAAAGGTGAAATAAGCTAATTTTCAGCTAAGCATAACACGAAGTCACAGTTTTGAAGATTAAGATAAACGATTTGGACCATTTCAAACCTTCCTTCCACAAACATTTATTTATAGTTATTATATATGTCAATGTGGTTATTTTATAGTAAATAAACCACGAAGAATTCAAATTAAATACTATAGTAATTTTCATTATTTAATGTTCTAGGCCTATTTTTTAGGAAAAAACAAATCGTGGAATCTCTCATCAACAATTTTGTGATATTTCAGTCACTAAATACGTATGAGTCATTAATTAGCCTGAGAGATCTACTATTTACCGTGAACACCGAGCCCTTGTATCATACAAACCTCTTAATGTCTATCCGGGGTTCAAACCTAGCATAATCTTTTTTTGTTACTATTTATTTAGCGCCGCGTCTTACTTCCCGTTCGGGTTATACGCTTGGGTACTAATTACGCTAATGGATTAATAATTTGAAAGGTTGAATTTAAAGGAATTGAACCCGCATTTGCGTGGAGGGAGAGTGGAAAACCATTTAAGAAAAGCCACCCCCAGTTCACCCGACCTATATTTGAGCCTCGATCTCCCCGTCCTAGGCAGTCTAGCTCAACACGAAACTAGCGCGTTAGCCAACTACGCCACGTAGGCGGGTCCTAGCATAATCAAAATGTGTTGTATCATCATCTTAGAGTAATTGGCCACACTATAGCACGCCTAAAACATTTTAAATATATTACATAATAAACTTTTTTACACAAATATGAAATGTTTTTTATTCAATAAATAAACTCTACTTTTATATTTTGTATTAAAAATATTGCGATCGAATTAAACATTTCCTGTGGTAACGGGGTGAAAACCCATTATCGTAGATAAAGACATGACTTATAAATCAATAATAAAAATAATTACAAAATTATTAAGAGTTGGGGCACAAAAAAAATTACATATATCGGTAATCATCCATTTTAAAGGTAATCTTTTTTTTTAAAAAAAGGAAAACAAAATAAACCACAAAATTAAACAAATAAAAAATACTATATTGTGAAAATAAAAAGGGAAAGGTGACTTTTGTTGTGTTCAGGTTAGTTTGGTTAGTAGAAATTTGGAACCACAGTTCGAGGAATTAAACTTTGTTGATAAAATTAAAATTAAGTTATATTAAAATCTTACACAAAAGTTACACCTTGCTTCTTAGTTAAAGTGAGAGAGGGTGTACGAAACGCGAGAAAATGCCAGTGTCTTTGGAGTTTTTATAGAAAAACTTTTTTGGCCAAAATTATTAAAATATGTCTTCAATACAAACCTAGAGTTTAATTTTCTTCACATGTTGATATCAACAGTTGTTGAATATCTGTAATGAGCATAGTGGCATTAGATGACAAACTTTTTAGATGAAGAGAAAAAGATTTAATTAAACCCCAGGACACCCTTGTCGAACTCACTATGTGAATAAAATTAAATTATATGTTTTTACTGGAGAAATATTTTATTTATTTTGACCAAATAAAGGTTTGATACAAAAACTGCAAAAACATTTAACTTATCTCGGGTTTCCCACATCCCCACCTCAAAAAGTTTGCATTAAACTCAAGTGTTTTTTTTATCAATTAATTTTTATATTTAACTGTCCCAAGACGATAATAATTTTGTGTTTATATTTAACTCTATGAAAAAAATTACTTGTCACTAAAATGTTCTCTAGATTTATTATCAATTCTATGCTTTACGTTTTTATTATACTTACGTCCAAATGACATCATAATGGCTTTTAAGAGTCCCCAAACCACGGATAGCCCGTAGCTTTGCCAGATAACACAGCTCGGAGCAAGGGTCGCATAGTGGTTTTGTATATTCTTTATTTAGTTTTATTTTGTTAACGCCGCGTCTTATTACCAGTTCGAGTTATACGCCTAATTACAATAATGTACTAGGAATTAGGAAGGTTTATATAGAGGAAGTGTACCCCGATTTGTGTAGAGGTAGGGTGGAACATTATTTAAGAAAAACTACCCTCAGTACACCCAACCGGGATCAAACCCTAATCTCCCCATCTTTGGTAGTCTAGTCTATTGCGAAAGTAGCACCTTATACCACGCGACCACCGAAGCGGGTTAGTTTTTTTAGCACCACGTCTTACTACCCATTCGGGCTATACGCCTATGTTCTAATTATACTAATGTGTTAGGGATTAGGAAGGTTTTAATTGAGAGGAAGTGCACCTGAATTTGCGCGGAGGTAGGGTGGAGAACCATTTAGGGAAAACCACCCTCAGTGCACCCGTTAGTATTTATTAAAACAGTGTAATCGATACTAGTTAAACAATTTTTACCATGTTAAAAATTATCACAAATTTAAAAAATGATTACTTTAAATTTAAAAAAAACCTATTTTATTGAGACAAATGTCACTATTTTAAAGCGAAAAATGCTTAATTCCACACTTATATTAGCTTTATATAATCGTGTATTTAATATTCCGGTTATTCATCCGCGAAGTAGGCCCTTAGCGAGCTGATCTAAGGTTACAGGATGAGGGGGAAGAGTTTTAGAAATACGTGCATTTATTAAGCCTGGATAGAAGATTGAAAACATAGCCATAAAACTATCCTTAGTGAAGCCAATGGGAAATTAACTGTGGGCTCCTGGGTTATAATAAATTATACTAACCATTTATATGATACTAACGGTAAAGTATGGGTTTTATTTTTTTAGAATCAGTTATTCTAGCCATTTATTTAATACTATCGGTTAAATACGAGTTGTTATTTTAAAGCTGTAGACAGTACATTAAATTACGTTTCTAATTTCCCAAGTAAAAATGAGGGATTGAAACATAGCTATGAAACAAACCGGTTGCTAAAACAACGAGCAAACGTCTTACCATGGAACATTAAGACTAGTCTTGAAGGAATGGTGGATTAAACGACCATTTGAATAATGACTTCCTTCCTCCGTAACAGCGAACGTTAAAAAAAAAGTTATTAAAATGAGCAATAAAGACCCAACTTGACAGGCGTCTCTAGGCGCACAAGGTAACGGATAGCGTCATCTACATAGCTCTCCAAGGATAACTTTAGAAAGTTGCCAACTTGAACAGTAAAAGAAAGAACGGAATGTGTTAAGAATGAATGAATAAAGGAGGAACCTCAAGATATAAAAAAATAATGATTGTGCTCGTCGTGGTAACGTGAAGGTGGAAAGGCGGCAGCTTCCAGACGTAGAGAAGTAGTCTTGACAGCAGACCTAATACTGAAATTACTCTTGATCAACGAGGAGCGGGAAAACTAAAAACTTGATCTCAAGGTAGATAGTAGATGTTCTTGTCACGTTCCATGAGGAGCACATGATTGTATTATGGGGGCAGTCTACCGGAGTACTGAAACCAGTTGCAAACGTTCAGAAATCCCGCGTCATTAAAGTACAGATGTAGGGGATGCAGTTTTTATAGCAAAACTCTTTTTTGGCCAAAATAAATCAAATATTGCTTCAGTACAAACATAAGAGTTTAATTTTCTTCGCATGGTGATGTCAACAGTTTTTATCTGTTATGAGTAAAGCAGAATTATTTGATATTCTTTTTAAATGCAGAGAAAAAGTTGTCACTTAAATTTTCTTAACACCCTTGACATAATATACTCAAGAAATGTTGAGGTTTCCATGGGAAGAAAATTAAACTGTATGTTTCTACTAAAACAATATTTGATTTATTTTGACCAAAAAAATGTTTCGATATAAAACCTGCAAAAATTCTGCCCTTTCCTCGTGTCCCCTTCATCCCCACTTTAAGAAGTGTTTTGCTATTTCAACGTACGATTCACCCAAATGAAGGCGAAGTGTTTCAACACGCGCCTATAAAATTAATAATCTTACATTCTAAGTTTTAGGATGATTTATTTATTTTAGCACCGTGTCTCATTACCTGTTCAGGTTATACGTATATGTACTAATTATGTTAATGAGCTAAGGATGAGGAAGGTTTAATTTAGAGTAAGTGTACCCGCATTTGTGTGGAGAGTGAAAAACCATTTAGGGAAAACCATCCTTAGTACATCCGACCAGGATTAGATCCTCGATTTTCCTGTCATTAGAAGGCCAGTCTATTACGATTAAGTTTAATAACTTAATTTTTTTATCAGCGCCTTTTACTACCGGTTCAGATTATACGCATATTTAATAACTACTCTAATGGGGTAGGGATGAGGAAGAAAACATTTTAGAGGTAATCTACCCGCATTTGCATAGAAGGAGAGTGGGAAACCATTTAGGGGAAAAAACACTTTCAGTAGACCCGACCGGGATTCAAACTCCTATATCCCAATCATCAGCAGGCCAATCTAACACGAGAGTGACGCCTTTAGAATATTCGGCCACTAAAGTGGGTAGAAAAAAATAATTTCAAGTTAGTTAATTTTCAAGGACGTTTCACGCGAAGTGTCACGGTTCAGAGATTCAAAGTAAAAGGTTTAGGAATACAGAACTAGCCTTCCTCAAACAAATAAAATCATGTTTTGATAGAGTCACAAATTTTAAGTTTTAAAACACCCAAGGATTGTTATATTGGTTCTAAATATTCAAAACTCACATTGCAATGAGTTACTGCAATGTAATCTCCTTTTCAAGTAGACGGCGCCCTTAAGGATCACTCACCAAAGAATAGAATCGAATCGCGACCCCGAGAAACATATTGTTTCCCCGTATTTTAATGAATCCGCTCCCAGCCTACGTTCTTTACACACGCTCACACCTATCTTACGCAGTGAATAAAAACGAAAAGAATAAAATATAGTGTTTTGTTTTTGTTTCAACACTTTGATAGGTTATTAAGGATAGAGTTGAGTGGAGTTATTATGCTCCGCGTCTTACTACCCGTTCGTGTTATTAGTACATTTCCACTAATGGGTTAGTAATGAGGAAGGTAGAATTAAGAGGAAATGTATCCACATTTGTGTACACTCGACCGGTTTTAGAACCTCTACCTGCCCATCATCGGCAGTCCAGTCTATAGAAATTGCCGCGCGAACGTTCAGCTCTAACGCAATTATGAATTCTACGATGCGTTATTTCAAAATATGGTTCACACCAAAATAAAGTTGAGAGTTTACAGCAGGGCTCTTTCTCCTTAACAGCTCTATGGTTTGAGTTTTGTTAATATAAATATTTTAAAATTTTTGTAAACATAACACAAGCTCATTTTCAACGACTTTTTGAGCACATTTGCGGAGCTTATGAGACAAGGCTTGTTGAAAAAGGGCCCTAGATTTAGCCTTCCTCTAATAAATACAATAATTTTTTAATCGGTCCACAACAGAAAATTTTAAGATATTTGAGAACTAGAAGCTAGTTTTCTCTTGAAATAAGAAGTTTCGTAGTTTTATTTCCCCTCTTTCATATTGACATCACATAGGGTGGTTGTAGGCGAAGAGCGACAGGCAGAATAGAAAAATAATTCCAGAAAACGACACAAATCATTGCAGGGCCGCCCGCAGAGGACTGCCAGTGACTGCAAATGCAGTCAGTGAGATTTGAGGGTTTTTTTTTCCCCCACATAGCTAAGACATATTATCTGTCTCCGTTATGGTATATATTTGGGAGAGTTAAAAATGTTGGTAAATATTTGTTGCTGAAGTAATATAATGCCATGAATGTGAAAGCTGATGGTCTTGTATACCCCTACCATGCCTACCACCCTATCTGGCTCCTTCCCCTATGTCAGAACAACCCTGATATACATTTGTTTGTAATGTGTATTTTATATATTAATCATAAGAATAATAATGCACATTTATTTAATTCAGCTAGTTTTCAGCTCATGCTTGTTCCAAGCAGGAGAGGATTCGGGGGATTTTTTTTTTAATTTCCCGGCAACATATTACATTTAATTTGTCAAAGCATATGCTTAAATTTCACTATTCTCAAATTTAAATATAAAAATTATAAGTGAGCATCGACGATTCACTATTATCAATTTGGTAGCTGTTGTCACTGACAATTTTTTCTGCGGGCGGCCCTGGGTCATTGTATTTTAAGCCGTTTGGCCTGCCAGCAAGTGATGTTTTCTCGCTGACAAAGGCGGCCGCTTTGTGGATTAGCAGATTTTTTTGAACTACCAGTCTATTATGCCACCTCTTCAAGTGACACCACTCACCCTAAACATTGTGTTACAGTGTTTTGTAAAAGTTATATTGACAAATAAAAAGTGAAAGTAATAATATATCGAATGACATGGCTGTAGAAATATTATTAGTATCAAAAACTTAAAACCACGCCGGTAAAAGTTTTATTTAAGTTTATTTTTCTATGTAGGCTTACCACCTAAATCGTGATCGTGTGCCATCCAGTGGCACGTGCGCCATAGGTTCGTCATCCCTGTCTTAGACCAAGCAAACCACCGAAACGAGTTTTGAATAAAGTTGCTTACAGGAATTGCTCCCGAGTGGATGTAAAAACCACAGGTATAAAAAAAATCAATAGGGGGAAAGCTCGGCCAATATACGAGCCTCAACCTCTCCGTTTTAGGCAATCCATTCTATTACGATAATGACGCCTTAGACCGTTTGAACGCCGGTTACTTGTCGGGTGTGAGATCGGCGGCGTGTTTCTTGTGGTTGGCAGAGTGCCGTGAGCTTGGCCTAGATTGTGACCCTGACCTTGCCCAAACGAGCTTGACAAGAAAAGTGCCAATAATAGCGCACGGGCGGCGAACAAAATCTCTCAACTCTTCGCTCTCTGTTGCTACAATATACATATAAAATGGTCGGAGTGGCGTGACACACGGGAAGTGATGTCATGGTTTGAAACATTGAGTTAAATGTAACATTGAATACATGAATACCTTCCCCATAATAACAACCAACTGTCTGTCGGATAAAGTACCTGAGCCTAAGGCCTGAGTTTTATCCCTACCTTAATGTGACAGACTTTTAATACAGGATATAATTCTGACCGGCTGAACGGATCATTTACTATCACCTACTTACTACCTGTTCATGTTATAAGCATATATATAGCCCTATATTTATTTTTTAGCACCGCGTCTTACTATCCGTTCGGGTTATACGCTTATATACTAATTACGTTAATGGTTTTAGGGATTAATAAGGTTGTATTTAGAGGATGTGTACCCATATTTGTGTGCAGGGAGAGTGGAAAACCATTTTGGAAAACCACCCTTACCACACCCGACCGAGATTTGAACCTCGATCTCCCCGTCATCGACAGTCTAGTCTACTTCGAGATTAGCGCGTTAGACCACGCGGCCACCGAAGCGGGTGTATAGTAAGCATATTATGATAAATATTCTAATGGGGCTAGGGATAAGGAAGGAAGCATTTTAGAGGTAATCTACCCGGATTTTAGTGGAAGGAGAGTGGGAAACCCTTTAGGGAAAAAAAACACTCTAAGTAGATCCAACCGAGATTCAAACCTCGATCTTCCCGATATCAGCAGGCCAGTCTAACACAAGAATGACGCCTTAGATAGCTCTGCCACTGAATCGGGTGAAACAGTTTATCTGACTCTTGGCCCGGAGTTCAATTATTTTACAAACTGCATGGATAGTGTACCTGACTTTCACTCTGAGGTTCTCTTCTGACAGGCTGAATGGATGTGTCTCATTATTTGAACCTCAATCTCAGTCCACTTCACAGAGCTTTGTTTTTCCTTATAGAGGTTTCCCAACCTCCCAAAGTAATTGCAGGTACAGACAGTTCTTATAATTCACCCATTCATTATCTCAGAGTTAGATTAAAACATCAAGTGAAAGGAATCTCCTATGTTGTCTTCACCTAGAAGGTTGGTTAAAACGAGGAACGAGATTCATAATCAAGAGCATGAGAAAACCGCAGGCGGATGGCGAGGAATGCAACCAACATTACGAACTCAACATTACCCATTTCTCCATCTTCCAGAATGGGCGAATTAAGGGGTATGTACGTACATTTACGTCAATTACGTCTCTTTGAATTCAGAATTTATTTTGTGGAGGGTTCTTCTTCTACCTGCAATGTCACATGATGAAAAATAAATCTCTGGAATATTCAATTCCTCTTGAAGCAATTTAAAAGTTAAAAAAAAAAATTGGGTTGGATTCAGTTTAGAGAAAAATGACAACCTGGACACGGGAATCGAACCTAAGACCTTTGGCTTTGCGAGTCAAGTTGTGGTGAGGTTAATTGTTGCAAGTGAAGAGTAGTTCTAGATACTAGACGAACCAGGATGGCTAAGTGGCGCGCGCAAAACTTAATGTTCCAGGTTCGATACTTGTGTGCAGGTTGTTATTATTCACTTAATTTAATTTAATGACGGTAACAGGACTGACCCTGTGGACAGCCATCACCTAACAATTTGTGATACAAACGAATTGATCGATGGTTTGTTGGTTTTATGAATCTTATAACACTGTAATTAGCTTTTAGTATAAAAAATGATGACGGAGAAAGAAAAATACAGGATTAATCATTCTTTCGGGAGGTATGGGGCATTTGAACCCCCCAAAACACCCCTTTTGGTACAGTCCAAACGCCCATAAAGTACAGGATGATTTATTTAAAATGACATAAAACTACAACAAGGTTATACCATTCTTTTTCAGGTGTTTAGAGGAATTTTGGGAGTTAGTGATAGGTATATTCACTTTTGTATACGGCCAGTAGAGGCGCTGCTGTATCGCAAATTACAAAATGTCTACAACTCCGCAACGCTAGCAAAGTACTGGACGACACCTGGAACAGTTTGGTGGCCAGATATCGCCTATGGCACATTTAAACCAAGAAGGTCATGTAGAACCCCAAAATAACGTTTAGAGTTTATTTTACTATCTTTTATTCGGAGATTGAATAAAATATCTTAATGAGTTTTAAATTGATGTACTTTAAGTTTTATATCACTTCTAATTGATCATTCTTTATATTAAAATTGGTTATAATAGACCATAGAGTATGCTATTAGGGTAATGTAAGGGAGTAGGGAAGAGTTGACACTAAACGGCACAATGCAGTTACTATACGCAGATGATTTAGCCTTGTTGGGTAAGGCAGCTGCTGATAGAAATGTAAGCATTTTGTTAGAAATAGGTTTAGAAGTGAACGCTGAAAATAAATAGGTATTTTTAGCCTTCACTTCTAAGATGCTGGGTGCGAGGAGATATTACAGCTATTCAAAGAGTATTCTTGTAAGTTTGTCACTAATTTTACAAGCATCAGGGTTGTCAAATGCTCAAAAAATTAAGAACGATGACTAAGATTCGCGTTAAGTAGTTTTTGAACTCTCCGATTCATACTTGAAGCTTAACATATCAATTTCAATCAAGTGCAAAATTAAAACCTATACACGGGAATCGAAACCGGAACCTTTGGCAACCTTAGGACTGATCCTGGGGTCAACCATCACGTATCAGTTTGTGATAATTATGAAATAATTAATATATTAAGTCTAACCAATCATAAACGTGAGTACGTATATCACTTCTCGTCCGTGCTATCTTAGCACTAATGAGGTAGAGGTGAGGAAGGTAGAATACAAAGGAAATGTACCCGCGTTTGTCTGGAAGGAGGGTGGAAAAAACATTCACGGAAAACCGTCTGGGACTCGAACTCCGACATCACATCATCGATAAACCAGGCCAGATTAGGCTGATGCCTAAGCGTACAAAAATAAATAGACAAATAGTATTCAAACTAACCAAAATTAACTCTTAATTTGTTGAAATAATCGCTTTCTGCGTAAAAATACTTGAGGTTATAGCATACTGTCATATGCAAGAGCTGTTTAAGTAGCTTACACCACACATGACGCGTCAACGGTTGAGTATGAACCAGTATATGAAATAGCATTGATTATATATTCAGGCAATGCCATTATTTTTGCAGTTATAGTAACGAAACGACAACCTCAATGATCTAGTGTTCAAGGTTTCTGGCCATAGATCCAGAAGTCTCCGGTTCGATACCCAGCGCTTCCAGACTTTCCTGTGGAGCAGTGTATCTGGAACGGTGTAGACTTGGACTAAAAAAGAAGCGACTCCGGTCTAGAAAACTGAGACTATCGGCTGAAGGGCTCGTTGAGCTGACCACATGGCACTCTCTATCCGCAGAAGTTGGCACTATCTTCACCAAAAGATGGCGGCGGCCCCTCGGTTGTTATGGCTCGATTACAGGCTGAGGCCATGGAGTTTTTTTTTATAGAGATACAATTTTTTATGGCAAAAAAATATCGTTTCAGCAGGTAAGTTTAGTTAAATTTTCTACATTTAGTGATAACAGCTCTTGATTATTTGTCATGGAAAATAGAATTTGATTATAAACTTTTGAAACGAAGAGAAAAAGTCCTGATAAAATTATACAATGCCCATGAGAAATATATAGAAAATTAAACTAAATTAATCTTTTGAAGAAATATTTTATATATTTTGGTTGGAGGAGTTTGTCATGTAAAAATAATTATAAGAACACTGACCTCAACTCGCGTTCCCTCACACCCCACCTTAACAGACACGTTAACGCTTAATTTTTCAACCTGATTCGCAGACTTTTGATCTCGTTTATAGAGTTTAGCGCTCTTGCGTGTCTTGTATTCTAGAGCAGTGCTCGTAAAGCTGATACCGAAACGAGACCACCGCCGTATTATACCAAAGTAGACCCACTGGTCATGCATAAAATACATTACGTGGCTTTAGCTTCGATAAATTAGTTGTAAATCTTACGAGGCAGTTTAGATAAAGGTCTTAAAGTGGCAGTCTAGGCCTATTATTACTTACTCTATGGCATAAGTCACTCGAAAGTTAATTGCCGCACTAGCAAAAGTACACCACCTTTCCCTATCTTGAGCTAGTTCTATCCAGTCCATCTCATTACACAATATTCCTATCTTGACCTAGTTCTATCCAGTCCACCTCATTACACATTATTCCTATCTTGAGCTAGTTCTATCCAGTCCATCTCATTACACAATATTCCTATCTTGACCTAGTTATATCCAGTCCCCCTCATTACACCCTATCTCTTTCAGGTTCATTCTAATGTTACCCTCCCATCTGCGGCTAGGTTTTTACCAATGTTCTCTTCCCATTGGGTTTGCCAGTCAATACCCTGAACACGGTTTTAGGTTCTTCCATTCGCGCTGCATGTCCTGCCCATCGTAATATACGATACTTGATTATACTAACAATGTCTTGTGATAAGTACAGGGTATGTAAATCATCATTATTTAACCTCCTCCCCTCTTCAGTAGCCTCACCGCTTTTTGGACCAGACCAAGTGCCTTGTTTTCGAGTACCCTAAATTTGTTTTCGTCATTTAAGGTTAAAAAAAGACCATGTTTCACAACCAGAGAGAACAGGTAAAATTATTGTTTTGTATATTTAAGTTTTACATTCCTGAACAGCAGGCGAGATGTCAACAACTTACTGACCGAGTAATATCATGCATTTCCCGACTGTATCTTTTCCTAATTTACAATCTAATATCGTTATCGCTAGTTAAAATTGTCCTTAAATATTTAAACTCATTAACCCTTTCTAATGATATGTTCGAAGTAATCTCTAAATTATTATCAACCCCAATCTGTGTGTGATCATATACTTTTCAGAAGAATACTCTTTGAATAGTTGGATTATATCCTCGCACGTCGCATCTCGGGGCTCACAAAACAAAACACTGTGATCAAATGAAGGAGCCTCTGCAGAAACTCACAAGATACGATCCACACCAGAGCTTTGTGTCGACGACCATACATGGATCGTATTTGTAAGACGATCACGCAACTCACGGATCAGCTCGTTTCCGGCGGCCGGGCAGAGGACATTGTTACCGGTCCGACACAAGGTTCTCCGGGGGTGAAGATAGATAGATACACACACACACGTGCACGGGAAATTAACACACGCGGAGATTACTTACAACTAACTAGAAGCTACTGCATGCTGTTCTATCGCCATATGGAAATGGAAGGACATCCTGTTTCAATCGAATATAATATATTCCTACAATGACACTCGCAAAGAGCACGCTTATCCCGATGGCTAAGTGGTTAGAAGGTCTGACTATAGTGTTTGATGCCCAAGTGATGCACACAGGAATCTAATTTGCATATACGGGTTCAACCTATTAACCAATTGTTTAGTTAATTAATTGAAAGGAACGCCCAAGAATAAGTTATAAAGAGGTTACATGAATAAAGAAAATCAAGCAAACAATCATAAAGTAAAACTAGAAAACATATGAGATTACTTAGGTTATTGCCTTCAATTCACCATATAACCTAAGTAATCTCATATGTTTTCTAGTTTTACTTTATGATTGTTTGCTTGATTTTCTTTATTCATGTAACCTCTTTATAACTTATTCTTGGGCGTTCCTTTCAATTAATTAATATCATAACTCTCCTTATCAAATCACCATGAATTTAATTAATTGTATAGTTCCCTGAAGATATATTCGGGAGTCAGCTATTAAGTGTAGGGAACGCGGGTTAAGGGCAGTATTATTGCAATTTTTATAGCAAAGTTTTTTTGCCAAAATAAATAAAGCATTTCGCCAGTAGAAACATAGAGTTTAATTTTCTTCACATGGTGATAACATTTGTTGAATATCTGTCATGTGCACTAGACACTTTTTTAAATTAAGAGAAAAAGTTGTCATTAAATTCCAGGACACGCCTTGAAAGATATTCAAGAACTGTTGAGGTCACCATGGGAAGAAAATTAATCTCTACGTTTCTGCTGGATAATTGTTTAATTTATTTTGACTAAAAAAAAGTTTTTGTATAAAAACTGAAAAAATACTGTCCTTAACTCGTGTTTCATGCACTCACACCTTAAGTTAATTTGTAAGTATCCACATCTGTGGTCACACAGACTAAAGCGTCACTCTCACAATAGACTGACTTGTCAGCGATGATAGGTCTGGATTCAAATCCTGGTCGTGTATAGTGTTTCCAAATCTCCCTTTATGCAATTATGGGTACATTTCCTACACATTTTCTTCCTCATCTATATCCCATTATCCTTATTTAAGGCAGATAGTCTGGACGGGTAGCAAGATACGCGAATATAAATATATGTATATAAAACTAAGAGTTAAACACCGGCTTTTATAAGACGTTTAAACCACTCTACCTGAAACTGGTCACCTGTTGGTCTAGGGGTAGGGTGTCGGACTTCTGTGCTGGAAGTCCGGGGTTCAATCCTCGGTCCCAGCAAAGATTTATCTGATTGCCAAACCCTTCCTTCACCTCTGACAAGACGTGTATGAATCACAACTTGTGAATATGTGGAATGCCAAGTCTCCACCGTGGTTCGAATCCCACGTTAAACTGTAAGTCCTCCACTTAATCTCACAATCACCCTAACATTACACATTAGCGTAAGAGCGTATAACCCGACTGGGTAGTAAGACGCGGTGCTAATAATAATATTAATAACACTATACATGTCGGTTGCAGTCAAATGGCAATATTTTCACAAGCACTAAACATATTTCTGCAGTTTATAGTCAGTGGCGTGTCATGGCGTGTTGCCAGGCTAAGCAAGACATGTTTGAATTGTTCTTGTGACTTGTTTTAATAACTCAAAGAACATTCATTGGCCAGCTATCAACGAAAAGACATTCCCAAACGAGGTATGTAGAGTAGAGTAGAGCAGAGCCTATGTGAAGTCCAATTTTAATATAAAGGGACTTTTAGAAAATACATATTTGTTTCTGCCATAAGCGATAACATATATCGATAGTGACAGCTATAGATCACATGAGACGTGAGATTACGTAAAAGCAGATCTAGTAACTTTTACAACTGTCAGATAAGGCCCTACTTGTGAAAATCGGACTGTGTGATTGATAAAATAGGGATCTTGTAGAGAATAATCTACTATCCCGAGACTGTGCCCCAGGTACAGTTTTAACAAGCTTTGCTTACCCTGGCAGCACTCCACGACACGCTTCTGGTACCAGTATTATTATAACATGATCACAGAACGAAACAAGGTAGCCCTTTAGTGAGTAGACCTGTAACAACAGAATTGAGCAGTGTTTCCCAAACTGTGGTACGCCTACCTCCAGAGGTATGCGAACGATTTCAAGATGTACGCGACTTCCCACCAAGATTAATTTTATTAGTTATAAAATATCTTTTTAGTGATAGGAAGTCTGATAAATAAAACTAACGCAAAATTTGAGGTGATATTATGGACTTTAATAAATATTTCTTCCTTTGTATCACGGCTTTGTTTAGCTAACCATCAAAGCCTTTTCCTTTTATAAATACTTAACAAGCTATCAATTAGTTGAGTCTTTTTTTTTTAGTGATTATCTAGAAGCAGAGTGACCAGACGTCCACCTTTTCCCAGACATGTCCTACATTTCAACCCTCTATCCAATGTCCGAGAGGAATTTTCACAAATTCCAAAATGTCCTCCATTTTGACAAAATAAATAAATTTGTCGTTTTTTTTATTTGCTCTCAAAGTGATCTCGCATTTAGAAATTCTGCCGTAAAATGGCATTTCAGTTATCACTAGCAGTCTTCGTGCGTTTTCGTTAGCAAACTCTCCCTCGATGTTCACGTGATGAAATGTGTGATTTCTATTGGATGCGTTTATGCCGTCAGCAACCAATCATAGCGAGCGTTCTAAGTTATCAGTTAATTTGAAAAATATTCTTGAACGCACAATAATATGTGTAATATGGTCATAAATAATTAATAAAAAACATTAAGTGAATTCGTACAAGTACATTTTGAACTTTTATTTTGTAATGTCCTACATTTTGGTTTTGGGAGTCCTTGTACCCCTTTGCGCCAAAGGCATCTGGTCACCCTGTCTGTAAGGGGTACGGGCTGGGCCATGGCCCCGAAAGGGGTATACTACTGGAGCAAGTTTGGGGGACACTGTAATAGAGGAATAATCTTAGCTCCATACCTACGGGCGGGTCTTTATGACTGCACATTCTGTATATTAGTCTTATAGTTCCCGGGCGCATAGGCGGCGTAACTGTGACTGCATCGCATGCATAGATAATAAACACATGCTGTGCATGCACGGAAACGACAGATACCAAACACGAAACATGTTTTAATAGGGGCTATATACTACAGACTGAAAACGAATAACTCAACAATAATAAATACCTCATTTTTCGTCAATAAGTTGTACTGAGACCGTTGCTCAAATACCCCAACCAAGCTAAACCTCTCAGTTGTGTTAGCTGACTCGGAAAAGACAAGGCAGATTGCATTCGTGTTTGTCAAAGGATAGGAAGGACCTTCTAGAAGACACCCAATAGGCCTACATTAATTTTTTTGCGGTGAACATTGATAAAATTTTACTTTAAGTAATATGTTACTATATCACTAAAAATAACAGCCACAAATCATGTACATTACCGAGGGGTGAGGAGAAGGCTCAGCTTTCCCCCTTTCCCACTCCCCCCAAAATTATGATTAGTAATAAGTTTTTTTGTATTTTTTATAGTTCTCGTCAATGCCTATATCCGCAGCTCATTGGAGTCATATATACAATTCGTAATACCTACGACATATTATGTTTTAATAACACTTAAAATTGCTTCAGGTTGACCGGGACCCACCAGTGGTTTAAGACCCACAGATTAGTAAACCCTTACCTTTAATCTCAAAACTGCGTCAATTTTCGAAAAAGTCTTTGAAACCAGTCTAATTTAATTTTTTTACATAGTTAACCAACTCTCTGACCTCAAGGAACTCGAAAGTTCATGGCTGTCAGAACGTAAGCTCGCCATTCAACCTTATCTGATCTCTAACGCTCCACCTCCTTCAAATATATTTTAACATTATTTTCCAATCAACGACTTGCTTGTATTTTCAGGTTTCCCAGTGACTAAAATTTTGAATACACGCCTGTCATCACCCATACGGGCCAAATGATCACCCCAATTCAGCCTGTTTGTTCATCCGTTTTAGGCCCAAATATATTTCTCAGCACTTTGTTCTCAAAAATCTCCAATCCATTCTCTTGGAAAAGAATGAAAGACCACGCTTCATTATCACAAATTAAGATTGTTTATAGCCTAAAGCCCCGTTGATATCTTTCAACTTTACATTTGCGTTGGCCATATTTTGAAATGACCAGATAATATCTAAATGTTGCTAAACAGCTGAACTTCTGCAATGTTTTTCAACGCTCCAGAAGGCGGTCCATTTTATTTACTCCCCGTTTACCATGCCACGTAGCACGCTCACCTTGCATTATTCCACTATGGTATGGCTTATAAGATAGGATCATAGAGTAATCCATCAAGGTAATACTGCTACCTTACAGGGTGAACGGAGAGTACGTAAATTTAATCACAGATGAAACTTACAACCCTACCATTCACTTTGTCGGGTCCTGCATGAACACATGAATATTGTCGTTCCGCTGTATATGTCGAAATCGTCATTACAATTAACCTTCTCTTAGCTAA
Organism: Timema genevievae; assembly: GCA_902155825.1. Lineage (NCBI taxonomy): Eukaryota > Metazoa > Arthropoda > Insecta > Phasmatodea > Timematidae > Timema > Timema genevievae. The sequence continues at coordinate 120,668 of CABFWO010000277.1, read as the reverse complement.
TGTGGGAAATTTGATTCGAGACTGTCGCAAACATTTTGTTTTGAATAACATACTATTACAAGACATAAAGTTCCTGCGATGAAAGCCAAGTTCATTTGAATAGTATCCCGAATATGTGAGTAGGTTTTATTTAATAGCTCTGCAATCACATTTTTTGTAGCTTTTGCCACTATTTTATTACTTGCTTTTTCCAGGTTTTCCAAAAGAAATTCCCATTTTTTCAGATACTTTAGCATTAGAGAGTGACATATAGGACTGATATTTCCCTTTTCATTAAAATTGACTAGTGCTAATTCACGTCAATGATGTGATTTGACCTTGATGAAGAAGTATATGGAATAATTACGCACCCCAATGTTTAAGGATGGAAAGGGGGTGGCGGTGGGATATAAGATGAATCACATGTTAGAATCAAAGTACTTGGTTCTAAAATTTCACCTTTTCTTCCATGTAAAGTCCTAATTTAAAGTTTGCAGTTAAATTGAATAAATTCACATTTATTCCAGTTTTATCTTTAGTTTTTTTTGGTGAGATTCTTTATTTTTTACCAGACACAAGAAATACGTGTACTTTCTCGGTTTTCTAGGCGCGTGGCAACCCTGGTTTTATCGCGAGTGTGCCAATTAACAATCCAATTAGTCCAAGAGAACAAGTCGGGAAAGGTGGATGTTAAAGAAATTCACAAGAATAGAAGACGGAAAATTAAAAGTGGAAAAACCATTTTTATTTTAGTCCACATCAGTGAACACACAGACTAGGCGACAAGCTCATCTAGTCTGGTCCGTCTGTGACGAGCAGGTCGGGGTTAGAATCCAAGTCGAGTGTAATGAAGATGTTTTTGCCAAATTGATTTCCCATACACCCGCAACGCAAATATGGACATTTACTTTTTTTTAGCACCGCGCTTTACTACCCGTTCGGGTTACACGCTTATGTACTAATTATGCTAATAGTTTTAGGGATTAGGAAGGTTATATTTAGAGGAAGTGTATCAACATTTGCGTGGAGGGAGAGTGTAGAACCATGTTGGAGAAACCCCCATCAGTACACCCAACCAAGATTCGAACCTCAATCTTTCCGTCATCGGCAGTCTAGTCTAGTGAAAGTGTAGCACCTTAGATTATGTGGCCACCGAGGCGTGCTGTATGAAATGAACGGGTCACTAGCCCATTTGTTGACAATAAATTATAGCCAATATAACATATATATATGTATATAAAGAGCTATGTTTTAATAAACACAAATAAAAACTCGAAGGGCAGGCCTATATCTTGAGATGTTATAAACCTGTACCTGTAAAATTTGTTTTTACTTATTATTTCTTAAGAGGGGAAGTGAAATATTATATGTGTAGTAAAAATAACAAAACATGTATTTTATGACACACGCTTTTACAAAAATATTATGTTTCTATTCATAACTAAAAGTATATTCAAGAGTCAAAACATCCGCTATCCTCACACACATAAACACACAATCATTACACATGTGAACTTCTGAATGTGTGGAATGCCAGGCTTCCACCGTGGTTCGGATCACACGTTAAACTGTAGACCCTCCATTTCATCTCACAATCACCCTATCATTACACATTAGCGTAAGTGTGTGTGTAGCCCGAACGGGTAGTAAGACGCGGTGCTAACAGTAATAATAATTACATATGTGTGCGAATAAATACACAAATAAACTTCAATTTGGTGAGCAGAATTTAAAAGTTATGTTTTATCCGAATTTATTCTTGTATTGAACTTCTGAACGAAATAAATTAATGACAAAGCATACTACTAACATGATCTACAGTGCTCGCCATCTGTCTTAAAGTAATTAAAAAATTAGTCTAACAAAAATAATATTATGTTGTTCATTGAAATTCCGAATGAATATTTATTAATATTATTGGCTTCACGTCTTACTACCCGTCCGGCCCATCAGCATATTTTACATATAACCCAATGGGAAGATACCATTGGGAAGACCTAGACGCAGATGGGAGGATAACATTAGAATGGACCTGATAAAGATAGGGTGTAATGAGGTGGAATGGATAGAATTAGCTCAAGATATGGAGAGATGGCGTAATTTTGTAAGAGCAGCAATTAACTTTCGAGTTCCCAACGCCATAGAGTAAGTAATATCCATCAAAATTGACAACAGCAGATCAGATGACTTGACGTATTCGTACGTGAAAGTCGATCTAAAAACTAGTTGTAAAATAAGGCCCTGTTTATGGAAATTATACTGTATTTCTACGATGATGGCTTGTTTATGTGGGTTATAGGTCTAATGCCTGCGGCGACCTAGTTATGATCTCAAACTTCGCCTGACGGGTTTCAAAGTTTCGATTCAGATCATGTCTAGCGAATACCAGACCTTCCCACTTGACTCACACATTCACGCTGCTCTCGGTATTGTGTACTGACAGCTAGTAAAGAAGGTGAAAGTATTTTCTACGTGTCATAAAAAAAGACCCACATTGGCGTAGGTATTTACAGATCCTGGCAGACCACATATTACACGCAAGCCGGGTCAAACATACATTTCTAGGTCACATAAACCTTCTCTGGAATGTGATATCATTCCTGGCTGAGCCGCATTGCACAAAGAAATTCATTCCGACACACATATTAAACTATTGCCCACGAAATACAGCTTATTTATTATTTTGGTTACCGCCGAGGTATTTACTAGACAAAACATTCCATGTTGCTATGAATGTTCATAAACATTCCAATGTTGCTAAGAATGTACAAATGTAGTCATCATAGCAAGGCCAATTGATTTTTCTTCATATGTTTTACTGTAATCACCTGCCATGTGCATGTGTGGTGCGGCGAAAATATTTCTTTGAAAAAAAAAAGCTCTGAATGTACCCTTCGTTTACCCTTAATGATGGTAAGCTTAACTTGCACGGTTTAACTATGGTAGGGATGGGGAAAACTACGGCCTGCAGGTCAAATACGGCCCATCGATGTGTTCAATACGGCCCGCGGGATAAATAATTTAAATATTTTGAGTTGTGAAGTAGGATTTTTTAAACAGAATTAAACCGGATTGTTATAAAAAAACATAACAAAATCAACATTTCCAAACTTGGAAAATCGTGGCCGAAATTATATGGGAATGTTTGCTTGCATCATCATATTTATGGGAACAAGTTTTTTCAACCATGAGAATTAGGAAAAGTGAGCTTAGAAATAGACTTAGTGCGGTATGCAAGAATGCTTAGTGGACCGATATTGTGATCCCAAGCACACTATCGTTCCACCTTTTAATCTATGGTGACGCAAGAAAACCCACCCTAGTGTTCACAAAGCATCCACTTAGTCAAGTTGTTGCATGCAGCCCTTACTGATGAGCATTTGTCTTCCCTCTTGCGAATAGCCTCTTCACAGTTTAAAAGCATACTAAGCCACTAAGCTATTTATTTAATAAGTAGACAATTAATTGATTATATCTAATTAATAAAATGGTTTTAAATATTTTTTAAATACATTATGAATCTACTAAGTTTTACTCGCCGTTCAGATTAGCATGCCATTATGCTGAGCATGACTGTTAGCGAAATAATTACTGTTACAATAGACAGCCCGATTTCAAAATTATTTAGTAATCAACTTTTAAAAACTATTGCATGTTTGGAAGGTTCTTAAGATATTCACAAATAAAACAAATTAGTTCATCCGAAGTTTATGTATTAGTACAAAGAAGCAAGGAAAGCATAAATTAATAGGCGGCTAAATACCGAGGGAGTGTCGCACCTTCTGAAATGATGACGTTTTACTGTTAACGTTAAAAAGAGAGGTATTTCTTGAGGATGCTTAACTAAGTAAATATCTAGATCATCATTCACTCATAAAACTTCCAAGAAATACCAGGGCTCAAATAAGTGGTGGTGGTGATGATTATGATTATGATTATGATGACGGTGATGATGGTGATGACGTCAGTGGCGCATGAATAAGGGTGTGCTTGGATAAAGTGTACCTACCCAAATTTAGATCAAAGGTTATGTCATTTGTACCTGCATGAACTTTAAATTATAATTATTTCCTATTGCTTGAAGACAAAGTATTTTTTATACCTTTAAGTTATTTGTGTAAATATTGTGTGGAAGTATATTATGAGCTACGTAAAAAATACTTTATTTTAACGATGATAAAATGCTATTTATAGTTAATATGAAAACATGGGAAGCCTCTTCAAACCCCCAAATAATTTAGGCAACCATTTTTCACCCTTTAAAACGCCCTAAAGCCATTTGGTGACGATATGCACAAAATTAATATTAATTTTCTAACTAGAAAATATCTTAACTAAATTATAGGTTAGCGATCTAAATCTCAGAGCTTGTTTTAAATTTCGGAAAATAAAACCACAAAAAATCTCTTGGAAATAAAAATCACATATATTAATATATTTTTCCTGAGTAAATTACTCTGTTAAAGGAATTGTGGAAAATATAGAATTAAAAATGCGCACAGGTTATCTGAGGAAATTTCTGGCGAATGCAGCGTTAAATCTGAGGTTTTTCCACATCCAAGCGTTGGTGTGACATTACTGACTAGAGTGAAAACTTAAAAACTATTTTCACAAAAAGGAAAGGATTGAAGTGGTTGAATTTTAAGGATCCGTCTCGTATTTTCCTCTGAGAGATGAAAGAAAATCGCACAATATAGATATAGTCTTTAGTGCAGCTTAACAGAATCGAGCATTGGATTCTTAGCTTAGAGACAAGAGTTATAACCCCTCACGTCTAATCCTGCCTTTATGTCTAAGTGTTACTGATTAAATGTATGTTTTGATAAAATGCCGCGATAAACTTAATTCCCCGCCAATAACTTTATTTTAAAATGGTTAATGAAACTTGTTCGACCAGGGCTTCGTAAAGTTGGAGATAAGCTATATTATGTATATTACTGTAAGTCCTCGTCTTACGTGGTTAATTTGCTCCAAATGTTTAGGCGCAAGTTGAAAAACCACTCAATTCAAATGGTGCTTGGATACGTTATACCGGGCCACTTCTTACCAGTGTGAATACATGTATTCCATAACTATACTGTAGATTTCTCAGACATATTTAGGGAATATACTTTATTTACAATAATTACTAACTAGACTTGCGCTCAAGGTAGAAACAAAAAAAAAAGCTATATGCCAATATCAGTTCTGCGTCAAATAATTAGAAACGCTATATGTTATGTTTAAAGTGGCGCTTGGGTGTTTGATGGATGGAGTTTCTAACCGTGAGTCGAAGTACCGCCACCGCCTATCTACGAATCCGCGTAACTCTAATCCGTGTAAGTTGAGGACTTGTGTGTATATATATATATATATATTCATGTGCATTAATAATAATGTGCCAAAGCACTGCTTTAAACTTTTGGACAGAAAATTGGTCACCCAGCTTTGATCTTCCTGAATCTTTCCTACGTTCACAGATTACACTTATAAGAGACGATTTATCAAACATTTTATAAGTTCACTATTAATTGGTTTGGGCTCATTTTGAGTCAAAGTTTGCTTTGTTTCTTCAGAGAATGTGTGATAAATTAGCTCTTCTTTAACAGCTTGACCATCTTTCACACAAGTGGATGATCACACTAAGACGTCACTCTAGTAATATACTTGATTACAGGTGACGGAGAGTTTGGTTTTCGAATCTGGTCGGGTGCAATGAGAATGTTTTTACTCAATGGTTTCTCACTCTTCCTCCAGACAAATGGGGGTATATTTCCTATATAATCTATTTTTATCATGCCTACCTCATTAGTGTAGGACTACATAATACGCAAATAGTCCGGACGGGCGGTAAGACGTGGTGTACATTTAATATACTTTATTTTTAATGACAAACAGATTTTGCACGTCACCAATGATCTAAGCAATCAAATGTAGGAATATTTTCAAAATGTATAAATAATAACAAAGTTTTTAAAATGAACATATAGCTCGGTTTATAGTAGGCCTAATACAAATAATAACAATATTTTATTTTGTGTTTGTGGCACATTATTACTACACTTTAGAATATCCGTATATTTCTTTGTAAATAATGAAGTTGAGACGATGAAGTAAGAATTTTGAGGAAATGCACCCGCATATTTGTGGAAGGAGAATGGGAAATCATTTAGGAAAAATTGCCCTCAGTACACCCGACTGGGATTCGAACCCAGATCTCCCCGTCATCGGTAATTCAGTCTATTGCGGGAGTGACGCTTGAGATCAAGTAGTAACAATATTAATTTAATTTAAGTTCTCTTTCTGTGCGATGACAATTAGTCTACTGAAGTCACACGAAGGAGGCAATGAAATGCAATTGACCCCAGTTAATTGCAACCAGTTTTTATGTTCGATAACTGTGCTAGACTATACAACCGTTTTCTCCCGTTTACAAGCCTTTGATTTTTATTGGAATGTTCTTAATGTGCTGTAAAATTAATGAAGATAATATATTGTGTATTATTCTAGTAATTGGCATAAGACTCCAGGTAATGCACACATTATAGTTTATGACATCCTAAACATGTATTTTTGCGTATACTTATAAAAATTAATAAATTAAATTGTTTAGTCTTTAATGAAGTAAATACTGTAACTAATTGTACTAAACAAGTTTATATTAGTGGTGCCATTAACTATCAGTAGGGTACGATTAATCATTCATAATTGGCTGCGTATGTATATTTATTAAATGAAAAACATACATCCTATTTAGAGCCGAATCATATTATATATATGGTTTGAAAACATTAACAAACATCGGTTTTTATGAAACGTTTGTATTCTGAGTGAAATCGACGTGAAACCTAAAATATAAACACCGGTCGGCTGTCTTTTGGGTAACAGCACTTTACATCATTCAAGACCAGAGAAATACATTTAAAAAAACACAAACAAGATATTTCTAAATTTCATTTGCTAAGATGTGTTTTAAATTGTAATAAATGTGATTTAGAAATCAAATCAAATGATTTCAGTAGTGGTATCGGTCTATTCCAAAATGTTATAGTTTCCGATTCTATTATTTCGGTTCGTGGTTCCAAATTACACTTCGCACAAACTAATCTAAAACCACTTGGTTTCCATTATTTTAGTCTTTCTGTAATATATGTGGTTACAACATTTCCCAATACTGGCACAACATTTGCCAACCATGGCGTGCCTGAAGACATTTGTAGACATGTGGATATTGACTGGCACGATTTCTTTTAAAAATAATGTATGTTTACATCCCTTCTGGCTATATATTGTCTAAGATGTCGAAACTTTCCGTTAATACACAGTGGTAATATCCAATATTGGTAAATGCCCCATTTGAAGTCGGGACAGGCACAATCCCATGATGCCCGAAAGGACGGTACTTGTCCCACGTGAATACGGGATAATTATAGGCAAGCCCCTGATGACTTGTCTCAAAATGAATCATAATTCATTCACGAGGTGAGGACACACACACACACACACACACACACAGGCTCTCGAGAATCAGGGTGAGCAACACCCACATATACGGCGAAAGATACGCGCACTACCGCGCATGCTTATTACTTTAGTTTATTGTCATTTCATTAGTATTTCCTTGACGGGAGTGTGAATGGGATGACGTCATTGCAAGACCAAGAAGTTCCAAGGTGTGTGTATATTACTCAGATATCAAAAGCTCATGATTAAGGAAATTAGTTTTAGGTAAATATTTCCTTCAAATGTGGTGAATTCAAGCTGGGTCTATAGTGCGCAAGGTCCTTGACGAGGTCGAGTTTGATAGGCCTCTGATTCGAATCTCGGTTGGAAACAACAAGTGAGAGTAGGTAGGACATCCGGGAAGGTTTCAGAATATATTATTTAATCAAAAAGTAAATGAGAAACCAGTCCGTTTAGTGCCTAAACAATTAGTTGCAAAATTTAGCACGAAGTTAATATCTTTTTACACAAACATATTATTATTATTTTACCTGGAACAGTTTGTTCGCGAGATTCGAACGAACTAGCTGACAGATCCGTCAAGAACGCATTAACCTGAATTTCCGCGAAACTCGTAAATTTTGCACCGAGCTATTGTTATCTTGAAGTGTTCATAAAATTCTTATCTTTTGATTGAACACGTTGGCGTACAGTCCCAGAAACTAATTTGGTTCACTATGGGGCTTTTATGATAACGGGGCCCACAGGCGTGCGCAGGGTACCAGATGAAATACGAAGATTATTCTTTGAAAAATAAACAGAAATAACAATGCCATTCGACGGCTGAAATGTACCATTTTTTCAACTCGTTAGTAAAGTCTGTTCAGCATAGGACTTGTTTTCTGAAAGGCCTTTTTCCCTACCAGAAAGCTATTATATAGTAGTATATTGGTAGGAAAAAAGACCTTTCAAAGAGTAATTCCTACCGTGAATGGAGTATAATGTAATCCAAGTCCGTATTGACAACCGTCCTTTGTTCGATTATTAGGACCATGAGGTGTTGTAGCAGGATTTCAAGCCTAAATTAACCAATACCCTGGGAATATCCATCAAAGCAGTTTCTAAAAAATACTAGATACTTCGTTCTTTTGTCACTTCAACTTTTTTCTTTGTGGCTAGTGGGGGTGCCATGGCACCTACGGCACCCCCGCTGCGGACACCTATGACGGGGCCGCGATGGTACTGTTATGTAGGCCTACTGCACATACTCAAAAACGTAAAAACAATAAAAGGCCAAAAAAATGATGGTGACACCGATTATTTATGCCCTACAGAAAATAGCATTTTATTACATTTTGGGTGACCTGGTGGTCTAGGGGTAAGGTGTCAGACTTCTGTGTTGAGGGTCCGAGGTTCAATCCTCGGTCCCGGCACAGATTTATATGATTGCCAAACCCTTCCTTCACCTCTGACAAGACGTGTATTAATCACAACTTGTGAATGTGAGGAATGCCAGGCCTCCACCGTGGTTCGGATTCCACGTTAAACTGTAGGTCCTCCATTTCATCTCACAATCACCCTACCATTGCACATTAGCGTAAGTGCGTATAACCCGAACGGGTAGTAAGACGCGGTGCTAATAATAATAATAATAATAATAATAATAATAATAATAATAATAATAATAATAATACATTTTGTAAACACTTAAAATGCAATCACACCCACATTTTGAAATCATATTTCACTACTGCATTATGTTATATAAAAAAAGTTGGGTGTCCCTCCTTTCGACTCTCTATGACACATGAGTAATGTTGAAATTAAAAATCCTGGGTTCGATCCTTGACCATGTGTACCAGGCAATTTTTTTCGCTCGCATAGTGGTTTTCAATCCAATCCTTTAGCGTATGCTGAAGTATTTTTCTTAAAATTCACCCCATTAAATTTTATACCTTCGTTTACAAGTCACAGAGAGCCTGTAGAGCGATCGCTCTTTATCGATCGTAAGGTTGTCGGTTTGAATCCCGGGAAAGGAATGTATATTTAGATCGTACTACAGCGACACTTTTAGAAGATACGACATAATTATAGGGTAGCGAGAATTTTCTATGAGCGAGAGCGAAAGGGCCTACCAATTTTGCCGGGAAAGGTATTTTCACATGCCTTCCATGGTTCTTTTACATGTCACAATCGACATGAAACCGGCGGCTTTACTTTCCCTCCAAAGGAAGTTGTGCTACGGATTTTTATCGTTCGAGGAAAAACCATCGACCTCGGTTGGCTTTGAACCCACAAACATCGAGTCCTGGGGCGATCACTTTATAATTTTGAGGAAGTATACCAGCATTTATCTGGAGGGACATTCGGAAAACTCTTTTAAGAAAATAAACCTTCAAAATAAATCTACTGTAAAAAGGAGACTAAGTTACTAAACATGTGATCGATTTTACCCCGTCGTCATCTGATAGGTACTTCCTGCCACGCTTGCACATATTATCACGACATCAGGGCAAACTGCTTGCTTAGCTAACTGAATAGGTGGGATTAGAATAACGATGACTGTTCCTCACGCAGAGTACTCGCTAGCTGTGCCGTATTTCAACCGACATTTTGAAGGTAAAGAGGTTTTACTTGACGCGGTCTTTAGCTGTAACATTCTTGTCCGCCAATGCGAATTCATTCAAAACGGAAATAGTCCCCAAACGTACGATTTTTATTGTAATCGATACATAAAGCTTTATTAGATTTTTGTTATTATATATATGTAAGGTAAAGGCAAACATTGGTTAACATTGGAGATCATGAGAACACAACTCCATAATGTCATACGGTGTACTCACTCATAATACCTAGTTTATTCTAGTCACAGGTACCTCCACAATGTAATATTGTGAGTACTCACAGTCTCTAGTCTATTCTAGTCATACCTCCACAATGTCATATTGTGAATACTCATTATATCTAAATTATTCTTAGAAAAACATTTCATTGTCTAAAGAATAGTGGGCACGTTAGCGGAAAATCGCTACATTTTAAAGTGATGTATTAGGATTCCTATTCCATCGCGAGACTCTTAAGTCAGCTTTGTTCAACATTAATCATGATTATTATTTTGCAAATTGCATCAGCGTTTTCAAATATGAGGATATTGTTCTAGAAGCTTATCCTGGACTCTGACGAGGTCAAGTACGTTGAACTTTAGATACCGACCAAACCCTTCCAGGTCAGGTTAATATTAACCTCAACGTATGTATGATATCAGGTTAAGATAAGATTTTTTTATCGTATGGCATGTATATGAGCGGGAGGGACATTGCATCCAAGCTAGGCCACCTTATGTGTAAAGTCTGTTAATGATAAGTTTTTACCTGGCTGATAGTTCAAAAATTATATGTTTAGGTTTTAGGTTGCCAACACTTGTAAAAGATCACTGTTTTGTTATAAATGTTAAGTTTTTTAATTACATGTTATATTTTACATTTAAAATAACGTAAACTTAAGTTTTCTTACACTGTTTTATAACTTTTAGTAAATTCTTTTTATACAATCTGAAAAATATTTTAAGCCTAATTAAAAGTACTTATTCTCCGTTTTGGAATGCTATCTATGATGTGTAATATAGTGCATACATTAATACTTTTAATACAGGCATCGGATTTACTTGGAAAAGATAAAATACTTGTTATTTTATATATAAGTATATTATATTATATTATTTTATGATTATTTTATCGTATTTAGAAATATTCAACTGAATAAAATATTTTTATCCACTGTGTGGGTGCATCATTGTAAATAACTTGTTTCCGTCATGTTCAATCACATGGTTTAAATTCGTAGGTCGCTATTTTGAAGCTATGTTAGTAGACCTTTTGTAAAAATGGTGCAAATAAAAAACAATTTAAGTAGAATAAAACGATAAATAAGCTTTGTGCCCAACCTCAAATAAATATATAAATAATATTGGCCTAAATTACTGTGGTAAACTATCAAATTCATACATTACCAAATGTTTTCATTACAGTTTTCCAAAGTGAAAGATGTCAGCTGTTGGCGTAGGGATGTATTTGGGGTTTTTTCTAGTAACTTTTTGAGCTGTCATCCAAGTAAACCTAAAGTCGTGACTGGTGGCACAGAAAGTTGACACGGCATAGAGAAAGTATACTATGCAGTCCAATTTTCATAGGATGAGCTTTTATAACATACTTTTTTTTCGGTCAACTCTTTTTATATTTTTAGTGTTATTTTGTAGGTAACGATAATATCAATTAAAGGTGACAGCTGCAGATTACATGACCTGACACATGAATATCCAAACTTAGATTTAGTAAAATTTCTAAATGTCAGATAAAGCCTACCTGCTTCAGTGGCCGAATTCTCTAAGGTGTCACTCTCGTGTTTGACTGGCCTGCTGATGACGGAAAGATCGGGGTTCGAATTCCCGGTCGGGTCTACTGAGGGTTTTTTCCTTAAAATTGTTTCCCTTTCTCCTTCCACGCAAATGCGGGTAGATTACCTTTTAAATGTTTCCTTCCTCATCCTTACCCCATTAGAGTAATTATCATAATAGGGCCTATGCCTATAGCTTGAACAGGTAGTAAAACGCGGTGAGAAAATAAAAAATTATAAAGGCTCTTTCTTTGAAATTCGGACTGTCTTGGTCTATAATCACGTTGTAATGGGGAAGGTTTTTTTTAAAAATAAAAATAAAGCGTGATCTCGAGTAACGAAGCAAATTACTCCAATATTTCTTTCTGCGGTATTCAACGGTAAAGAGCACAAACCCGATGAACGAATCAGAGCGAGTCTTGGCGTGGCGAGACGAGCGGGGCGGGGCGGTCTCAGACAAACTTGACTCTATGGGTGGACCGACGAAACTCGCCACCGGACGTTAGTTGTCTTTTGGGGAGGAAGGAATTAATTCGGGCAGTTAAGGAAACACTTGTTTCCAGTACAATGAACTGGCTCCAAGCTCATTAGGTCAACATTCCTTTGAGCCTGGCTAGACAATGCTGCGTTGAAGAAACATGGTTTGAAACTAGCTGATCACGGGTGAGGAATTTAAGGCGGGGATGAAGGGAACACGAGAAAAGGCCAGTGTTTTGCAGTTTTTATGGCAAAACTTTTTTTTGGGGGGGGGGGGGCAAAATAAATAAAATATCGCTTCAGTACAAACATAAGAGTTTAATTTTCTTCACTTGGTGATATCAACAGGTTTTTTTTTCTACGTTCCCACTTATTGCTTCCAGAAAAGCTACAGTCCAATTTTCATAAATAGGAGTTTCCTTTTGCTCCACGTTTCTCTACCCTTTCGGGTCATATACGTAAAATGTAATTACACTAATTAAGTAAGGATGAGAAAGGTGAAATTTAGAGGAAACATATTTGCATCTGTGTGTAGGGGGAGTGGGAAACCATTTAAGACAAAACACCCTGAGCACACCTAATCGGGCTTCGAATCCCGATATCCCCGCCATCAGCAACCCACCCTATTCCAAGTTATTAGTCAATACGACCACTGAAGCGGAGGGAAAATTGTATGTCAGTAAAATAACAAGGTCTACTTTCACGTATTCATACGTCAGGTAATGTGATCTACAGCTGTCTCTCTTGATATATATTATCACCACCTATTAAAATAATAACAATAATAATAAAGTAATTTTTTTATAATAATATAGTATTTTATAATAGTTTAGTAATTTTTTAAATCAATTTTGGCCGCAAATAATGTGTTTGTATTTTCTAAAAGTTTCTTCCAACAATATTACTACTATAGTTTTTTTTAGCACTGCGTCCATTACTACCTGTTAGGGTTAAACACCTACTAAAGTTTTAAATTTTAATTTATTCTAGTTATCTAAAGGGCACTTTCTGAATCTATTAATTATATCACCACACGACTTATAAACCAACTTAAATCTAGAACAGACACAACACCCAGCCCCAGGGCGTTAAATCATCAATTGAACAGGGGAAAATCCCATTTCACCAATGATACATTTTTCGGCCATACCAGGAATTATTGAACCCGGGACCCTTAGCTCAGTTGCCAAACATGCTACCGACTGAGCTAAGGTGTCGGACCTTATTTTAGTCCATCTGTTTGGGTTTTTTTCATTAAGAAAGTGATTCTTTGACTACGAAGGGTTTTGAATCTAAACTTCTCAGAGTTTGTTGGACACGTTCTGGAATCCAACGCCCTAACAATCATGTCCATTGCTTACGCTCATAAATTTATAAATATATATTTTAAAAAACCATTAATTTGGACCCATAAAGTTCTCATCTCCACGACTCATTAACACGCCGGTCCTCGAACCCTGAACCCAGCCAGAGAGCTAGAAGAGTATTGACCTAGCGCGGCAAGGGTCGCGACCCCCCTTTCCACACATCTCATCAAGATCATAAGAGGAGGAGCCCAGCACCGCAGCTGCGAATGAACGACGGAAGAGAGACAAATTCTCCTTCAATGAAGTCATCTCTTCTTCAAATTCATCTCGACTCGACTGTGTGAATTGATGGCGAGATGAATCACCGGGCAGTTTGTACATTTGCATAAACGGAGATTGCGTAGGTGAGGAGGAGCACAAACTCTTAACTCCTACTATATTTTTGAATGTTTCGACGATGAGGAAGATATTACATCATTTAGAGTCACACTGGACACTATCTTATACAGTCCAACTATCGCCGGAAAAAACCTTTTAGAAAATACATATATTTTTAGCGGTCAACAATGATAATATTTTATTATATTATTAGCGTTATTTTATATTCAAACTGACGGCTGCATATCACGTGGCATGCCATTCAAATATGTGAGGTATATATCTATTTTTTTAAATAATAGCTTTTCTAGAGGTCAGATATGGTCGCTTCTATGAAAATTGGACTGTAAATAAATAATAATATTAATAATATTTAGCACCGCGTTTTACTACCCGTTCGGGTTATACGCTTAAGTACTAATTACGCTAATGGATTAGGAATTGGGAGGGTTGAATTTAGAGGAAGTGAACCCGCATTTGCGTGGAGGGAGAGTGGAAAACCATTTAGGGAAAACCACCCCCAGTTCACCCGACCGAGATTCGAACCTCGATCTTCCCGGTCCTCGGCGGACTGTAAATAAACGCCGCGCACTGTGTCACATGATACAATCACACGTATGAATTGGTGGATACGCGGGCTAGGGCGCCAGCCTAGTCTGATTTGGCTTGCGAGTGACGGGTTGGCCGGAGTTCGAAACCAGGCCGGGTGTTTTTCCTCTTGATTGTTTTTATCTTCTCTCTCCAAACACATGAGGGTACCTTTTCTGTAAATGCTACTTTCCTTATTAATGTAGTCTATGACACTGGCCATAATACGGCGTGAAATAAATCCAACAATCTTTATTATGTAGGCAGGTTTCTGTTACAATAACAATACCATACAAATTATGTATGTGGTGGATATGAGGAAGTTAAGAGTTTAGATTAAATATATCCGAGTTTTAGTGATGGCCGAGTGAAAAAACCATAGGAAAAACCGCTCTAAGTACAACAGTCTGGGTTTAGAACAGCACATTAATCCCTTAGTAGAAATAATTATAAAATGTATTAACTTACGTATTGTATTTGTACTCAAAATATCTTAGATTTGTTTTGTGAATACAATCATTAAAAGTCATACAGAAACAACTTTTGTTGTTTTCCGGCCGGAAGAACAGTAACAGTTAAAATTTTACCATAACAATTTAAAATAATTATTATATTGATACCCCAAAACATGTTAACATTAGCTGCCATTCTTGATAGAGTGCACCAATAACTATAAAATAATACTTATAGTATATTAAGATGTTGACAGCGGAAAAACAAGGTCTTACTACTAGAATATTACTTCAGGTTTCTGAGAATGTTTTTAAAATCTAGCGAGATAAAATGTTCCCAAAATATGAATTCAAAAAGATCAGAATGGGCGCCAATGTCAAATTATTTTATAAGATGACTCGCTATTATTGATTTTTATGACTTGAAATGAGATATTTTTATAAGTCTGCCTATTTTAAAAGAACTGAGAATATTTAACTTTATGATTACCGAGTCACGCGATAGCAAAGTATAATATAAAAGCAAACTTGTTACACAGATTATTTAGAGTAATTTTGAATTAGTTTTTTCAACTAGTAAAAAAATGTGCATAGATTTGAACTTTAATATTCTTGTAAAATAACCTGCAACCTTGCTTTATTTGATCAAATAGCTGATGATTTGTGAGACATTGAATACATACTTATCGGATATTGGAAAATACTAATTAAAACTTTCATCTAGGTTAATTGTTGAGGTACCAAAGAAGGTTTGAGTTACTTAGCACTAAAATTAGAAAAATGTTCGACACATTAATAATATTACTTAACTTGTGTACAAAATATAATATAATCTAGTATTAGGATTTATATAAAATATTATTAGAGAAATATTAGAGTTCAACAATATTTAAAACGCGTCTTCAATTTCAAAAATTGAAAGTTGAAGTTTTTTATTTTTCGAATTTTATTATTTACAAGCAAGCCTTCTTTCAAATTCCATTATTTACAAGCAAGTACATTCAATAATAAATGTAGATAGCAGTGTGTTATTCATTATAATCATACAGTTTCCCGCCACTGGCACTTTAATGACTGCAGTAATGTTTAATTAAACATGTTTTTAAAGAATGCATTCGGATGGAGTATTTAATATTAATATTGTTAATTATTTATACCTGACAACAAGCCGCATGTCTGAGTGGTGAATCTCCTCCTTCCTGTCGAAGTCTTGCTCTTTCCACCCTTGCCAAAGTGGGAGAGTCCAACAATGAAGGAGTAGCACTCCCAAGGGTGAGATATCCCCCGTCTACCACCAACATAATTCCCAACAATAAACGCACGCACAGTCACCTTAAAAACTTATCACACGTGCACCTCAACGTACCGCACCAATTGCACTGGGACTGTTGAATGCATGTGTTGCCGCCACGAGTGTGCGCGCGCTCCAGCGGCCTTTGTGTGAACTACAGGGCTAGACGATAGCAGAAATCAGCTGATAAATTAGTCAGCTAGGGAAGTTCAACTGGCTGTATTGTTGAACCAGTGCGCATGCGCTTAGAGTAATTACGCAAGAGAAAAGCGGGCGCATTTTGCCCTAAATGAGTCACATCAAAAATGTTGTACTTCTAATTTATCTTTTTGGTTACTTTGGGTAAACTGAGTTACCTCTTTGATAGAAAACTTATGTTTCTGGATTTTTATTTAAAAATACCTTATTTTGTAAAGCTAAAATAAAGGCAATTTGTTTGTTTAGAATGAACAAGGATGTAGAAAGCTAGTTTTTCTAGAAGGTGCGGTTGTCCTCGCTAAAAAAAAGTACTAAACTTAAGCCAATAATAACTTATATATATTTAAAGATTCTATAAAATCACGAGAAGGGTTTGGACACCTAACCTTAGAGCCAATTTAAAAGTATTAAAAATATAAATTAGCTCACCTGCCATGTAGTTTTCTACTAGACTCTAATTTACACATCGAAGCTATTTTTGTGTTATATTTTAGTTTACTACAGTTATTTTTAGGTAGGGCTAATCAAACCATATTTTACCTATGCAAAAGGTAAAGACAACTGTGGTGTTTAAAGACAATTGAGAACCAAATAACACGCTTCGGTGGCGCTATTCTCACAGTAGACTAGACTGCCGATGATAGGGAGATCGAGGTTTGAATCTTGGTCGGATATACTGAGGGTGGTTTTTCCAAACTGGTTTTCTACTATACCTCCACACAATTGTGGAAACACTATATATAAATATAACCTTCCTTATTCATAGAACCGCTAGCATAATTAGTACATAGGTGTATAAACTAGACCGGCTAATAAGACGCGATGCTTAAAAAAAAGAAGCTAAGCTACAATCTGAATGAGTTTTCATTTTCATGTTCTTTAACTATCAAAAATTAGGCATTTTTTATTATTATATTAATTTTTATATACAGTAGTAATTAATCAAACATGTTAAAAATTATAAATTTTATCAGAATGAAGCTTAAATAAATATTTAAAATAAAGTTGGGTTAAAGGTGGCCCCACCCCGCCCTTAAGTTAAACCTGGGACAAAATACAATATAAGATAAATTTGTATCCATATCACCCCCAAATTTTATTTTTAATGTTTGAATATCTAGTATTTTTTTAAAATTAGTAGGCATTCTAATTTTTTTATTATCATTTGATAATTAATTACATGATCCAAAGAGCTAAAGCTCACTTATAGAACTTTGGATTTATAATAATTGAAATTTTACATAAGTTTAAATTTTAAAAGATTAAAAGACATTATGAATATTTTATCATGAAATAAATTAAACAATTTTTTTTTTTTTTAGCAAAATACACAAAGCATAATAGACAGCTGTAGCAGTACAATGTTACAGATGAGATAATTTTGAAATATGTGTGATAATATTGATGAATACATTTTATCAATAAATGTGAGGTAAACATTAAAAAAATTAAAAATAAGTATATTAAAAAAAAACTAGCAAATAATTAATAAGAAAGTACTTTGAGATAAAAATAAAAGTTGCGGAAAATTAATTGGTATTACAACACCGTCATAAATATACATATATATAAATAATAATAACTGAACTTTGTATTTTTATAATAAAATGTTTATTGTATAAATCTGCCAGTTCTCTAAGTGTAACTCATGTTTTGCTAACTTTTAACTTTTAAACATAACTTAATTCATAATTTTTCTAAAAAAATTGTAAACAAGAAATCATACATTAATCATATATGAAATAACTAAGTTGGGGCCTAAGGCCTATATCCAATTTGCCTAAAATTGACCTCTTATCACAAGAACTTTGACCCGAATTGGAATTTGGAAATCCATAAACAAAATAATTAATTTTCAATACCTAGGCCATATAACAAGCTCAAAATACTTTGTTATATTATTTAGCTGTTTGTTTTTGTTATTATACTTACTGGTTGATAGATGAAATATTGTGTGTGAGTGTAGGCCTACTTATTTAGTGCTATAACAAAGTCAATAAATGTTGTAAATTATAAGTTTATTAACAATACAAGACTATACAAATATTAATTTAATTATAGCTATTTAAAACTGGTTGTACTAAAAACAAACTAGAGTTTTCATTGCAGAGTGGCCGGAACTAAACTTGGATAATTTCTAACGCCCAAGAAGGTAGTAGGCATTAGGTGAAAGCAGAACAGTTCCTAAAGGCACCAGCTGATATGAGTAGTTCTAAAACACAAACACACACAAAAAACAAGTCATAGTACCGGTACTGCTTTATGTGATTGTAAGAAACTATTTCTTTGTTATTCAACACGACCAAAACATTTTATTATTAAGAATCAACGCCAAGAATATGGATATTTACCAATATTAAGACAATTAATCATCTTTATTATTTTTTCTAAAGTAATTTAACTATGGTGTTCTAAAATAAATGAGTTAAATTTGAAGGAAAAAAAAAATCATGAACCAGGTGTATTCCACAACTTCCAGACCTCACAGGCAAGAGTTCCCTTCTAGCCTCCTGTACCCCACCAAAAAAAAAAGTTCCCTTGAGCCATCCTTGACTACTATAGTAATATGTTAGTAATAATAATAGTAGAATAATAAGTAATTTATTAAAAGTTTAACACTTACAGTTAGGTTGGCATTAGAAGGTGGGTAGTAATACAATAACCTCTTCTTACGCTGAAAATTACAATGGGAAGGCAATATTAGCTTCACAAGAACATTAAGGCCTACTTGCAAATAAATGCAAGCACCAAAACACTTAACATTTCCACATTTTTAATATCGGCGATAATCTCATTCAGTGCCTTTATTAGTTCCTTGCATTTTACCTACCTCCTAAAACTTATTTAATTATAAATTAGGATCCTCTTATGTTGATGACTAAAAGAAGAACAATGTTTAGTGGGACTCGCCATTATTTTTATTGATTACATTAAAATATGTAAACATGTGTTATAATTAGTAGGCCTATATTTGTTCTTTTAAATTTTCCATGAGTTTAGACATTATGAAACCAGGGTAAATATGCTTATCATACTTATTCTTTCTTTTCATATTAATAGCTAAATCCTTCCTTTAACTTGTTTACATTAACAAATTAAACTCTTTTTTACTGTGATTGTTAAAAAAATCAAACTCGAGATTTTGATGAATTTCGACGTTTTATGAACCCGCGAAACCGAAAAAGTGGTTTTTGAATTTCTGTCTGTCTGTCTATACCTCAGACTAGAGCCTAAATTATTTTACCAATTGAGCTAAAACTTGGTTTAGAGGGTTTTCATAGGATTTCCCTGAGGGATTTTCGGAACTGGATATCCAACCCTAAAATTAAGGGTAGTTTACTGAAGGGAAAAAAGAGAAAAAATTGATTTTCTCAAAATTGGCTCTAACGATTTTGATTAAATTTCATTTCTAAGCATTGATAAATATTATAAACAAAATGGCTAATCTCATTTTTTCGGCAAAATGACTTTAAGGGTTCCGGTCTGATGCGTAAATTCTCATTTTTGATCATATCTCCAAAACTATTTGAGATATGAAATTACTTTTCATTAAAAATATGTAGGTCTATTTATAATACAAATATTTTATTTGAAACATATTTTTTATAAAACCAATAATTTTCAAGCTAAATGCAAATATACATATTTTTCAACTTTTTGAACACTAAAAAAGGTCAAGTATTGTGATTGTAAAAATAATCTAACCCAAAATGTTGATGGATGTCAACGATGGATGACCCCCGAGCCCTAAAAAGTTGTTTTTGCAATACCATTTATCTGTGTGTCAGGTGTCTGTTTAACCCTAAAATTAAGAGTAGTTTAATAAAGGGTGAAAAGAGAAAAAATCCATTTCTCAAAATTGGCTCTTAACAATTTTGATAAAAATTCGTATCTATGCGTTGATTCATATTATAAATAAAATGGCTATTTTCATTTTCATATGAAAATTACTTTTAGGGTACTTTACAGAAGCGGCAATTTCCATATCTCCGCAACTATTTAAGATACAGAATACCTTTTCATTGCAAAATTGTAGGACTACTAAAAATATAAAACTTTTATTTGAAATATATCTTTATAAAACCAATAGTTTCGGAGGGATTGGCAAATAGATTGATACAATTTTGTGAGTTTTAGTTGTACAGGGATACTACTTAAGTTTTAGCGCAATAATTCTCTAATTCCATAGAGTAAGTAGATAAGTAAGTCTTTCAAAAAGTTTTATGTTCTTTTTTCTTTAACCTCTTAAGGGAAATGTTTGTACATCAATTATATATCTCTATCATTTTTGACTCAATAGTCAATATTTACCTTTTTATTGGTCTAAATTTATAAACGAGGAATTTAATAAAAATGCGATAGCCATAAGATGTGCAAAACCTAATAAAATGTCAAAAATTTTAACTGGAAGTCAAAATGTTAATACCAATTATTGACCCTGGTGGACCCAATATTGATTTTATTTGGGTCCAAATATACTAATGAGGACTTTTAATTCTTTAAAAAGAAAATCATAAAATTTAAATCTGGGAGTCAAAAAATGTTTGTTTCACATATATCACGAGCTTAGAGTAAATATTTCCATTTTCAAACAATGTATTGAGAAAGTCCATGCGAAGTTCTGTACCATTTATTTTATATTTTTTATAACACTCCATTGTCATATATGCCATTTGATGCATTGTGTTTCTACTATGATTTGTTTTGATATTTCTTAAAGACCTTAATATGATGCACACCATGCATTGAAACAAATATGAATAGGATTAAAGATAAGAAACAGTAAGTTAATCAATCCTTACTATTAAACGATTTAGTTTTTCAATCACCTATACATATAAACAAGGCTGTAGCCAGTCAATAATTACAGGGGGGATTTGGTGGGCCCATCCCCCAATTGACTAAGGCTGGAAAAAATTCTAAATAAAAAACTGTTCTAGAAGCTATCTGAAGTGTTTTTTTTATGGCAACACTACCTCCTAACTAGCGGAGGCTAGGACAAATTCTAATTATTAAACAGCTCTAGAAGTTCTCTAAAGTGTTTCTTTATGGCAACATAACCCCCTAACTGCCGAAGGCTAGAAAAAAATTCTAAATAATAAACACCTCTGGAAGCTCCCTGAAGTGCTTTTTATGGTAACACAGCCCCCTAATTTGTACTTGTACCTTAATTTTGATATTGTTTGAACCATAAATAAAGCCATATATATTTTGTTCATAAAATTT
>CABFWO010000277.1:82666-98394 GCA_902155825.1 Timema genevievae | reverse complement strand
AAAAAAGAAGAGAGTTAATCTAGTTTCAATAAGCCACCAATAGTAAATGTACAATACAAAATAGTACATTATTTAGAAGTATAGTTGGGTCGAATCCACTTTTTTTTTTATCTGATTCTCCAATTTACCTTTGAATCCCGAATCTTGAAAAAAATTATGAATATAAGATGAAATATAAATATAATAAAATAATAATAGAAAATACAAATAGTAACTAAAATAATATTAACAGTCATTATAATTAATTCATTATAACATTCAAACATTCATTTCTGGGGCCTGGTTGTTGAGTTTATCCTATAATTATTATAATTTATTCTGAACCACCAATAAGCAGTATTAAAGCTCTAAAACAAGTTTCGTTTGAGAAATTACAATTATTTTTAAGGATTTAAGTATTAAATTCAAAATTTTATTGAAGCCTCGAATCTCGAATATCCTTAAGGTTTGAAGGGATTCAAAAGATTTGAGGGACACCCTATTTTGAATTAAGAATTACCGAAATGCATAATTTAGTTTATCAATTTTGGTCATCAATATTACTATGTGTACTTTCAAAATCAACATGTATTAACACACCAACAAGGGTGCTCAATACATACACTTTAAATTGGTCACTGTTTTCTCTTTCCCCTAATTATTTACTCTATCCCACTGTTTTCTCAATAAAAATGTCATATTAGTTACTAGCATATTTTTACAAAAAGTTACAGTATCGCATTACTCTACGAGGCATTTATTTTTACAATTACTACTAAGATCCTCCACCCAAATTTCACAAAATCAGTACGCCACATTTTGGAGAATACTAAAGATAAATAAATAAAATTGAAATTTTAGTTTGTTATATTCCCAAACTTCTGTTCAAATTTTCATACTCATTTACTTGTATAACAACCTAAACAGATATTTTTAAAAAAATGTGAGTAAAAACTGCCCTAAGCATTTTGGTATCACAATGATATTTTAATATCTCTTAAAATTATGTATGGAAAAATTGACTACACTTAATTATTTAAATTTATTTCAACATTATTTTATAAAGATACTAATGTGGATTATCAGTTTTAAAAATATTTAATCAATTACATTAAAAATGGTTTATTCATTTTTAAATTAATGTATAATATTACTAAATGTGAAAATGAAGCTCAACTGCTGAAGTGTGGCTTTGAATTTTACTACTTGTACTTTTTTTTTTCTAAATAAATCTTAATGAAGGGATAAGTTTAAACATCTTTAAATTAAATTAAATTAAATTAAATACAGATAAAGAGTGAATAATCAAAAGCTACTAAACCATAAAATGAAAACATATAGACAATACATGACATGTATTTTGCTACTATTTAATTGGTGTATAGTAACTAACCAGGTTAGATGGTGCAGCCATAACAGTAACAATAAAAACAAGTGTTATAAAAAGGACAAGCAAACGCATGTTGCTGTGTAGTGAATAGTAGTTGTACTAAAGAACTAAAGTGAATTCATTTGGATTTTTGTTTTTATAGTGCGCAATATGACAGGGCATACACACACGGTATGATATTGGAACAGTTGAGCTAATATCCACATTGAAGAAGCTAGCAGATGTAGAAAATGTTTACATAACACAAATAATTATTTATTAGATGAAAAAAAACACATTCTACTGTGCATAATATAGAGTTGCACTCTCAAGAATATTTTAATAATCAATAAAGGGGGAATGACAGTATAATATGCTAGTTTGACAAACACTTATTTATACATGAGGAAGTGCACATAAAAACATTTTATGTAAACATATTTAAATAAATAACTATTGAGAATTATAAGCTTCCAAATATTAAAATAAAAAAATATTGATATACATTTTGAGCACCTACATTGTCTACATAAAATACTTTATAAAAATGCCCTGAAGATATGTTGTAAGCATCAAGCACCAAAGATGTCGATGGATTATTCAGTTTAGCGCCACAACAACCAACTTAAAAGCCAGTCTGGTTGGTACAAGAGACTTCTGGTACTAAGAGCTATGTTAGCACAACCAGTTGTGTGGTTTAATTTAATAGAGGAATGACATCCTTTGTTAACTTCCACTCAATATACCAGAAAGATGTGGTTGGTCTTTTGTCTCGTAGTTTACATTATACCTCTCCTTTAATTAGTTACCAGAATTATTCACTGGCGGTCCTTTTATTTCTTTTATCTTTCATCTAAGTTTAAATCTACATTAACATTTACAATTTTGTGGGCGGTTTGCTGCGCGCTTTTGTTGAAAGCATTTATACATACACATTCAAAACACTGTATGGTCTGTTAAGAAATTATAGAATTGTGCAAATCGGTCAAACATCTTGTTTTTAGTCAAACTAAATACAATGTATAAATACTGCTGTAGTTTGCCTCATACTGAACAAAGGAATGTGTTGCAGGCATGTGTCACACCAGGAGGATTAAATGTTTCATCAGGCGTTGTGTCCTCCACCCATCCGCCAAAGTTTTCAAAGCCCACCTGAATTGGTCCATATGTATGTATATGTACAGTATGGTTTTCATAGGAAGCCTTTTATATGAAAACTGGTAACTCATGTCAACACAATGGTGTGGATAAAAATATTATATTAATTATATTTATATTCTGTCCGATTAATTATTAATGTAAAGAGAAACTATACTGTAATCCTTAAGGCAGTATTAATGGAAGCTTTTGATACATTTTAAATTAATAAATCAAATAAAACATATTTCTGAAATGCTAAATTTTAGTTACTTCCAATCAATGTTGATGGCCAAAAGTGGGCTTCCCATAAAAATTGGGGTTTATGTGGGTCCCATTTCGACAGGTCATAAGCGACTTTCCAGCCACTTTTTTTATTCTAGTGGGGATTCTTCCCCACTCCTGGTTCAATACTACCTTGAAACCATACTCAATATCAAGGTAGAACTTTGAGAATATTGCTCTCCCCAAATAAACACGATTCCCTATTGGTTTGCATACTTGCTGTTTAGTGGTATGGGCATGTAATAAGGATGGAAAAGGAAAGGATGCCAATAAGAATGAAGGAAAGAGATGAAGTATGTAGAAAAAAGATTTGCAAGGGGAGCCAAGAAATAGATGGGAGGTGCAGATAATAAAAAGTGTGCAAATGATTGGAGAATGGACATGATTAAAGGAGGAATAATGGTGAAAAAATTGAGGAAGATGGAAGCACTTTAAAAAACTGACTCGGCCACAGGCTGGAAACATTTGATAATGATGATGACTTGCTGATTAACACACAATTCTTAGTTTACCTCCTATTTCAACCTCCCTTTTTTTTATAATTTCAACATCACCACACCCCTAAAACCATTTATAAACTACCTGGAGGAGTATCAAAGACATTCTCCACAACTATTGAGGCTCGTGTTACAACACTTTAAACAAATAAGGACTACCCCCTATGCACTAAACAATTGCTACTTGCAACTGTGTTAAGAGAATTCCCTTTACTCTCGTCTCTTACTGCCCCATGCGATCACTGTTGATGTGTGTTGTCTTGTGAGCCCGATCATTGGACTAGAGCTTCAAGTGGGCTGTTATATTTAAAAACAATTAAAATATATCAATTAAAATGTGAGGAAATTTTTTTTTTCAAAAATAAAATGAGATAAACCAATCTATTTATAAATATCTTCAAATTTATTAATAAATTTACATCAAATTGTTATCACTTTTTGACAGTAGCTTTTGCACAACATAAGCATTCAAACAAAACATACCTAACAAAATAGCAGAAAAATTAACAATATATGGCAAAACATTAGACTGTTATGAAATTAAGTTCATGTTATCTTAATACAGTTTTCACTAGTTCAGTAATGGTAACACGAGTCAAACTCTTCAAAAGCTGCCCCCTTTTACCCAATACAGGGCCATTCCTAGGCTAAGAATCACTAAATTGCAATGAATCAGATGACAATAACATCAACTGTGATTTAAAATTTCATTTGTAAGCAGGCAAAATATATCATATCTAAGTAGTTTCTGGAAAGCGATTAGCAGTTTACCTGTAATTTATTATCTAAAATGCATTTTATAATTTATTTTCTATGCAAATATCAAACATTTTATCATGTTTCAATGGACATAAATGAGCTTAAAATAAAAAACACTAGACAGCTGATTTTAACAGTGGACTACATAACTAATTCTATAAGCTAAAATACAATAACTCTGTGCTTAACAAACACAACGTTCTTAATTCTGTCTTTGACTATATATCGATTTTTCAATTTATTTATTTGAAGTAAAAATATTACTAGTTATATGTTACTTTAATAAGTGTGATTTCATCACACCTAGAATTGACCCTGTTTCAATGCCAACATTTTCAAAGGGGATGTCAATATGTTTGTAATATAATTTCCATGTCTTGTATGAGATAATTTTTTAGAAACAAATATAGTTTCATTTATATTAAATTGTTTTATTTTATTTCTTTTAGAGAAAATATAAAGTAATTAAAAAATTCTTGCTCCCACACTTTTTACTAAGGCGAAAAATAAATAGTGTAATAATCTTTTATTTATTTATATATTATTTGATAACATTTTATTTAACATTATTTGTTACCATGCTGATAGACTTTTTATAAACATGGCACTATTTTTGTTAATGAATGACCTAGAACAACTCAGGAACAAGTTTACCGTCTATATAATGCCCCTTCTTCACTATTTTGGAATGGACACAATGTAATTCCTTCTCTTAAGCAGACCACAATTATTTTTAGACACTTGTGAATACATTACACCAAACACTGTACAATAAGTTGAAGCAGCTTACAAAATGAATACCTTAAACTCTACACATCACATAAATAATGAGTCATTATTAAAGCCAACCTCTCATTATGTTTGATGCAACCACAAACGTCACATAAAAATTACAAGTTAAAAATATTACACATTTAAAGGCCGGTCTTATGACTATCGGATACATATTGCTATTGGGAGGTTAAAGTTAGTGGCCAGATAAAGGTTATAAAGACACTTCAATATTTTATGCGTATTATGAACTGAATTTATCTGCTGGATAAATATATTGTTATGCAGAAAACGCAAGGTTGGTACTGTTTTTACTGGTGCGCGCATGCGTATAAACCCTGCCGCTATCGCTACAACCTATCGAGTGGCAACAACGCCCAACGTTTGTTAAATAATGGTGGCTAAACGAGTGTGAGAAAACAGATGTCGTCACGTGGGTGCAGAAGCTAAGTTGTCTTGCAAGTACTAATTTCGGTGTCGCAAAGCTGTGGGCAATAGTTTGGTACAATGTTTACAAAATTTAATTTATTGTACTCACATTTTAATAATTTATTCTTATATAACTATAATTCTACAAATAGATTGTCAGTTTTTATAAAAGTGTAAATTAAATGTTCTAACTATATATATAGTTAGACCCTGTGCTTACTAAACACACGAACCAAGATTTTAACCTAAAAACAGATTCTGGTAGATGAAACCTCTTGAAAAACAACACGTCACTATGGCAACGCCAATTTTAACTTTCAGATAAAAGTTGTCAGGTACTTAAACCTCCCGATAAAAATGTGATGAATAAATAAATTTTATCTGGCAGATAAATGCTATCTGGCGGTCGTAAGCCGCACTTTTAACTTATCGACCAGATAAAAATATTTAACGACCAGATTAATATTTATCCAGGAGTCATAAGACCGGCCCTAACAATAACAAAGCAATTGAATAAACAGCAAGAAAAGTAACAAATATTGTAGTCAGTTTATAAGCGAGACATCACTCATTTTGTGCTACAAGTTTAACTTTCAATTTGGACTATCTGCATAGTCACAGTAGTAGGGTAGGGATGGTGGGAAACCACTGGAAGATAACCCCCCACAGCAGGATTCGAACCCTAATGTTCCTTTCGCTGGCAATCCAGTCTCTTGTGAGAATGGCACATTAGACCATGGAACCACTGATATAGGTCTCATAATTATTTATCAGATATATACACTATGACATTATCAGCAAAAAAAAGTAAGTTTTAAATATTATTGACTTAAAACCACCAATATAAATTTCATGCTTGACAGACACAAGGGATTGATTTATTTGATTAATTTCTTCTATGTAGTTCCACTTTATTTCTCCTTCTACAATCAGTGATAAGTGATAATATATCGGTAGGGACATGTAAAAGTCACATTTGTGATAAAACAAATGTTTACACGAATTCTATTGTTTTCACACGAATAACATGAATTTAAGCTTTTTTATAAATAAAAACAATTTCTTTGTAATTTGGCAAATACCACATCATGCAATATAATTTCAACGTGGCAACACTGGTGATAACACTATACCCGGGCTGCTGTTTATAAGAATAGTATCTGTTTTTACTTATCATATGGGTATAAAATGTATCACAGGAAATATAGAAGTGTTTTAAGGATATTTAAGCTTTTTTTTATATGAGGTTAGCATTCAAAATAACGATTTATACTTTTACATATTACAGTAACTAAATTTCGATATATTGGTTCTTTGTTTACAGCCTTCAAAAGATTTCACGCTAGGTCCTAGCAAGGACATTAATAAATATGGGTCTTGCTACAGGCGGTCATGTTTGGAAAAATTATATCTTCTAAATTTTTATTCCCTTCTCCTTATTTGATAGTAGTTTAGTCTTTTATGACAACATGTTTCGGTGTTATTATTGTTTGGTCTAAACCTAAGTTGATAATCGATTATTTTGATATTGTTATTTGTAAGACTCGAAGGTAATGAATGATAGTGAGATATCGAGTTTGATATTACTAAGTGTGAAATGCTTTGT
Organism: Timema genevievae; assembly: GCA_902155825.1. NCBI lineage: Eukaryota > Metazoa > Arthropoda > Insecta > Phasmatodea > Timematidae > Timema > Timema genevievae. The sequence continues at coordinate 91,562 of CABFWO010000277.1, read as the reverse complement.
GCGTATTTATATTTTATTTTTCTCCGAATATGTTAATAAATAGTTAAATACACAATATGAATGAAAAAGTAGACAATTTTATCCTAGTTTTTTTTAACAAATACTAATTCAACTTATATTTACATAAATAATAACATCCCTTTCAGATTATAATATCGTTTAAAAAACCTCACCTTTTGCACCTACCTATCGGCGTTTCTCAATCTTTTCCCCAATTCCTGACCACTTGATAAGCACTCAACGCACGCGCGGACCACCCACCTTATTATACTACCTACCAGCCACTTGTCAGAGCAGGAATTTTTTGATTGGAAGTCTTTATCAAGCATTAAGGAAAGCATATTTATACATACATTTGTTTCCAAAGGAATCCTTTATCTGAATCCTAGAAATGATACTAAATCTATTGTCAAGTCATATGATCTGTCACTTATGAATGTCAGCTCTTCCTTGGGCTGAAATTGTAGAACAAAGTATAGTGGACTTAGCAAAGTTAGCTTGTCAATATTGTAGGTCTACTTTTTTTATTATTAAAAAAAATGGAAACTATGAAAATTTCAACCTCTAGATTATGATTAACCATTAAGTTGTATGTGTCCCATAACCCAAAAACAATTCTGCCTGTCCTTAGGGTGTTTTTTTTGATCATGATTAAAGTCATCAAATAAAGAATAATTTAACGTTGGGTGATTTCCAAAAATTGACATATCTGGGAAGTCTTTAAATGAAGATTATTTGAGGTTAGATTATCGCTTACTTATTTTTGAAAACTATAATAGACTATTTGAGAAAGCAGATACGATTGTGTACATATCATTTATTTTGTGCGAACCACCTGGCAAATCGTCACAAACCACAGTTTAAAAAACACTGCATTAGATAAATTATTTATATGGTTGGGCACGACATATACATGATTAGACATGAATTATATTAAATTTTTAATCAATAAAATCCTTAAATGGAGATGATTATAGTAGTATAGTCCAATAAAAAAGACAACTTTTTATTATTTATCTGCCTTGGTGGCGGCGTAGTTAGCTAATGCGCAAGTTTAGTGTTGAGCTAGACTGCCAAGGACAGGGCGATCAAGGTTTGAATCTCGCTCGGGTGAACTGGGGGTGGTTTTGCCTAAATGGTTTTCCACTTTCCTCCCACACAAGTGCAGGTTCACTTCCTCTATATTAAACCTTTCCAATTCCTAACCCCATTAGAGTAATTAGTACTTAAGCGTATAACCCGAACGGGTAGTAAGACTTAGTGCTAAGTATTATTATTATTATTATTAATATTGTTATTTATTTTTGAATAATGTTATCATACTCTCTTTACTTTGCATGAAACTAAAGCCACTCCTATTTGTAAAGTGTTTCCTAATTGCATGTTATTTAAAACTAAAGATATAAAATAGTGAACTTAGACCTTAACATACTCACACTTAAACAATAAAAGTCTTAGGTTAAAAAAATGGCCAGTGATTGTTATAAATTTAGATTAGTTTTTAATTTCTGTCATGAATCCTTTGTTTTTTGTGAACAAGCTTACTCAAAAGGTTTAACTATGGCTTAGCTTATAGTAAGGGTCCTCAACTACACCCTACATAATGGGTTTATCCTGCCTGCAGACGCTTTGACAAAAGTAAAATAAATAATTTCAATGACAAATACCAAATTGATGGTGCTCCTGTGTGCGCTATACAACATTTCGACATACATACCACCTTATGCGACCGGCGGTTGTATTGGAAACAGCCATACTTTGATGTACAGTTCCTCCATTTAGTCAGGTTTAATTATGGTTATAAGTTGTGTGTGTGTGTGTGTGTGTGTGCGCGCGTGCATATACACACACATATAGAATAATGTCTATTTTTAGATCCAACATACTTGATACTTTCAATAGCTTAATGTGGCCCTCCGCTCAGTAAGTTTGGGAACCCCTGGCTTATAGAATAGGACCTTAGTGTAGTCCTATTACCAGAGCCCTGCGTTTGTGGAGATCGCGATAATTCGTGAATGTTAGATATGGCATTTTTTCTTTCAGATGTTCACATTTCAGGTTACCCTGATTGCAAATATATGCTCAGAATTGTCGCGATAATTCGCGAAATCGGCATTTTAGCGCGATATTCGCGATTTTAAACGATGTCCGCGATTTTCGGCATTCGGCATGTTGCAGTTTGGTGATGTTGAGTAGTTATTTTGTATTTTTCTATCCTAAATTGAGATTTAAAAATATAGTCACAATTTTTGTGAAGTAACAAGATGATTTTTGTGCAATACTTTGTCTTTATGACTTGTACATACTTTTCCCGGACTAGCTGCCACTAAATCTTACTTTTTTAATAAGTTGAAAGCACATTTTTTTGCGGACTAGTGTTTTTTTACCGTTTTTTCCAAACAAAATGTAATTTTTGGTTTTCACTTCAATATCTTTAGTTTACCTGTTTCAAACATTGTCCTGGAAGTCTAGTTTTAACCCAACAAAGTCACCTTAATCATAAAAGTTTGGTAAAAACAACTTTTTTAACGCTTTTGTCTTAATTCAATAATTTTGTCGCAAAAATAGGATTTTTGGAATTCACCGCTTTTGGGAAACTTAAAAACGAAATTGGGCTTTTTTATTCACCATAAAAGCAGGGCTCTGCCTATTACCAAACATAGTAAGCAGTATACATTTCAGAGAGCTACATTAGCTTAACTAATCTATAATATTAATAAAATAACTAATTACACAAAATTGTACCAAAACTAAACTCTTTGACATATGTTTAAATATGCAAGAATAAGTAAATGAGTGGTTGACAGTAACAATGGTATTCCTTACACAAACTTAACAATGGTAAACAAAGTTTTTAATACTTAATACAAATAAATATAATATACAATAATATATTAATAACACATTTGACTAGAATGATGTTAATGAAGTAATCTTCATCAAAGTAAATGTATTTTGTGTTGAAGGGAGGTGAAGTTTAGTTTTAAGTATAGTGTTTAATTTTTTTATCTTGTGCGCAACTCTTAAATTATTGAAAACATAAGCTTGAGTTTAAGGGGGTTGCCTCGGTAAGCGAGAAATTACTGCGCAAATGTAAGCTCTAATGCAGTATTTAATTCTACGATGCATTATTTCAAAATATGGTTCACGTCAAAATAAAGTTGTAAGATTCCAACAAGGCCCTTTTTCCTCAACAACTTTATAGATGAGTTTTATTAATAGAAGGAAATGTGTAAAAATGTGACATTAACTCATTTTCAACGACTTTTTAAGCATATTTGTGGTACTATTAGCCTAGGTTTGATGGAAAAGGTATCTATATTTAGCTTTTGTTTAACAAATACAGTATTTTTTTTATCGGTTCACAACAGAATATCCTAATATATTTGAGAATTAGCAGCGAGCTTTCCTCTTCACCTTGAGAAAAGAATTTTCTTAGTTTTATTTCCCTTCTTTCTTTGTGACATGACAAAGGGTGGTTTAGGATATGAGGCAAGGGGAGTATAAGCTTAGAGAGAATGGAGAAATAGTTCCAGAAAACATGTGGCCTGACAGCGATTGATACTTTCTCTCTGAACAAAGGCGGCAGCCTTAACCTACAGTATGTTCATTCTGCCAAGGCAACAAACAAATATAGCCAAAAGTGACTATATCAGGGTGGCCACACATACTCAAATAAAATTTAAGCATAGTTTCCAGTTTTCCTGGAATTTTTCTCTCTTCACTTTCTTTTTTTAAAAAAGCATTTAATTTAAAGGTGTGCTATGCACACCATCAAATTTTAATAGCTGAGAAATTTATTTATAAGCTTTGTGGCTCTGATATTTCAGAATAAACATATGAAAGGCATTCCTGTCAATTAAAAAAAAAAACTTTAATTCTATGGAAATTTCTCTTTTGTTACATCTTGGTTTGATGCTTGTGGGCTCAGGGGTTAGTTAAGCGCCATGCCAACAGTACCAGCGCTCACAACAAGTATTAAAGGTTACCAAGAGTGCCTCTTTATAGTAATCCTACTCATGCCACTAGTCATTAGAGAAATAAAAGTGCAAACATGTTTGGATTTGTTCATGGAGTCAATACTATCCTTGCGTTCATGACTACTCATGTGGTTTTTAAGGACTATTCAAACAATGGCCTTAGGCAAAATAACCATCGGTGATTAGAAAATCCTTTAACATACCTTTTTTAAACTATGGTTCAGAAAGCAGTTATTCCCCTTGTGCTGTGTGCACAGCCATGAGTAGAAACTAAAGATATTAAACAGAGGTTTGTAAACAATTTTTACCCACACAAACCTGTTACAGCTTGCAGTGGAAACACAATCAAGATGTTTTCTAGAGACCTTTTAATTCACTAGTCATGACATGTTGGAAGTCATATTAATTCAAGAAATATCTTATAGTACAAGTGATTTTTTCTGGAAATTTGTTTATACAAAAAAGAGAGATTAATTCCCACCAGAGGACAAAGTTTATTCCCCCCAAAAGTTCAAGGTTGAGCCAAAACTTTCATTTTTCTTGTTCAGTAGCCACCATGCTATATATTCATCCTTTTAGTGTATGAAATAAATCATATCTCTACAAAATAAACATAAAAACAAATATGCATTTCTTAAGAGAATAGCAAATTGATGCTGGGACCTTATCCTTAATAATTAGCCTTTTTATTGGAAAAGTCTCTTCCCCGCCCCAATCTTCTACATTTCTCCAAGCCGGCCAACTAACAAGACTTGTGTCCTTTCCTTAGTGACTAAAAATGAAAATTCAGCTATGCTTTATATTTTATAATAATGTGACTCAATTTAACAATTATAAATTGCACAATTATTTGAAACTATAGAATAGTTAAATGTATGATTCACTACAAGCATATTAATAAGGTCACAAAATTAAATAGTATTGTTAAGTTGGAAAATGCACTCGCGAGCCACAAATACGGGTAGAACACTGCCATAATGTAGTTTTATAATACTTACCCAAAACTCGAGATTGCCCTGCTAAAACGTTTTGGGCTGCCAGAAAAGTTAATTTATAAAAATATTAATTTTAAGAGTTTATTTCTTAATGCACCCTGTAATTCATCTTTAAATGATTGTTTCAATTGCAAATAACCTATGATTTATGGTAACAAAAACTTTTATTTAAAATAATGAATTAATTAGTTTTTATTAGGGAGCAGATTTTGTCTATTTGCCTTAACTTTTCCTAAATCGTAAAACATAAAGTTGAAAAATACATGCATTTCCTGTTATTACGAGTACAATATATTAATTTTATAGTGGCTATAATTGCCTAGAGTTTTTTGTTTTTGCTTATTTTATGAATAAGAACCTTTTTTTCCCTAAAGTATATATATATTTTTGAAACAGCATGCATTGCCTAAGAAAAGTTTAATCTCTTGAGTAATGGTAAATTTTGTCCCTTGACATCGTATGAAGTAAAATTAAACTTTTCAAATTATAATAACAATAGATCCAATAACACTAATGAAAATCTATAAAAGTATCTAGTGATTAACAGCAATGTGAATTACCTGTAAACCCTCTTCGATGGCTGCAAGGTCAAAGGCGTAACTCTCAAAATAAATTAGCCTGCCAATGACGGGGAAATCGGAGTTCGAATCCCGGTCAGGTGTACCGGGGGTGATTTTTTCCTAAATGGTTTCCCACTCTTTCATGCAAATGTGTATACACTTCCTCTAAATTCAACATTCTTCATCCGCTAACACATTAGTGTACTTAGTATATATGCGTATTAATCAAACAGGTAGTCTTGTAATGTGAAACAAAAATAAAAATAAATGGCTGTAGGTAATAGCTTGTAGTAATATCAATTTTACAATGCTTATTTATTGTGTGCTTGTTTTTTCCTTAAGTGCCTGTTGGGTGCCTAGAACCTATATTTTTAATTCATATTTTAAACATTTTTGGTGCCTAAGAATCCGCTCCCTAGTCATTACTATACATATAGCTCTTTAAAGAAAACCTCATTTCAGTTTACGAGCTGCCTTTTGTTATAAATGGGAGAATGTACAGGGTAGGGGGAAAGGAATAAATAAAAGGAACATACATAATATGACTTTTACAGTGGAAAGAAGAACACAGTTCACACTTAGCACTGCTACCACCAGACAAAGAGGTAATGGCTGTCTCTATAAGAAAATAGATTACTGCCACTCAATCCCCCGACCTAAATTTCTTTCTATCAGAATTCATCAGTAAGGGGCGAGTGTGAACCAAGCAACACAACTCTCTAAAAGAAGGACAAAAAATCACAAAAGAGAGAAAAGGGAAATTGGTAAAGAATGATAGGACAGGCAAATAGTAACATGTAAAAGGGACGATTAACACAAGGGTCAAATTATTTGATGGGATCATTTTTCACAATTATTTTATCTGAAATCTTGCTTCTAGTTGATACGGAGAAAAGTTACATTTGTGGCAAGCATAACAGACTGCAAGTCATAAAGTTATTTTATTCATCACAGTTCCTCATAAAAAACACAAAGAAATCATGGCACTTTGTAACAGTACAAAGACCGTGTTGTAACAATTTATGTGGATTATCAAAGTGCTGATAAAATGACATGACAGGAAGTAAATAAATCATTATGTATATTCAATACATATGTCTGTCCCTCACATATCAAGTTCTAGGTACACCCACTCGATGGGAACATGTATTATATCACTGCTGTGTAATATATTTAAAATAATCATTTTATAAGGGCTTTGTATTGTTACAGGGTCTTTGCTATACAAAGTAGTGATTACATCTAACTCATGTCTTTTCACACAAATTTCTTATTATTAACATAATAAATGCATATTTGTAATCATATTTATCTGGAGTTAACCATGCACTAACAATGATGAAGATTAAAAAATAAATCACAATAAAAGTTCAAAAACTTTCATATATTATTATAATAATAGAATACACATTAAACAATAAAAATTATAAGTGTAGAGATTCATATGATTAACAAAATGGCACAGCAACTATTGCTTAAGCAAAAAAGTAAAAGTAAAAGTTCACCCGAATAATATTTACACATTTGATGCACATTTATGCAGCGAAAAGGTCAATATTATATATTTTTAGCATTAAAATGTTACATTTGCAATTAGAAAATAGTTGGGTGCAGATATTTTTTTGTTTCTACTTACAATGACTTAGTGTTTGAAAATAACAATTTCTTCAAACAAATAATTTAACCAATAAGATTGAATGCTTTATTAAAGTTTAATATAAAGGCATGTTGTTAGGAAGATAAATTTGAAGATTAGGGATAAATGCAAAGATTCTGCCAAAATAATATGATGTATGAGTGATTTTACTCTATAAATAAATTTTCTTTTTACTTTTGAGGCATCATATTTTAAGCAGTCGAGATTGCTTTTAATGAAATTTACAGTACCTATTAGCGTATAACCTGAACGGGTAGTAAGACGCGGTGCTAAATATTACAGTACCTATTGTTATATTGCAAAAATTGAGCAAAGAAGCTATTTATATCTTAAGGTACCAACTGTCATAATTTTATTAGTACAAAATTTGACAAAATTTAATTTGAAATTCAAATATAAAAGTTTAGCTTTTGAATATTCTTTTAAAATATAAAATCACATTGCTCCATAGTTTAAATCCAATCAACAATTTATTCATGGCATTTAAGGTCAAATATGTGGCTGTAGTTAAATTTTATTTTGTTTTGAAAAAATTTCATCATAAAATATTCAATACTGATTCGATTCAATACATTTTGTTTATAACAGATTATAGATTCGGATTGATTAAAAATCATCCAGAGCTTGGTATTCAAGTCAAGTTAATAAGCTAAAATTCAAATTGAAAAACCTTGGTTTTGCCCAAACTTAGATTTGATGAAGATGTATGATAATGGTATCTATTTAGGCCTATGTTGAATTTGGAATACTAAAAAAAGTCATTCATTCATTTTCAACAAACCTTGTCGTGTATATGTGAAATAATTGCCATTTGGAATTTCCATGTTTGTGTAAGAAATTAGATGTAGAATTATTTAGTAAAATAACTTTGTTTAAATTTAATTTAAAGGTTTGTCTTGCAATCAAATAATTGACAACTGGTTATACTATATCATGCATAGCGAAACTTGTTGCCCAGAGAATATTGCAGAAACAAATCCTTTGGAGTTCATGTCTTTCTGTGGCATGTGATAATTGGGGTAGTAACTCTATTATACTAAACGGGCCTAAATTCCAAAAAGTTTGAAGGCAATCTGAAAATTATGTTGGATAAAACGCTATTGTTACACTTGAATTTGTTGTCCAATTTTTGTTGTTGAAAATATGTCAAGAGAGAGACAATTTAGAAATAACCAAACATTTTCCCTTATAGTTAGGACTAAAGGATTCCGATTTAAATCCTTCTTTGAAACGCTTTTTTGTTTCTCTCTCATTTTTGATATTCATGTTACCTACAACTTATACTAATTTTAAAGTGTAGGATGTGCACATGATTAAGCACAAATTTCGATCTCTTGGGTCAAAGCTGAGTCTGGAATTGCAGATCGCTGACTTGGAGTCAATCCTGACCATTTCACATCATTTTTTTATAAGCAGCAATTCATTAAAAGCATACTCGATTGAAAAGAATGATAGAAACAAAAAGAAAAAGTACAATATAGCGTCAAACATTATAAAGAGAAAAAATATATAACTTAACTCTGCCACCCTTTGAGCAAAGAGGTGATGATCAATAATTAAAGAAAATGAAATATTATTACCTAATTCCACAACAAGGTTTCATTTTATCAGAACTCTTCGAGAGGGAGTGTGACATGTGTAACAAGGTTTTCCGAGAGTGGGAAAAGTACCAAAAGGGGAAAGAGCTATTTTTACCCCCCCCCC
>CABFWO010000277.1:0-82612 GCA_902155825.1 Timema genevievae | reverse complement strand
CCCCCCCCCCGTCTGTTTTGTGTTTTCTTTCTAGGAATTTTCATTTAACCCCCCTCCTGAAGAGATCTGACGGAACAAAATCTAGTGTTTTTATACTTAGAGGTAACTCTTTTTAATTTTTTGTCCATATGGGATTTTAAAATGTATAAATAATTAGTAATAAATAAAATGATAGAATATTATGAAAATGGTAGAGCATAAATAAAAGTAAAAACATTGACACATTTAAACACACTTCAATATTTTGATACTATTATATTGAAGTGTGTGTAAATATGTGTCAGTGTTTTTACTTTTATTTGTGCTCTAACATTTTCCTAATATTCTATCATTTTATTTATTACTAAATGTTTTTGCTCAATGCACTTTTTTCATACATATTATTTTGAATAATAAATAAGAAAGATGGGTTAAATAAATAACTTTAGCTCAATTTCACCTTGAATAAATCATATGGTCAAGTTTTTGTACTTTTCATAAGTAGAAGCGTATGATAAAGCATCAACAATTGCTGGTATGTAGCAATTAAAGTTACGACACCTCATACATTATCGTGGGTTGGTATCACTGGGAGAAGCTAGATCATGACATACTGAGGTGCATCCAACTGAGAGTCATCTGCAGGGAGGAGAGGGCCCAACATGAGGTTGCTCAGACCATTGCGGACTAAATCCTCACTGCTGTTGCTTGTAGACATGCAAGATTTATTGAAGAGAGGGTCAGAGTCACCCAAATCTGAATCCAAGTCACGGCTGTATCGGCTACAAAAGACAAACCCCATAATTCAACTTTTGAAAGATACCACACAAGTATCTTTTGGAAACCAAGAAAATCAATAGTTAAATAGCTTAAGGTGGTAAGGAAGGACATACGAGTTAAGGTGAATATTTTTTACAATTTTTAAGAAAAAAACTTTTTGAGGCCAAAATAAATGAAATATTGCCTCAGAGTTACATTTAGTGTAATTTTCTACACATCTAAATATCAAAAGTTTTTGAATATTTGTCATGAGCCTAGTGGAATTCAAATGACCAACAACTTTTTAAGCTAAGAAAAAAAGTCCTGGTATAATTACACAATGCTTATGACAAATGTTTAAATATAAACGTATCTAAAAGTATCTACAAAAGCATTATTTGATTTATTTTGGCCGAAAAAAAGTTTTATGACAACAACTTAGAAAATAAGGACCTTAACTCAAGTTCTTTCATTCCACCTTAAATATCTATGACAATTGCCAATAATATAACTCAGCGAAGTTGGTGTGTATGTGTGTGTGTGTGCACAAACATACACACAAACAACACGAACTAGCACAAACACACAATTATTTTGGGGATTAATAGGAAAAAGGAATATTTTCGAAAATTTAACAATGTGTAACTGTGGAAGTTTCTATATAGGCCTAACCTAACTTTCCTTTCATCTAAATTAGAGTGTTTATACACTGTCTTATTTTACAATTAAAGATATACAGTTATTCTATGTACATATTCAGCTAAGAAGAAGGACATTAACATCTCATAATGCACCTTATGAACACATAAAAATTGGTCACCGCATGACTTACCTTTTAGGTCTGTTTCCAATATCCTTATTTGAATCAAAATCATTTCCCAACATCATATCATCAGGTTCATTTAGAGCAAGATGAGATCCTGCAAAAATACATATTTATAATATAATAATTTTTATTATTTATTCTGGCAGTAACATCTTTTCTTACACTTAATTATAATTATTACTGGTAAACTGATTGAATGGTAACCAAAATTATCTCTGAAATTGAGCAAAGAATTTGTCTAAAACCATAGCTTACCTGAAAAGTCACAGGTAGCAATCATCAATCATTCCTAATAGCTATCCCATTAGTTTATGATAGGATTAAAGACTTTTTTTAGGTTAACTAACTCCTTTAAATTTGAAGGTTTTTTTCACAGCCTTCGTATGCCCATAATTATGTGTGCAGCAAAAATATGGACATCGGATGTAAGAGAGACCCTAAAGGTGGAGGCTATGGGAATGAAATTTTTGAGGAGCATGCTACCAAGAAAAATAGGATAAGAAATGAAGTTGTCCGGACAAGAGTTATAGTACAGAGGGCACATGAAATAGTAGAGGAAGTAAGGGTGAGATGGTATCCCATTGGCTGCAATGTTAAGTGTGAAATGTGTTGTTCTTTTCAATTTAAAAGCCATGTTGTGTTCCTTTCTTTTATATGTTTTTACTTTCTATCCTCCTTTCCTGTACCTTCTTACAAATATAATACAATTACCTCATAAAGCGAAAAGAGGTTTTCCTTATAGAAACACGATTAAAACTTTGTAAGATAGCCAGCACGTTTACTTGTGTAATACTAAAGTAGAATATGTTTTAGATAAAACACACCAAAAAAAACCCTACACATTTAACCATAGCTTTTGCAAGCCACATGTAGCTTCTTCCATGAGATAAAATATATCTCTTCTCGTGCGCTAATATTTAGCACTAGTACATACTGATTTGTCATGTATCTGACTCTTCACTAGTTAATTAGTGAGTCTACATGTATGTTATAATTGCTTGGTGGCATGAAAGCTGGTTATAAGATCTGGCTTTGATTGCGGATAGCTCCAAGTGGCTGATTCTTTCACTACTTACTACGCATAGTCAATACTTTTGAAAGTGGTCCTGAATACAAGATAAACCAGTAAGTCTCAGTAGTAGAGCAGTGACGCGCAAATCTAAATGTGACAACTGCAATTTATGTGCCCAGGTTGTTATTTTTTTCTTTTCTGTGTATAGCATTTTAGTACCCGTTCAGGCTATTCACATTAATTTAATTGAATATGATTTTACCTCATGATCACATCCCTATATTAGAGAGAGAGGACAGGTCGCATTGGCAGGCTAAGTTTATCGACAAATGGAATAGACCTGTCATAAGACAGAACACCTAATAATAATCAATATTTTATGCATGCAAGGGAGGCCAAGAAAGAGATGGAAGGAACTTTGTTTCCTCTTCTTTTGTGTGGGTGTAAAATACATTTTCCTAGTGAGACATAGCAACTAAACTTGGAAGGGGGTAGTTACTAGTTCTGAAACACATATTTGTAAATCAATGTTATATTCAGCAGAATGCAAGAGTCTAGTTGTTAAAGGCTTTTCATTGCATTTTACATATTTAAAGTATGTGTTTAATCTAGTCATGGGCATTTATTACAAGTTTTGATTCATATTTTGAAAATTTGAGGTAATATTTTAGAATCTTTAGGTCATAAAATTCCAGGCCCTAGTGCTGATACATTATCACACGATGTAACAAATAAAGTATACAAGACTATGCAATGGTCAAGAGTACTAAGTATTTAAGGAATTGTCTGGGCTTCCATGACGTTTGAATCTCAAGTGTTGGACCTACCAGAAGGGAAGAGCAGCGTGTGTTGCATGATGTCATCCTCCAGGTATGCCGGTAGGTCATTGTCCAAGGTGCTGGCCTTGTCGAAGCCAGTGCTGTCCAGAGCAGTGTTCTCCACCATTTCAAGCCATTGTGAGTTGTGCCACCGAAACTTCTCCAGCTTAATACGCTCGGCCCAGTCTTTGTCCCAGTCCTGGCAAAGTACTTGGTTTAATGCTTCGGCAAGTTTAGATAAACAATCAATAATAAACATTTTGAATGATCAATAAGTGGTCATACCCGCCCCGGTGGCGTGGTTGGCTAACACGCTAGTTTCGTGTTGAGCTTGACTGCCAAGGATGGGGAGATCGAGGTTTAAATCTTGGTCGGGTGAACTGGGGGTGACTTTTACTCAATAGTTTCACACACTCCTTCCAAGCAAATGGGGTTAGATTACCTCTAAATTGCTCCCTTCCTCATCCTAAACCCATTAGAGTAATTATCATATGCATATAACCTAAACAGGTAGTAAGACGCTGTGCTAAAGAGTGGTTATTCTCATGGACATATTCATAAACAAAAATGGCTGACAAATGTAAAGAACAAACAACAAAATAAAATGAGCTGAGTCAATTCTATCAGTTATTCACTTAGCATCAGAATTGGTTCAGCTTCCTGGATTATTTTTTTACCACCACGTCTTACTACCTGTTCAGGTTATATGCATTTGATAATTACTCTAATGGGTTTAGGATGAAGAAGGTAGCAATTTAGAGGTAATCTACCCCCATTTGCGTGGCAGGAGAGTGGGAAACCATTTTGGGAAAACCAACCTCAGCAGACCCGACCGAGATTAGAACCTCAATCTCCCCATCTTCAGCAGGTCAGTCTAACACGAGAGTGATGCATTAGACCATTTAGGCTACAGAAGCGGGTTTTACCGGAAATTAAATTAGTTTTCTCAATTTTTGGTAATAAAAATTGGTTAAAAAATAAAAATTGATTTAAAAAATACATAGAATGGCTCTTTAAAGAAAAAAACTGCTTTTCACTTTTAGAGGTACATTATGTTATATAGTGAGATCTCATTTTTTTATTTTTTTTATAACAAACAGCTTAAATTTCCCTGGCAAAATAACGTGGGTTCTTACAATGAAACAACCTCCTAATAACAGACTTTCTCAATAACAGAAATGGACAATGCTATGGACGCATATTTATGCATAACAATCTGTGAACAGTGGACAAAAACCGGAAGTACCAGTCCATTTATAGTATTTGACTGTAGGAATGTCAGGAATGCCATTGTAATTGTGTTAAGTGTGAGCAGTCCTGCCTTACCCTCTATGATAAGTTTCTAAGATATCCAGCACAGTAATTACTACAGTCTTTCAAGGTCATACCTCCCTCCTCTTCTGAGCCATCAGCAGGGGGGATGTTCCATCAGTTGGCTGTGTTTATACACACATGTATAGTACAGAAGGCCTACTGTTCACATTTAATTTTATCTGCATATTGTTCTGTATATAAAGCAATTTGTACAATAAACTACGTAAAATATTTATTCATTAGTCATAATTATCCTGCATACAATACTGCACACTGCAATAACTAGATTGTTGTAGTTAATATTCACAGTATTTAGGTAATTTTAAGTTCAAACTGTGTTCAAGAAGTCTGATTTATAAAAATATTTCTTTCCCAAATAATGAACACTTTGAAATAATAAAAAATAATAGTGGAATCAACACAATATTGCTTATTAAGTGAGAAGAAGAGCACCATTCACACTTTATATTTTTGCCCCTGGACAAAGAAGGATTAATTTTCTTCATGAAGCAGCCATTTCTTCCTTGTCCTAAGGCATCAATATAAACTGTGAACCGTGTTTATCTTTCCATTGCAAAAATAATGTTGTATGTTTCTCCTTTTGTTCCATTCCTCTTTCCTGAACCTATATATTATAACATTTATGTATTTGAATATGACAATAAATATATTTTTAAAGTCTTTAATAAAAAAATACTCAGAAAAATCAAATGTGTGCGCCCCTTTTGCATGTTTGTAGATAACTATGATTAATATAAATCTCTTATATATAAAAAAAAAAAGCTATATTTATACAACACATTATTTTATTGCCAAAATATTTTTTGTTAAATATCTAACTTAACTAGAAATAGGACTTATTAAGATCTGATTGACTATTTTTTTTAAAGGGAAAAAATATTGATTCAAAAAGTATAGCTATTTATTCCAAATTTGAATAAACCAATTTATATAACTTTTATGAGAAAGCACATTTTTTTGTAAGCCAATTGGTCATTAACAAAAAATCTCAAATATTAGTGAAGAAAAATTAAAATGGGAAAATAAAATTTTTGTTTAAGAAATTGTTCATAACAGTCAAACAACTAATATGTCAGTAATTAATTTTAATAAGGTTATATTTTGATAGTAGGCTAAGCAAATACAAAAAGAATATGCTCAATTTAGTTCAATTTGCGACCTATGGAGTGTTAATGACGGCCGGGTGTTGTGTCTGTCCAAGATTAAAAATATTTTAAAAGTTTTGTGTTGTTATGGTCAGTTGATTCAGATAGTGCATGTTAAATATCATAAATAAATTTAAAAAATCAAATTCAAAGGAATCAACATTTTATAAACATGTAGATTTCAGTCTGCTCTTTGAGAAAATATAAATTTTTATGTGAGTTTCAAGAGAAATTTGAGAAGTTAAGCTCATTTTATCTCCACAGGCAATAGGTAATTTAAAGATGAATAGTCAATAGTTAGTAAAGTCACATTTAAATGTCTATATAGATACCAAATGTCTTTAGATTTGTTTGACTAAGTGAAAATTGGAGCCAAGTACTAAAAGTAAACATAAAAATTTGGAAGTCACACAATTAATAACATAATCTAAGACTCATTGTTCTTCTATTTAAAATTATTTTTATAACCTTCTATATGGTTTACTATAAAATCTGATAAATATATTTCTTAACAGTGTGTACTGCACAGTTTACATACCTATTGTCATCAATGACTCAATTGACCTCATTTCGTTTCTCAATGCCACTACAGTATAACTACTTACACCAGTTGTTTGGCCACACGTGGAGAAAAAATATTTACACAAGTGCACATGTCCTACTCTTTATAGACAAATATAAAATGAAACACATGATTTATACAATTTTTGAAGTCATTATAGCTTCATTGTTAGGTCTTCAGATCCCTAAGGATATTCAAAGATTCAAGAAAATTTGTTTTAGAGCTTTAATACTGATTATTGGTGGTTCAGAACCAATTGTAATTATAGGATAAACTAAATAAACAGACCCCAGACCAGTAATTTAACACTAAACTGAATGTACGAATGTTATAATGATGGAATATAAGAAAGAATGTTAACATTTAGTTACTATTTGTATTTTCTATTTTTCTATTCTATTTATATTTCCACTTGTGATCATAATTTTTTCCAAGATTCGGATACAGATTCAGGATTCTCAGAGATCTCCACAGTATCGGGTCGAGTTTGAGTTCAATAAAATATAAAAATATTAAATTTGAATCCAATCCTTAGAAATTAGGGTAAAAATAGGAAGTTTTCGTTATCATACTACATTAAATTTTAAGTTACTATCAAAAATACAAATACAGTAGCAGCTAAATGTTGACTTTTTTTTACAGTGCAATAAGAGCATTAAAACAAATTCTGATTCAGAATATATATAAAAAAATTGAAGCAAATATTCTTGAAAATTTCAGGTATTCGAGGTTTCAAAGGTCCTATCCCTGATAAATATGTTACCAACGTACAAATAGTATATAAACACAAATCAAACCCTAAAAATGTGTTATTTTAAAATTGAGGTTTGGTGACAATGAATTGATCTATTTTTAATATTTATACTGTCACTAAGAAAAAAGATAACTCTTTTTGAGTGATATAAAGAAATTATTTTAATAACATTTTATTATTTAGTAATATTTTGTAAGAAAGTATAGGAACATTTGATAGAAACATAAATAAAAGAAAATGAGTGATTTTTGTTCTTTTATTTTAAAGCTGAAGGTGAAAAAAAAGTGTTTCAAATTATGTATGGCTATAAATTTCGTACTACCAATTGAATAAAACTGTGATTTCAAATTAAGGCCTTTAAAATTTAACTAGATTTTTTTTTTTGCTCTTCTTTGAATCTCAAATCTCTTGAGCATTATTGGACTCCAGGAATTCGAGCATCCCCTTTCCAAATATTAATGTTGTAAAACTGCCTTACGAGCTGCGTTATGGCCACCACTATTTGGATGTATTTAATTTCACTACATAACAACTTACCACAATAATATCGAGGCACATGTTACACACTTTACGAATGTGCGTGTTCTTGTCATGCATGAGGTCAATAAGGTACGCTGGAGCCTCTGAATATTAGTTAAGTAATAAAATAGGTTTTTTAACAGTGTCTCCCTACCTGTTTGAGTTATACATATAAAATATTACTAAAACTATTTTTTATGAGAGATATCCAAATCTTAATGTGATATGTACAATACAGACCAAGTTATGTTTATTTTAAGTTGTGACAAAATTAAATGTCTTGATTTGGCTTTAGTTCACTAGGGCACAGACAAGGATATGCCAGATCCTCAACCTTACAAAAGTTTCATTGCGATCCTTGAGCCATGTTGAGTCCATAAAAATTGGAGTTCAGTAGTGTCACTCAGTGCTCAGTGAAAAAAGAACCTCCAAATATATAGTTGTTAAATGAGTCACTTTTAGCATGTTCGTCATAAAGGAACTATTGTTATTGTAATGGGCTGACTGCTTATTATTATTATTAGCACCGCGTCTTACTACCCGTTCGGGTTATACGCACTTACGCTAATGTGCAATGGTAGGGTGATTGTGAGATGAAATGGAGGACCTACAGTTTAACGTGAAATCCGAACCACGGTGGAGGCCTGGCATTCCACACATTCACAAGTTGTGATTAATACACATCTTGTCAGAGGTGAAGGAAGGGTTTGGCATTCAGATAAATCTGTGCCGGGACCGAGGATTGAACCCCGGACCCCCAGCACAGAAGTCTGACACCTTACCCCTAGACCACCAGGTCACCCGACTGCTTATTCTTTGTGAGGTAGGATTATAGTTTTGTGGAAGCTGGCCGATTGACCGAGAAGGCTATTGGTGTATTCTTTCTAGTGAAACCATGTTTAAAACCAGCTTCTTTTTTTTAATGCCTCTTGACAGTGCCTAGCGATACCCGTGTTGAAGGACTCAAGCTCTCCTGTGGAGAACAGCCATTTTAACCTGGAGGCTGTGGGTCTGGTGTATCTGTCTGTGCACTAAAGTCATATCATATAAGATTTAACATAGTGGAAATAAGCAAGGTAGATGTGATACCTATGAATGTAAACAAAATTTACATGTTTTGGGGTGCTAAGCCTTTAAAATCTCCTCTGTGCCACACATTTCTGCTAAAACATAACATTTTTAATCCTATGACATTTTCTCAAGGTGAAAAGAAAAGTTAGGCTTAAGACTTCTTCACAGTTAAAATAAGGCAGAAGAAAATATTGATCTATCATTCCTATACTGGAATATAAAATTCCAAACATCCTGTACCAATCTTGTAAAATTTAGGATGGATGACAAATTTATTTCAAAGGATACCAGTCTCTCTTATTAGATATTCTCTTGTGGCGACATGTCGAGACACTACATAGAACACGTAAATGATTTGAAGAACCATTTCATCGTCTTCCTGCTTGGCTGTAAAAAGAACATTTTTACAAGGTTAAGAGTAAGAGATGTTACAGTTGACTATTTTTTTATTAACTTATATTTTTAAATTTCAATTTCTATAGCACACTACCTTAACTTTTGATACCATTGCCTTGAATGTTTAGGTTTTTATAGGTGAAATGTCAAGGTGTGTTATTAACATTTTTAATAGCTATGTTTCTCTTTAAGGAAAAACTCTTTTCACTTTTTTAATTAAACTTTGTAATATTTGGAGAAGCCACCGGAAAAATGTATAGAAAATTATAAAAAGGGAACCAATACAATATGGCTTTTACAATTAAAAGAAGAACACAGTTCACACTTTAAATTACTGCCATTGGAGAAAGAGGTAATGGCTGCATCTTGAAGAAAATTGATCATTACCACCCAATCCACCGACCTAGATTTCATTATATTGGAAATCATCAGGAGGAAGTGTGAGACATGCAATGGAATTTCCTAAAAAAAGGAAATCAAACACAAAAGAGAGAAAAAGGAAATTGTAAAGAATGAAAGGACACTTATATAAGAACAGGTGAAATGAATAACATAAAGAACAAATACAGGAACGGACATTTCCAAACTAGTCCAAAGAAACCAGATTCAAGGGGTGAAGCTTAAGAAAATATGCCAGCATTCACCTAGAGAGGGTGTGGTATATCACAAAGTACTAGTAGTAGTAGTAGTAGTAGAAGTAGTTTTTTTTTATTGTATCAGGAGAACATATTTTTAATCATTAAACATGGTCCAGCTAAGCACAACGTGCTTGTCAGCTGGTGCCCCACCATAAATGTCATACATGTAATATTGTAAATATATAATAAATACCTTTCATTCCTTTAAGTCTATTCTTACAACTAATATAATTCTAATACTTAATTTAGTTCCTTAAATCTATTACATTTTATATTTTATTTAATATTCAAAAACCAGTCCCGAGTCCATTTCATAGCTTATTTGTCATATTATTCACTCTAGTATTATTATTTCATTAAGTCTGTGAGCCAATTAGCAATTTTTTTATTTTCACATTACAGTAAATTTTATTCAGTGTAGAGCTACTAGTATATGAAGTCCAAGTAATGCTATGTTTTATTCTTGTAGTCATAGAGTCTGTAAATTTATTTTTTAGCACCGTGTCTTTCTATTTGTTCATTTTATATGCTATCTAGTCTAGAGGATAGCCCCAGGCCAACCTCAACTTCTCACACTTATAGCTTTCTATGTGTGCGTGTTGAGATGCAGTAGAATTGCGTTATCAAAAACTTTTCAGGACCCCTCCCAACCCCCACCCCTTCATCTAGTTCACAGTTAACGCAACCGGGCACCATTAAATAACATAACTACACTGCATATAATTGATGGTAATATTTATTCTTGAATAAATATAAATAAACCAGGAAAAAATATTTTTAGGGTAAAATTATGACAATCAATCAATACACACTTATTATGTTAATCTTATTATTTGTAATGGCATCCGTTTACTTTAGTATTGTGCCAGCATAGACCATGGATATACTAATATTTTTGGAATATAACAGCACTCTTTGTGAGAGGTTTGTTATCCATCCCTTCGGCTTGGGGGTAACTAGTTTATGTAGTTGATGTCCCGACGGCGGTGACGTCGTGGTCAGACACGCGTGGGTAGGGAAAAGGTCGGCGAGTGTGTTCCGGCAACATTAGTCGCGGTGGAACATAAGGATGTTCCGGCAACGTTAGTCGCGGTGGAACATAAGGATGTTCCGGCAACGTGAGTCGCGGTGGAACGGAAGGATGTTCCGGCAACGTGACTCACGGTGGAACGGAAGAATGTTCTGGCAACGTGAGTCGCGGTGGAATGGAAGAATGTTCCGGCAATGTGAGTCGCGGTGGAACATGAGGAAGTCCCGGCAACGTGAGAGTCGCGGTGGGAGGTATGGTGATGGTGGAGAGAGAGGGTTAAACAAATTGCTCTTTCTAACAAAGACAATTTAATAAACTCTTTAGTATGAGTGGTGCACCCAGGTGGGCCACCATTGATTGGCCGAGGCTAACTGACCGAGTCTGACTGGTTGACTGGTGTTGAGACCGAGGAATCACCGTGTTAAATACCCTCCACTGCTGCCTGGCCTTGTCCAATGGGAGAAACAGGGGCTTCCCATTGGTGCATGCAAATTGAAGGGATAGTGCCCATCACGCGAGCCAATAGAGGCAGAGTTCTCTTTGGCGCTGTGTATAGAGGTGCACTCATCACGGACGGCTTCGAAGACATGGACTGTGGAGCGGTCCAGGCAGTAGAGAGGATGGGTGGCGCGGCGTGTGCAAGTGCGGAGGAAAGAGACAAGGGGCCGACTCAACAGTGAGGGACAACAGGTTTAGTAACTAAAACGTAAGAGGTAACTAGGCACACTGGCTCAGTTGAGAAAGTTTTTTGGTATCTTAGGTACAAGACCGTGACCAGATTAATTTAAATGTGTTAATTTTTTATTTTGTAAATACCATATTTCTTCGATTCTAAGACACTTTTTTTACCCATTTTAAACGTCTCTAAAAACAATTTAAGTCTTAGAATTACAGTTCTTTTTCAACCAATGCTCTTGATGGCTGGGATACTGAAGATAAAGACGACCCAGAAGAATCAGACTCAAAATGTGAGGTCGACTCTGATATTGATGGTTCTGAAGAATAAGACTGATTTTTTTTAAACATCGCGTCTTACTACCTGTTCAAGTTGTATGCCAGGCTGATATTGATTCAGAAGGAAGAGATGAATTACATACCTACTGACGAATAAGGTACAATTGTTGTTAGTAAATGGAACTCTGTAATAAAAATATTTCATTGATATAAGGTATTTTTGTGTTTTTTTTAAAATTTATTTTCTTAGAATCAAAGCTTTTTTTCTATTAGTGGTACAGAAAAATTAATCGATTCACAATCGATGGCATCTTAAGAGTCGAAGAAATATAGTAGATATTAAAATTGATGCCACTATGTTTTATAACTATGATAAAATTTGTTTCTATTATATTTTCCTGACCTATCTATAGTCTCTTTCTTTTCCCAATATGTTCTGTAATATTATAAATAAAAAATTTAGCCATTGGTCCTACTCAGTGTTAAACACCTTATTTGAACCTATATAATTTGATTCCTTTTTGATCAAATTTCCTTGAGGGTGCCAAATGGTAAACCACTGAGACGCATTGCAGACGTTTAGAAATCCCACATTATTTAAGAACTTGTTAGATATATTTTTAAAAGGTTCTCAACAAAATGTTGGTGAAAACTATATGCAGATTTTTGATTAATTAAAAAGTTTAAATTTTGAGTTTTAAGTTTTTTCTTATATTCAACCGACTCTTACATGGAAATTTGTACTCCAGAGTTTAAAGTAAAAGGTTAGAAACCTACATCTTGCCTTCCTCTATCAAATAATGTTAGTTGTCGAGAGCCCTACGGGGCTGGTGTTTACTAATTTTTTCAATATGTTTCTGTTATCACATGTTTAATTTTGATGTTTAAATAAAATAACTCTTACAAACAAACAAAACAAATAAAATAAGGTTTTGATAGAATCAAAACAGAGCATTTTAAGATAATATGGTATTGTTTTATTGAGTATTATATAAGTTTTAACACATTTTTAAAATACACTTTTAATTTTAAATTTAAGCTTTTTAATTTATCAAAACTTTCGTCTAAATTTTGGTGAAAACAATATTAAAAAGTATAAAATCACTTCATAAATGATCAGGGATTCATAAAAGTCTGCAATTCTTCTAAGTGGTCTCCCACGTAGCACCCTTAGGGTTAATTTCCATGAGCGTATTTAGCAGCGTGACTGAGCAGCTTGGCAGCAGTGCTGATCACACCTGTAGCAGCGCAGCTACTGTGCTGTCAATACTAATTCATGTTTTCTTCTAAGATTTCAACAATAAAATTAACTTTAAGAACGAAGTACTTGCATTTGTTTTATTAAATAAGATATTTTATTTTAAAATATGGCAGCATTGGTACTAGGTTCACCTTCTGCTTTCAACAAGACTAGAAACAGGACCTTTTTATACCTGATTTTAAAAAATAAGGAAGGATGAAAACACATTTTCCAAGTATTTTTACACATCAGTAGAATCATTTAATTTAATAAGGCAAGATAAAACACACATTTTTTAAGTACTTTCTCACGTCAGAAGAATCAATTAACTAAATAAGACCCGCTTCGATGGCCATGTGGTTTAACATGATACTCTCGCAGTAGACTAGACTGCCAATGACGAGGAGATCAAGGTTAAAATCTCGGTCGGGTGTAGTGAGGATGATGTTTCCAAAACGGAAACTCTCTCTCTCTCCCCCCCTCCACTCAAATTCGGGTACACTTCCTTTGATATAACTTCCCTAATCATTAAAATCATTAGCTTAATTAGTACATATGCATATAACCCAAGTGGGTAGTAAGATGCGGTGCTAGAAAAAAACTAAATAAAGAAAGACAAAAACAGAGTTTCCAAACATCTTTGCAGGTAAGTAGAATACTTAAATTATTACATAATAATCTTGAATTTCATAGTGACAATAGCATCACTCCCTCAACAATAAACATCTCCACATCTAAGCTCTCAATGCATCAACACGTGTCTTTCTTTCAAAAGAGTGAATTTCTGCCATTCGTGGAAATACAACCATTTAAAACAATGTGTCCTCATCAGATGCTCTGCAAGAAACCGCGCTGTGTGCCGTGAGAACAGATGATTGAGCATGGCTGCTAACAGATATGCTGCTAAATACACTCGTGGAAATGGGCCTTTAAGCTTCTAACTTTACCATAAAATTTTTGTTTAATTTTTTTTAATGGAATGAAAGAGAAAGCTAAGTTTGGACTAAAATCATGAATCTGAACTGGAAACTTGTTTTTAAAATTATACCCACTTCCCATCCTGTTTATGTGGGAATGTGTTAGTTCCCGCCAGAAAAAATTCCAGAAGTCTAATAATTATTCCTGAACAAGCCTAGTTACTGCCCATTTAGATGTACACATATTTACAATAAAAGGGTAGGGATGAGGAAGGGAGACTCCAAAGGAAATTGGTGAATGCAATCAATATCCCAGATGTTGATCATCCATCTGATCATGCAATTGTGTCATAATAAGTCAATAATCAGCATTGGTCCAGCCCATAGACAAGGTATACACCATAACCACAGCATCCAGGTTAAAATGGCTGTGCCCCGTGGGAGAGCTCCAGTCCTTCAACATGGGTATTGCCAAGTGCCATCAAGAGACATTAAAAAATCTCATGAACCTCCTATAAATGAGTCGTTTAACAACTGCACATTTGGATGTGCTTTTATCACTGAGCATTGACACTAGCGAGCCCCAGTGTTGATGGACTCAACCTGGCTCAAGGAGTGTAATGAAACTTCCGTAAGGATGAGGATCTGGTATATCCTTGTCGGTGGCCTAGCCCTAAATTTAATATAAAAGCTAGATTAACTGAAGATAACAATTTAGCTATGAAAAATGGCACAATCACTGTCTTCAAAAGAAGAGATATACTTTCTATATTTATTAACATCCCAATACTAACATAGTTTCATTTAAATGTTGGCAATACTGCTGCAATCTGTTGAGGAATGGAAGGAGGTAGGTATTACCAGACACAGTGCAAGGAACAGAAGGTCGGGAAGATATGGTGCTGGTTACCTCGCAGAAAGGACGGCTCTTTTTACCTTTGAGAAGCTCAATGAGTGACAAGAGAACATCTGCCTTACAGAGCAGAGTGGCACAGCCCTCGTCTGCAGCTGCTGTACCTAGAAATACTACCACCTCCAGTACCAGATCGTCATCATGTCTACCTGAAACAAGAACATTGCTATAAGTTGCTTTATCTATTCCTTTCAAACAATCACAATAAATCCAACACTAAGTAAATGAAAGAAAAAAGGACAGCAAACAGCTGGATTAATCAACATTGAAATAAGGATAGAAGGGCAATGCTTACATCAATACAGGAAATTTTGGTTCCAAAACTTAAAAACACATCACAAATAAAAGTAAAAGCATTAACACATATTTACAAACACTTCAATATTTTGATGCCTTCAAGGTCTGTTCATCAGGAGGTACTAGGTATATATATGCCATGTGCCACCGAAATATAGTACCGGTATTGTTTGTCAATATATGTTAGTGTTATAGCTTTTATTTCTACTATATTTATTTTATCACATATTATATAGATCACACTTGATCACACTATATTTAATACATAAAAAACTTAACTACATAAATAAAAATTAATCATGAATTATAGTAAGAAAAAATTTTAGAAATGGAAAGTGCATTAATATTTTTAGAATGAAAATAACTAGTTAGAATATTTAAATAGAATTGTGATAATATATTGATAAATGAAAAATTATTTGAAAATATGATGCATTTATCAAACAATATTAATGTATGTACTATATTACATATTATTGATAACATTTCAAAATGAAGAATTTAAGTCTTGAACATAAGCCTCTACATTTACTCCTGTCCTTCCACTTCTTTTCTTCCTCCACGCCGGCCCAATCCAATCCTCACCACACTCCTTTCAGCCACCTGTACCTAGGTCTTCCTCTTGCCCTCCTACCAGCCACCTCTATTTCTAGCATCCTTCTTGGAATCCTCCTTTCTTCCATCCTCTTCACATGTTCATACCAGGCCAATCTTGCCTTCTCTATCTTATCCTGCAGGGGTTCTTCCTTCACTCTTATTTCTCACCCTGTCCATCCTTGTCACTCCTAGCCTCTTCTCCCTTTACTTCATTACCCATGTTTCTGATGCATACTACATTTACAATATTAAAAAACCATATTTTTATATATTTCTAAATCTACATACAAATTAAGTTTATAAGGCCCAATGGTCTAAAAAAACTGTTTCCATGAAATAGAAAGGAATGGAAGCAATTAAAGGAGCAAGAATGGTGGAAGGATAGAGGAAGATGGAGACATTTTAATAAATTGACCCTGACACAGGCTCAAAACGGTGGTTGTTGATGATGATGATGATGATGGTTTAAAAAAAAGTGACTAGGTTCCATTATAAGATGTATACATATCTGAACATGATAATAATATCCACATCACCTGATGTGCTAGACAAATAGTTACTATACATGATTTAATAATTTTCACACAAGAACCAACAACATATAAAATTGTTTTTAACAATTCAAAGTGCAAGAATAATTACATGAAAACATTTTTGATCTTGGAGTATTGAAAATGCACTGTAATCTGCAATATTAGCTAAGGGTTTTAAGTTTTTTTATAGTAAAGTACTATAGAAGAAAGAAGAAAGGAAGAAGATGTCACCTTTGTCCACATTTTTCCTCTTTCCCTAGGTGGGCTTTTTTCATCAAATTTACTCTTAGCAGTTTATTTTACCTTTTTCTTTAGTTCTATCAATTTACTTGACTATAAAATTATTTAGCCATTGGGCCACCTCATTTAAGGGTTTTAAGGTATAGAGGATTTTCCTCGTTTATATTCCTAATCAAATAACAACATTTATTAATTTGTTGCAGAGTAGAAAAAAGAGTCAGCTGTGGATGTCTTACTTGGTACTAGAACATTAAATATCCAGGGGATGAGGTTGAACCGTTGCATGAGTTGTGAGAAATCAAGGTCAGGAAGGGACATGTTGCCCAACACACCTACACACTCCACCACAAAGTCCTCATTCTCACAATCTCCTATTGCTTTTGCAATGTCTCCCACAAACTCCTGTGAAAGATGAAATAACACAATACAATCATAGGGATTTGAATGATGAATAGCGTCACATTTTTTTAAATGAATAGATTGAAATAATAAAGTGTCATATTTTGTAAAATCATCTTACGCTGTATTGAATAAGAATTCTGTCAATAATAACCTTTGTTACTTAGAAATAAACACCTTTAAATAACTCACTTTGGTGGTAAATGGTCTAAAGAGTGTTGATCTCGCAATTAATTGGACTGCAGAAGACAAGAAGATTGCGGTTCAAATTTCGGTGGTGTGTAGCGAGGGTGTTTTCTAAATGGTTTCCCACTCTTTCTCCCCTTAAATGCGAGTATATTGCATTTAAATTCTAGCTTCCTCATACCTACTCAATTAGCATAATCAATATACTGTAAATGCTTACAAGCAATGAGTAGTGAAACTCAATGAAAAAAAAAATTAAGTCAAAAGGGGAAGTACATTTCAAAGAAATAATGACTTAAAAAGTGCTGAAGAAATATGTCTTAGTTTGAGTTTAATGTAATACTAATGATTATTTATAGAAATGACAAAAAATCAAAATCTTAGAGTTAGAGAAAGTTAGAAAAACAGCTGACTTAATGGATAAATGTGTAGAGTTAAGGTTACTTACCACGAAGCTCTGTTTGGTGCTATCATGCTGAGCTATGTTGCGCAACATTTTCATGAGCAGAGAGTCTTGATTCCTAAAGGCACGTGTCATCAGACTCTGTAGTCGATTGTTCTCCACCATCATTTGAGCATTACGTTTGTTGATGGCCAGGTTTATGCACAATGCTATCAACTCCAAATTTGCCTCCTCCTCAGAGCTATCCAGAAGCATGGACATGGCCTGGAATACAATTAAACTTTGAAAGTGAGGAGTGGAGTAGGTTTTTATTATTTTCAAATGTCATATGCAGGGCCCAGATTTTGATGACGTGTCATCATCTTTTTGGTTCGTCACATATAATGCTCATAAATATATAAACTTTGTTCATGATTCTCTGGTTATAGAAATATAGGTAATGTCACTAATGTATCATATTGGAATTTAAGGTCATATTTTCTTGGTTTGCGTCATTTTTGGGCATTTTTATGTAATCAAAACATGAGCTCTGGTCATGTGCAATGACTAAAACACTCGCAAGTCCTAGTCTTAGAGGTCTATATGTCAATAAATTGATATGTAGCAGCATATTATAAAAATACATACTAAGGCTATATAAAAAACCAGACTCAGCTCAATATTCTAGGGCACTGCGATTACTCACATTTCAAGCCGAGCTTGTCCTTTAAGATCGAGATCAAAAATTTTGTAGGCTCGTCATTTTCGAGCTTTCACTTGATGTACTTATTAATCCATTTTTAAAACGCAATAGCAAGCAGAGGATATTTAATTTAGATAATATCGGCATTTACACTTATAAATCATTCGGTTACTTAAAAAATTGTTAAAATTAATATCAATTTTCACATTAATAACGTAATAGAGCTTTAAAACTACTTTCAACCGGTAAATTTATTCAATATGGTCGTCCATTCTGAATTATCCTTGATTCAAGTGTTTTACTTGTATTGCCATGACAAATCAATGAAAATAAAAATATTTAACAAGGTTACTAGATAATTGAATGATTATTATTATTAGCACCGCGTCTTACTACTCGTTCGGGTTATACGCACTTGCGCTAATGTGCAATGGTAGGGTGATTGTGAGATGAAATGGAGGACCTACAGTTTACATGGAATCCGAACCACGGTGGAGGCCTGGCATTCCTCACATTCACAAGTTGTGATTAATACACATCTTGTCAGAGGTGAGGGAAGGGTTTGGCATTCAGATAAATCTGTGCCGGGACCGAGGATTGAACCCCGGACCCCTAGCACAGAAGTCTGACACCTTACCCTTAGACCACCAGGTCACCCAATTGAATGATTTTTTTTTACTATTTTTACCTGGTCCCTTTCTAAAATAATAATTTATGTTAAATTAAAAATGTAATATCAAGAATATATTATTATAATGAATGTTTTCTAACTTAAGATATTTAAAACTCGTATTAATTAATACATTTAACTACAAAATTAGCACTAGTTTAGTTACTATTTAGTTATAAAATTATGTTGGTTAACCTGTCTAAAATCAATGTTGATCTTCCATATTTTACCAAATTTACCAAATTTATATTAATTTAATTTAGCACCACATCTTACTACCCGTTCAGGTTATATGCTCACATTTATATTAAAAGCATTTACTATTTCATATTGTTGGCTAGAAATATTATTTTAGTCATATTATTTTTAATTTTAAAGTATGAGCATCAACTTTTATAAGCATTAAAAATTGAATATGAAACACTTGAAATTTCTTACTGTTTACGATTCTTATGTTTCCTTATAGGGTAAATTAAATTACTTGAGCATATTTTGGGGAGATGTTTGCTTATTAAAACATCAATTTTATTAACTTTTTAACAAGACAGTGTAGACACTCTACAATCATGTAAAGTGATAGTGAAGGAAGCCAACCTGAAAGGATAGTTAGGTTAGGCCTAGATATAAACAAACATACTTCTCTATTTCTTCTTACACTTTTACACTTCCCACTTCTTCAAACTTCCACAGTTGAACATTGTTTTGAATTTTCGAAAATATTTATTTTTCATATGAAGTGACAATAATAAAAGAGTAATATTTCCTTTTTGTAATGATCAATGGAAAAAAAATTATTTTTCCTATATATTATTTCTGTTGTCAACATCCCTTTTTCTCAACTAATACAAAGCCTACAGCGATAAATAAGGTATCAGTGGATAGGATTTTTTACAGACTTCTGACATAGGATACTCAGTTTACCCATCTTTTGTAGAGCTAGGGGTCTGCGAGCTCAAGTTTTTTGATATGAATCAATTTCAAGCCTCGAGTTTCTTAGGAAGCTCCAGCATATTGAGCCAAGTAGATCTTAGTAACCGAAATATAATTATGATTCAATTTAATGTTCCAAAGGAAGATTTAAAAAGATGCATTCATAAAATATGTTTGAATGTGAAGATTTAGCAATATTCACCAAAAAAAAATCCCACTAATCCCTGTCCATTTGGAGTGCGGTTGTTCACGTGGTGCTGTCATCTTACTTGAGAGAGAAATTAGAGCATTAATTATTTTAAAAGGTGCATAGTATACTTTTGCATTATGGTGTACAGTATGCCCGGCACTTCTTTGGTTTTACATGACAGCTAGCAGAAGCTATCAGTAATGCCAACATTGTCTGAAAGTAACTTTTGTTAACATATTTGGAAATAATTATTATTTGCTTAGTATTAATATTATTATCACTAAAAATATTATCAATCACTTTTAACAATACTTTCCCAAGGATTACAGTATAATTTTATTTTCCATAATCAAATTTAAGAAAAAAAAAGTCTAGTAAATTCATTCTAAATTTTCTTTTGACTCTTTTGGCAATTACTGGTTAAATAGAGAATGAAATTTTACATTTAATGGAATTATATTCAGTTATTAATATTTTTATAACTGGCCTCGCATATCTTCAACATAAATAAATGTTTTGTGATAATAAAGAGGAAAAAACATACAAAATGTTTGTGAAATAATATAAAGTTTAAATTTTGTAAACACGAGTATTAATACTATTCTCCGTCCAACCGGCAACAAGGTCCTCTACGTCACCAAATGGCAGTATAGCTTCTATTCAATGGCCATATTTGTTTTCAGCATATAAGGCCACTTTGAACGTTCTCTTGCTTTTAATAATTAATTTGAATTGAACAGCAAAAGCAAACTTCAAAAATATACAAACAACCAAATGGTTATTCTCATAACCAAAATTTAACAATTTTAAATAAACATTATAATAGTGTATTATCGTATAAAATACAGTTAATAAAACAACGTGCGTGTGTCTATAAGTTGAAGAAAACAAAAATATTTTATAGTTGAGTATTTAGGCGTGTCTATGCTACTGTTAATAATTTTACTACAAATTTTAATAATACAGTATCTTTTTTGAATATTAATTCGGCTACTTAGTAATCTGTGTGTTCTTTTGTGAATATTAGTTCAGTGTGTGAGCGTGTTATCCTTGGAAAATAAACAGTTTTTTAGTGATATTTGAATAATTATTTATATAGTATAACATTAAAGCATATGATGAAAAAAATAGCGTGTGTTTCTCAGTGATTAATATACATTATTCGAAAATTTAAGTCTGTGTATCAAGACTATAAAATATATATTTTCACACCAAGATGGTGTTGTATTGCCCTCTAGGCTAAGCCTCGAGTTTTAGGATTTTTATAGTATTCCAAAAAAATCTGTGAAGTGTAGTAAAAAAATACTAGCGAGTCTTTCTCCAGTGTTGATTAGATAAATACCAGGCTAAGACTTCAAGTAATAAGTTATTGTGCTTTTATTATAGACTTTGTTATAACTGTTTAAGAGAAGTGAATCTAAAATAGAATTTTGTTAGTTAGAATAGCTTTTGATTTGTCATTGTCATTTATTTTATAAGCCTAAACATATTTTCAAGGATATTGATTTTTGTTTGTTAAATTATTTAAAGTCATCATAAATAGGCCTACATATTAAAACAATATAACAGATTGTAAAGGCGAGCATAAGCCAAATGGATGCAAGAGAGACCCACCCACCTATCATCATTAACCTGGCTTAAGATTATGAAGAGGACGACGACGAATATGATGATGTAGAAGTTATTGCGACCCCGTTGGAAAACACTTAAAGGTACAAGCCAGTTCATAACGAATATGACTTATTTGTTGTAATAGTGTTAAAAAGGATTATGACAGTGTTTTTTCTCTGTGTAATACTACATGTTCAGATTTTTCACAATTATAATGTTATTAATAATACTATTAACAAGTAATTATTTATAAAATAAAATAAAATATTATTAAAAGTTATTTATTAATAATAATAATAATAATAATAATAATAAAAACTAATATGGGATTAAATGCTAAATTTAAAAATATAATCTAATATTGTAGAAAAAATTAATAATTAATACTAGGCCTAACATCAACATATCAAGGTCAACAATAAATCAAAAAATAAATAAAACCGTCATATATGTTTCTTGTATATATCTAAATTTTGACTGTCAGAAGTGAAAGCTGCTAAGCACATGTTTTTGCAGATCGTATGGTTCAGTGGCGTAGGGATACATAATTTGGTCTGGTAACTTTTCAAAGCTGTGAACTGTCAGTCAGCACCAAAGAAGCCATGGGGCTACTGTACTTAATACTATTGTGCACTAAGCTATTTGTGTTCTAAAAACCCTACAGAGATACATTTCTCTCTCTATCTTATTTTATCTTAGCCTCATACTCTCCTCCCTTCATCAACCAAACCAGTTTACTCAGTTGCTGACCATGACATTTCAATGGCCAGCTATAGCACAATACTATCTTTATTCCCACCCCCCTCCCGCCTAACCCCAAACCCTGAAACTTCATCTGCACAAAACACATCACAATAAGTAAAGAAAAGAGTAAGCAATTAGTCATTCATCACCAGACACAATGCAAGGCCAAGAAAGAACCTTTTTCAAGGAGCTGCAGCACTTGAATATTTTGATCCATAGCTTGTTCAACTTGAAGTTCATAAATCAAGAAATTTTGCAGAGACTTACTATTAACTTTAAGTTCGACAACTACCCAGTTGTAAATTTATTAGTTGATAGAAACAGGTGGAGGGTCTTGATTCAAAACAAGTACTTGTCATTTATTTGAATAATATCCTAATTTAACATCACTTCACTAACTTACATAAATTAAATATAAAAAAGTTGTATATTTATTAATTAAATCAGTATTATTAAACAAATCTCACCATAGGGACACATTCTGTGTAGGTGAACATAGATTTACATCTATCGTCCATGCTCATGTGGTACAAGATTCTGAGAACGATGGCTTCATGCCTCTGATCACCTGTGACAAAACAATCACTTCAGATATAGTAAAATAAATTTAAATAAAATGTAGAAATATCTTAAAATATTTTGTAGGGGTGTGAAAATATCCTAAACGTTCAACTTTGCTTTGAAAAGAAGAATAGGAAATATAAAATACAAAACTTCACAAATAAATATTATTAACAATCAAATTACACTTGTGTTCAGAAAATTATTTTCTTTTGTAATAAATGAATAATATGTGGAAACAGTTTAATTTATCAATTTAAGACAAATTTTGTTCAGTTTTCCCACTTTTAAACAATATATATTTAATCTTTAATGTAAACTATATGCAATAAAAAAAATTCAATATAAGACGATTTTTTATCAAATATTCTTATCTTTGATTGGCCTTTGGGAATATTTCATATATTCAACTAGACTTTGCTTAAAAGAGAGAAGGTGGATTCAGCACACTCCTAATAGGCTACTTAGTGAAACAAAATCATGGTACAAATTTCTAAATCATAATTTTAAGGGGAGTGTGATTTAAGTTACATATATTTTGACAGTTTTTTTAACAAAGCAAGTAATGACATTTATGATTAACATATTAAAACATTAACCCCCACCTGATTTCATGCTTTGTAAAGAATAAATGTTCTAACACACCAAAATTCTATCCAAAGATTCTCAACATAAATCTGTCATGATGGGGAGCAAAGCTATTATTTTTGTGAATTACGGTTATAGCCGTATCTAGCTAACATGTTCTTTAGATTGAAAAATGGGCACCTGGACACGAGAATCGAACCTGGGACCTTTGGGTTAGTACACCAATGCTCTGATCACTGAGCTACACAAAAATCATCCACAACAAACTCTGCATTAAATGATATGTGGACTTGTATAGTTATAATTGTACAATTGGCAGCATAAAGCCAACTAGCGAGTTGATGGTGAATGCGTTATTTGATAGCTTGTGATTCTTAATTGACCACACATTTGTAGCCGACGATTTCTACACATCCACCACAAACTCTGCCTTAAATATATGAGTGAAGAATAACCCTGGGCGTGGGATGAGTCCTGAATAGCTCAGTGATTAGAGCCTTGGCATACTAAGACAAAGGTCCCGGGTTTGATTCCCGTGTGTAGGTGTCATTTTTCAATTTAAAGAACATAATCTGCCATGTTTGGCTTTAGAGATCGTTGTCAGAGCCAAGGCTGACTCTTACTCATGAATTATGACTACTAATTTTTAATTAGAATGGTTGCTTTTTTATGTATATTTACTCCGCCTCCTAGTCATCGTCATCATCAACCTGTGGCCGGGTCAGTTTAGTAAAAATGCCTACTTATTCCTCTATCTTTCAATCATTCTTCCACCTTTAATTTCTTCCATTCTTCTCCTTTCCCTTGCACACTTTCCGCTATCTGCTTCCCCCATCTCTTTCTTGGTCTGCCTTGCGGTCTTTTTCCTTCATACTTTATCTCCATCATATATAAGTTTACTATTATCGAAGCAAACAAAAACACTCAAGAAAATAAAGTCAAATATGAATTTAATATTTAAAAAAATTTTATTTACTGACATAAAATTATTCTGTAAGCTATTAGGAATTATTAATTTTGTAGTATCGGTAATAAAGTTTGAATAGTTAAAATCATTTTTGGTGCTCTTATGAAAGAATGGATGCATTGTATTAAATTTTGATTAGTAAATATTTAAATGTTAGGGTCTGTGAGCTTGGGTTTTTTCATTTGAGTAGATTATTTCAAAAAGCTCCTGAGTTCAAGTCGAGTTTGAGTATATTCACAATTATAAAATGTTAAGAGTATATTATATTTATTTTAAAAGTAAAATAGTATATAAAAATATCACAAGTGAAAACAAACATAAAATATAAATACCACATCTTTAAATGTGAGATTTTAAAAATATATGAAAACAACACATGTTCTTAAAATAAGAATATTTTTTATAAATAATAAATACTTGTAAAAAAAATAGTTTAAAAATGGAAATATTGGTTTTTAAATTAGAACTAACTCTTGTTGTTCTTCCTTCTGTGGAGATGACGGTAAGGTGGAGGAGGGGGCATAAAAGTAGGAGAGGAAAGGATGTCGGGAGTGATACTTATGTGGCTGCCCGAATGTTTCATGAGCGCTGGAACAGAGGGAATGTGGCTGCCCGAATGTTTCTGAGCGCTATAGGTAGGTTGGTAGGGTTGTTGTAAAAAAGAGTGTACGCAGAGAGAAACTACATGATTTCTGGTTGTCTTGTTTTTTGTCCTGCCTTTCTGTTTTATTATTTTTCTGCCATCCATACATCAACGGCTTTTATCCGTGGGGAGGAGGTTGGGCCCAACCCTCCTCCCTAGTCTTACACTATAACTTATATTAAACACATACATATATACACTCTTAGAATTAGTCTTAATTAACCTATATACATTCCCGTCCCGCTACTGCCACTGGATCGTCTTTTTGGTCCCTTTTATTGTTAAGTGTTGGGCTTAATAGCCCTTCTCAACCTGGCGCTGCCTCTCGAGAATTCTGGACACTAATTACGGGCGCACTGGGGGCTCTCGGTGGTTCACTCGGTTTCGGAACGGTCACAAGATTGCCGCACGACACACTCTAAGCAAAATGATTTCAACACTCATGTCTTTAATTTTACTTTATTTTCTCGAGTATGGGTTTGTTTCGGCCACTAGCTTACTAAGCCTGTCATGGGCTACACCTGAGTAGCAAAGCTGCCTCTTATGGGTCCTCAAGTCTTCTCTTGGTGGTAACCTTCCGTAACCCAGGCTATGGGTGCTGATGATGACTTAGCTCATCATCACCTTCCGTAACCCAGGCTATGGGTGCTGATGATGACTTAGCTCATCATCACAAACCCTCTCACTCCCAGCCCAGCAAGCTGGGAACCAACTGGTCAGACCCTGTTCCAAGCGTGTTGGTTTTAGCCCTGACCAGTCTCCTGTCTCTCGTCTGCACCTGCCTTGGTTTCCGCTGGGGTTCAATCCAACCTCAAACCATGTTACTCATATCCCAGGGTACACCACTTGGCGGTGAGATCATGATTGAGTAGGAAAGGTCAAGCAGCACCCCCTAGGTAGGCTCCGTGTGTTGCGCGTCACTATCCCATTAGTCGGTCTTTAACATGGGCATTGAATGTAAGAGAACAGGAAAGTGGAGGCCATGAGAATGAAGTTTGTGAGGAGCATGTTAGCTGTCATGAGGAGAAACAAGATTAGCAATGCAGTTATCCGAGAAAGAGTGGGGGTACAGGGAGTACATGGGATAGTATATGAAGCAAGACTGAGATGGTATGGGCATGTAATGAGGATGGAAAAAGAGAAAATGTTGGAAATGAGAAGAATGAAAGAAATTAAAGGAGGAAGAGTGGTGGAAGGATAGGAGAAGATTAGAAGATGGAGGCATTTTACTAAACTGACTCGTAACTGAACATATTAATACAAGTTTTAAATATCTTAAGTTTGAAAATGTAAATATGTAGGCCTATTCTCAATGTTAAAATTTTAATTCAACTGAAATTACAATTTTAGAAAAGGACCATGTAAGAATAGTAAAAATAATGAGTATTCAAGTACTTAGTGATCTACTTAGCTATTTCTATTTTCATTGCCTTGTCATGGCAATGCAACTTCAATCAAGTATAATAATTTAAAATGAATGAAAATATTAAGTTAGTTTACCAGTCAAAAGTATCTTTAGAGCTCTATTACGTTATTAGTATGAAATTTGACATTGATTTTAACAATTTGTTGAGTTACTGAATGATTTATAAGTGAAACTGCTGAGTGATGTCATCTAAATTAATTAAATAGCCTATACTTACCATTACGTTTTAAAAATTAATTTGTATGTACATCATGGGAAGCTCGAAAATGATGAGCCTACAAAACTTTCAATCTTGATCCCGAGCTTTAATGATGAGCTCGGCTCTAAGCTCGAAATCCAAGTACTCACACAGCCCTACTAAATGATATTCATACATTTCTTTACAGAAACCTTATTTTCACCTTTTGAGGTATTTTGTGTATATAAGTGGAAGAAGGTACAGGAGATGTTTTAATAAAAGTGTACATACTGAGTAAGCTGACCAGCTTTGGGAGAAAGCCAACACGGACCATCCTCTCACGGAGCAATGTGTCAAACGACAGGTTTAATAACAGTTTCAGAGTAATGTGGATTAGGTCAGGATGATTCATCATTAACACCCGGGGCAATTTTTCCACCACATTTAGGTTAGCCTATTTAACAAAGGAACATATTATGAACAAATAATAAGCTTACATGCGTTTACTGTGCCAAGTGTCAGTGAGACATGATAGTAATAATTAGGGCCTGAATGTTGATGACGTAAAAA
Organism: Timema genevievae; assembly: GCA_902155825.1. Taxonomy (NCBI): domain Eukaryota; kingdom Metazoa; phylum Arthropoda; class Insecta; order Phasmatodea; family Timematidae; genus Timema; species Timema genevievae. The sequence goes on along the minus strand of CABFWO010000277.1, from coordinate 55,329 downwards.
ATTTAAAATATGCTCTTTACATTGCTAAAAAAATGAATTTATTAAATGACCTAAAACTTAAGAAAATGCAACATAAAATGAAATAAATGATCTTATAATGAATGTTTAAAAAAAATTCTTCAGAAAATAGGCACAAACTAATATTTGTTCTTTTAATTCACCTTAGTCTGAGATTCACTGGACTACAAATGTAATTCTAAGGTTATCGAAAATGAAGGATCTACGGTTATCTACCAGCAAGTTTTTATACCTCGAAAAGCTGCGTTCTACATCAATTGATGTACTTGAAGTGGGGAAGATTGTTGGCTGTTAAATCCTCCTCAATTCCATTCATGGAATATTTAACTGATAGGTTGTGGTGGTAATGCAATGTCTGGTGCTTCTGCTTTGAAATGTGCATCTCGTGAGGGTATTTTTAAGAAGACCTTTTTAACGTTCACTACAAGCCTGTCTACGTTGGGATAATTTTCTCGCACTTCTTCACAAACTTTATGTAGACTATGTGCTAGGCAAGTGACATGTACCATTTTAGAGTAAAGTGCCTTCAGTGAATTAGCTGCTCATATGGTGCTGCATCACTTAGAAATAAAAGCACTTTGTCATGTTTTATGCACTCAGGTCACAGAAGAAACATAGCACTGTCAAACATTTTGGACAATGTTAAGTAACTGGCCTTTTCTAATACTTCTGTGGTCAATAAAAATATTTCATCTGGTATATCCAATTCTAATGTTCCAATCACAACATTGGCTACATAGCACCGCACAGCATCAGTGGTCTCATCAATAGAAACCCATAGCTTCTTCCCACGAGTACTGCACCTTATTAAAGTTTCTTTGTGGCACTGTGGTAAATAATTCTTACGTAAAGTCGACTCGCCTGGTAATTCTTGGTTTGTGTATTTTTCCAAAAATGTTTGGATTAGAGAATTTATATAGTGGAATGTTTGTTGACACTAACACTTCACACAATTCTATACTAAACTTTGAGGGCTTGGTGGATGTTGAAGCAGCCGAAGATAACAAGGGTTGAACTGCTGCTTTATTTGATGCATGCTCAAGAGCACACACATGCTTCTCGCAACCAATATTTTGTGTCATAGTCAACCGTCTTTCAGTCGATACTTTGGTTTCGCACAACTTACAATATAGTATGCTTCCATCAGTAGAAAACACACTGTCAACAAACTCAACTACTATTTGTCTTAAATTAACTGACACATAAGGTTTAATTTTAGGCATTTTCAAAGTGGTGCTGAAAGACTTAAGTGTACTGTACACCACAGAACAATTACACCAATTGCATGCTGTGAACTGTTCATGGAAAAACCACGCCTTTCATCTTCCCCTTCCACCTTAACAGCTGTATGTACCAGAGAAGTGCTTGTGACTCAAGGTAACATTCCAGACATTCCATTCCACAAATAACTTGCTTCCAGTAAAAGCGAGTGTAGGCCTGTCTTTGTATAGCCAACTAACCTTTAGTCAGTTATTAGCAAAATAATATGATGTTGAAATGTTTTATTTCAGTATTTTGAAATAAGTTTTTTTTATAAACTACTACTTAAGGCTTGGAGACATAATTTCATAAAATAATCTGGCAACATGCCAAAATGACCTAAAATGATAAAATTCTTCAAAAAATGACCGATTAATTCTCCAAAATCAAAGAAAATGCCCTTAAATAAAAAAAAACCAGCAAAAAATGCAAAATAAAAAGGATATATTTGTAAACAGGATGTCTTGAACAGAGTTGATATAATTATATTGGAGCATTGCAACAGACCGCTCTGTAAAAAGATGACATGTCATCAACATCCTAGCCCTAGGAATAAATATACACTGTAATGAAGTGTTTTTAAGAGATAGATCCTTTGAAGTCCTTGAATCCTTGAGAATATTCAAGATTTAAGTTTTTTTTAACGCTATTATAATGCTTTCAAGTGATTTAAATCAACATAAATATAGGACAAAGCTAGCAACTAGACACCAGGCTATGCAACTTAATGTAAAATTCAAATATTTTATTTATTTATTTGAGGCATTTAATGTGCACTTTCTGAACTGAATGATTATATCAGCATTGAATAATTTTCTATGAGCGAAAGCGCCTACCAATTTTGCCGGCAAAAGTATTTTTACATACCTTCCAGCATTCTTTTACATGCCTCAATCAACATGGGACCAACGGCTTTACTTCCGAACAAAGTTTTGCAACGAATTTTTATTGCTCAAGAAAAATGTTCTGACTCCGGCTGAGTTTAAACCCATGAACAATGGACCCTGAGGTGAGCGAGCACTTTACCCCAAGCCCACCAAGGTCGATAGATTCATAAAATGTTATAAAATCAAAAAATTTGCATAAATGAAATAATTATAAAAAAATTGTTGGTAAATTGTGTAATGTTTAACAAACAATGAGATATATAAAAAGATGATACATTAAATTACAAGAGAAGTCATAAACACGACAGTCATAATAATTGGACAATATTAAAACCCCTTGTTAAGTACTACATTTCACAACATATCTAAACATATTAAAAGCAATAAGATAAAATAATTAGGCTCATGAATTTGATTTATAGTTGATTCCATGTGAAAGAAAATTTGATTTGTAAAAAAAATAAAAATACATAATTGATGTTGTATTTATTTGTATTAATGATGTTTAACAACTTTTACTACCCTTAAACCGGAAACTGTCTAAAATGATATTCACTGTTCACTTGTTCATTGTAAAATAGGGGTGTGCGAAGATTCAAAAACTTTGACTTGACTTAGAAAAAATAGTTGCTTTTATTCCCCCCCCCCAAAAAAATATCACATTAGAAAATTATGACGCTAAGCCAATTAAAAATAATAACTGCTATAAAATTCTTATTTATGTTTAATTATTGGCAATTTTTGCTGTTATGTGCATTATAAACTATTATTCATATTAAAAAATCTAAGGTAATTGAATTTATGTTGTGATATCTTGATTTATCAACTTAAAGTGGGTTCGTTTTGAAATTGTTTATTGAAATAGATTAATTACTATATAAGTGCATTAATGTGATGTAGTTTTTAGAATTGAACGAATGAGTTTAGAAAAAGATCCTCGTTCTAATAATGTCCCTACTCAGAAGTTCCATGCCCTGACCTATCTTTGATGTTATAACTCTAATTGGTGTTGAACACCCGACCGCCCAGCGCTGCGCAGTTGTTGTTTAACTCAGACTTTGAAGATGAGTTGAGGAGTCATTACTGAAGAGGCACCAAAGCTGTAGGATATTCTCCCCATAAGGTGCTGTAACTTGGTAGCTGAGTATGTAAGAGCACTTCTGAATAACCCTCTTACAACTGGCATCCTTTTATGGTCCCCCTCTCCTCAAAAGGTCTAAAATTTGATGTTTTATACCAAAAAAGGTGAGGTGTTTTCCCTAAGTTACTAGTTTTGCCAATAGTCTTTGTTATGCTAATCGATAAAACAATCTATATTTTAGAAAACATGACCTGGTATGAATACATGACTGCTGATTCATGACAGTTGACGGTATGATCTCTTAGGTTTACATCATCCTTGCATGCTCTAGATTGGCTAAGGCTACAAGCTACGACATACATAAATACAATACAAAAAACGTTAAAAGCATAGAATGGAGAAAAAAAAACACGACTTGGATTCAGCTGCGGGAATATTTCATATATTTGATTCGAGTTTGTTTTGAATTGAAAAAAGTTGACTTCGCACACCCCTATTGTTAAAGAAAGGATTAATATAGGATTGTTAGTTTTTTTTTTACCATATCATCAACATTTTCCCTGAAAATGGCGAGTTTCTTGAGAAAGGTGAGAACAAGGATGAGAAGGTCAATATTGTCCCGGTCCAGAGTCTTGGTCAACATCCCCACTACGTTCTTCCTGCGCATTTTGTCCTCCACTTTAGTGTCTTCCGCAACGTTTAGAAGTAAATAGAAGGACACTGAACACACAATGATGGATACATTAAAACAACCGTACACTTTTATCAGAAGAGAGAAAAAGAGAGGGGTAGCAAGGACTATGGTGAAGGATACATAAGAAAAAGAAAATAGGTTTCTGCACAAACAAAAAACAGGAAAAGATAAATCAATTTACTTACTTAAATATTACAACTAAATAGTGTTGTTTATAACAAATAAAAAGTGCTTTCATAAACATAGGAAGTTTGCCAATACCCTGATTTACCAAAGAGGATTTCAATAATGATACTATAATTTGTGTTGCAATACTGACAATGGAATATTTGAGTGCATTTTATTACTCATTAACATAAACTTTTTATTTTTCAAAAAAATACCCGAATTTGATTAAAACTTGCCTAATGCCTTTTATCTATGAGTATCTGATGGTAAACTATCTAAAATATATATTGGTTTATTCATTTTATTGTAATTTATCTGTAAAAAAAATTGTGGGTCTTTACCAAAGCTTGTGTTGTGAGTTTCTCAATATTTTTTTTATGATACTTAAACTGATATGGTAAGTAGGGATCTGTGATTTATATAAAAATTAGCTGGAGAAGAAATAATAATAGCTACTCTGTGTCAACAGATTTATTGGCTCAGAAATTTTGAGTATGTTGTATATGGATATTTTTCCTTTGCAATATTATGTTTTGGGTGATAAATATCATTTTGGTTTTGAAAAATCGCGTTTTGTAGCATTTATATTTTAAAAATCAGCATTATGTAGCAAAGTGACAGGCATATAGGTTTAGGCATATAAAGACAACTTCCGTCTTCAGATACTGGCGTACAGCAGGGTGATCTAGTTTTTGTATAGGAATGTTTGCTTTCAAACACATTTTCACAGTATTGCTTATGAATAGTGTCCAACCGAAGGTCATTTTCTTGGACAAAGCTGGAGCCAACTTCGTTTTCCTTTTCACCTTCGGCCAAAGCTGAAGAAATAGCATATATTGTGAAAAATCCCTATTCTTAAGTTTGATGCAATTTCTGTTGCATTTTAAATTTAAGATCTATTTAAATAACAGGTCACTTTTTTACTGTTGATAAAATAAAGTAGAATACATTTCCGAAATTGTGATAAAAATAATATAAATATAAAATAAAAGTATGACAAAAATATTGATCACTTCTTTCTCTTAATATTTGGCTTTGAAAAAGCGACTAAATTATTTCTTATTGCCATCTAGTCCTGTCCAAAAAATTAATCAGTTATCTTTTATGAGTATAATGATTTATTACATTAGCCATGGTTTGAGGGGAAAGTTCTTAATGAATCTGATAGTAACACTAGACTATAGTAAACACGGACATATGTCGCCATTACTACTATTGACTAGTCTACCAAATGGGCACCAAAATCCAACATGCAGTGACTTGTCTCGCACTGCACCCACGAGCGTACATTAGGTAAAGTTAGTTAAATGAACCTTCGGCTTCAGCGAAACCCTCAGTCTGATTTTGGCAGAAGCCGATTATTTTGTCCAAGGTGCAATTTATGGCCGAAGCCGAAACCGAAGCTGAATGTTCGGTTGGACACTACTTATGAAGGCAGTCTTTATGTCTTGATTTTCTTTGACCTCTGGTTCATTTCTAAAGTCGTGATTTGTCGTTTGCTGCAGCCAGTGACCACTGCATCCAATGATTTATCTGTAACATGCCTGCTAGAGAGGACATGTTTCTTCAGAGTGTCCAGTTTTTCTCACTCTAGACGACTGTTACATGCACCACACATTAAAATACTTGAATCACTCACATAAAATTTCTCAATTTTAAAATATGTGAGCATGAGCGCAATGATGCGAGCATGTGCCTGTAGATGATCAAATAGCCATTGGAAGAATGCAGTGATTGTCCTCACTAGGCAGTAGAAACCCTCAAAATCTCATATGCAAGGACTCACTGGTGCAGGGAGGAGGAGAAGCCAGAGGGGGTCCGAAGGTGGGTCTATTTTTCACACTTTATCATGTGATCGGCTCGTGGTCTTACAATGGGAAAATACCAAGAAATAGCCATTTCAAATCGCTTCAAATGTGTTTCCTAGGATGACCAGTACTAAAAATTTTTAAATCTAACAAATTGTCCCAATTTACAGATGTATATATTTTTTATATTAGAAATCGATCGCTGTTACTTAACTCCTAACGGCATTTATCGCGGAAACAGTCATTTATCTCTTTATATTACAAATTAAAATTATTTAGCCATTGGGCCACCTCATTTTTATACAAATATAAAACTCCATGAAAACTCAACCAAACCATAAGAAACGTGAACATTTAGAAAAAACAACCTATTTGGTGACTTTTAATTTTTATCGCTTTTATCGCTAAAACGAAAAAACAGTGTATTTAGTGATACATAATCATTACTTAAAGTCTTTTCTCTACTTGTCTGGATCTTGTTAGTGAAATGTGCAGTCTAGGTTTGGAAAAGAGGTGGTAAGAAACCAACAAAAAGGGTAGTTTGCAGACATCTGGTTATTGGGATGTTAAGATCATCAACTGAGTAACTTAGATGTTGAATGGAGGATGATATGACACAGAGATAAAGGAGCTATAGCAAAAAGGGATCTATTTGTAGGGATGGTGTGTAACACAGATAGCTTAGTAAAAGACTTAAGCACTCCTTTGTGTAGGCCTGCATAGCATGCAGCCTGCCCAGATTTACTGTGTGGCCCGCGATGAATTTGGGGAGTAATATTCATTATTGTTGTTGCAATTAAATTCTAGGTTCCAAGCAAATTCGAAAGTCGATTGACAAAAATAATCAATGGTGCCCATTACTAGTTCTACGCAAATGACTTGTAATTAGAGTCGGTCACCCAGTCTCATTGGGATATTAAGATTATTAAGAAATCGGATCATTTGAATTCAAGTATTATAATGTAGTTTTGTTTCATAATAACAAAATATATAATTTTCTGTATAATTCTGTTTGAAATTAGATCGTAATATGAAAATATAAATAATTTTTTTTAGCAAGTGTCTTACTACTCGTTCCGGCTATACGCTTATGTACTAACTAAACTAATGTGTCAGGGATTGGAAAAGATGAATTAAGAAGACCTGTACCTGCATTTGTGTGAAGGCAAAGTTGAAAACCATCAAGCAAAACCACCCTCAGTTCACCCGACCGACATCTAACCATCAATAAGGTGTATTAAAGTTTTAGACAAATTACAATCAAATACATTTTTTTATTAATATAGTCCCGAGTCCAATATTTTCTCGAATCCTCGAATCTTAAATATACTTGAGAATTTGAAAAGTTTGAAGGTTCGAGGGTCCCAGCCCCATTAATTTTCAAACTTTCTTTTAATCGTTGAAATATTAATTCTATCAACATTTCTCAGGATTTTTTTTTTTAATTTCAATAAATAGTTGATTTTTATTTACTTTTTAAAGTTTTATATGCATTTTAATGCATAAATGTGTGTATTGTATATTTATTGGACTCAAGACCCAACTAAATACCTGGGAGATTTCTAAGAAGATCGCTTGACTCGAATGAATAATCCTTTAACATGCAGACCCCTAACTGTCTACACAATTTTTTTCTACCATTCCTGTGTTTTGGTATTGTATTTGAACACCTTATATACAAATTAATAATAAATCATTGCTTGCTTTAAGATTTGTACTAGGTTTTTTGCATCTAAGATTGTTGCTAGATTTTCATTTTACCTAAAAGACCTGCTCAAACACGCGTTTCAGAGAACTTAAATAATTTATGTATGGACTAAAATAAGTTACCCCTGAGTAACTGATCCTGCTTTTTGATGAGGCTGTGAAATTTACGGCTCATTTTCTCCAAGTCTTCTTTAGTTTTGTGCAGTTCCTCCTTAGGATCAAACACAGTCAAACTTGGACTCTGAGCTGGGGGGTTCCCTGCCTCCCCTTGTCTTTTCCAAGATTCCACAGCAGTGTTAGGTCCCTCCAGAGCTCTACGCCTATTGTCACCAGAGGCGACTGGAATGTGTGACACTCCAGGCTCAATGCCTTTCCTTTAATAAATGGTAAAAATAAATATTACAACACTAATATATATTGAAACTCACAAGTTATAAAATACATTTATTTCACATAAACCAAAATATATTACAATCATAAATACAAACACATGCTTATTAGACAGGTTAGGGACCAGGAACCTGTTGAAAACCAGAAATAGTCAAAATACAGAATTCAGTATTTCTTAGATTGCAAATTCATTTTGGCTGTCAAAAAACATAAATAACGCACTATATATCACTTGTGAATACACAATTTCTAAGAGAGTTACTGAAAACAACTTCTATACACAGACTGATGAAAATATGACATAGAGATGATCGAGAGAAACAGCAGCGCATGGTCATAAAAGCATGTTGAAGGCCGCAGAAACATGATGAAATAGGTTGAAAGAGCAGATAACATGTAAAATGTATGAGATCTGGTTTTAATTGAAAAGGCCCGAAAGAGCAAACCATCAAAAAGTGGAGAACACCTGTAAATTGGATCTTTTAATTACATTCAGAATAGATGCTATGACTTGTTACATTTATGATAGTGCGTGGAATTTTTAAAATTATATTTTAAAACAAATATTTTTCCTGTCCTCTAAACAAACATTTTAAAGGTTCCGGTTCTGGTTAGAGCACAATAAAGGTTCTGGTTCTTTTCAGCGCCTGATAGTGTTCTGGTTCTTTAGTTAAAATTTCTTCTTTAGCACAGTGTCTTACATTCCGTTCAGGTTACGTTAATGGTTTTTAATGAATGAGGAAGGTTATATTTTTTATATTTATATTTAGAAGAAGTGTATCCACATTTGCTTGTAAGGAGAGCAGAAAACCACTTTGGAAATAACACTCTGGATCAAAAGTATTGATAGATTAAACAAACCCAACTATAATATACCTTAATAACAATAGTGCATCCTTGTCACCTTCTATCTCAAAACAAAAAGACTTCCCGACCGAGTTTTCTTTAATGCTCCCCATCAATAATATTATTTAAACTACTTACTAACAAACAAAAATAATCACCTCTGCACTGTACACAGGGAACACGTTCACTGAAAGATACTTTCTAATTTAAACTTGAGTGAAAGAATTTAAAGTTTGTGTTTTGCCACCCTCCATCTCCCTTAGCCCTCTAATATTAGCTGTTCAACCAACCACCAGATTATCACGTTTCACTTCCGTGATTTCTTAATTTCAGTATTTCATCTTCAAAGGAATGTGGTATTATCTGCCGTCTATCAAAGCTAAATGCATCTTACTAAACCTTAAACATTAAAGTGAGAAACCGGTGAACAATGTGATTGTGATGACATTCCTCTGGAATCTAAACTCAATAGTGTGTATTGCTCAGGGCTCATTAATTCTTTTATTATCACCTTAGAAAAGAGGTTTCAAACAAAGAAGTAAATTAAAATATATCAAGCACACATTCAGAACTTACTGAGAAATGGGAAAACACAATATTTCAATATTAGATTAAGCTAAGGTAAGAAAAAAAGTGTGCAACTTATCAAAATAATATACATTTCTGAAAAACTAGGAACCTTTATGAACCTAAAATTATTTAACGGTTCCAATTCTAGTTCTTCAGAAGTGTTTTAGGGTTCCGGTTCGACTTCCTGATTTGGACTAATAATTTAGAAATTAAACTTCCCTGTTATAGTATCTTATTTGGTTGTCTTGTAGTTTCATTAATTATAATGCGGGAGTTTGGAGTTGCTAAAAAAATAAGCTTTGTCCTTCAGAATGCTTGATTTTACCAATTATACTATAATATACTCACGTACATGATCATGTTTGTTAATGTGACATTATATTAAACTATTTTACTAAGTTTTAATTACCACTACTATTTTTTATGATCGATGGCTAACTTTTAATTATTTATTTAAGTACAAGTAAGATTTCAAAACTAGTGGCCTGTGAATTAACAATATTTTATTTGAATCAACTCAGATCTGACCAATTACTAAACTACTTACCAAACAATAAAGATAAATAATGTTACATTAAAACAAGTCAAACCCATCAATCACCTATCAATTACATTTGTTATATATGCTCTGAATGATTGACAATGGGTATAGTTTAGATAAATTATCAAGGAGTCAATTAGGTACTAGAGCCTATTTTATTCAAGAAAAGTTCTAACTTCTAACTACTTTTATTAGGTATTTTAATTTAAATATATTCTAAAATGTTTTAAAACTTTAACTATAGCTAATGTTTTCATTTATGTAAGGTATTTAACATGCACTTTCTGAACCGACTAATAATCTCAGCACACGGCTTATAAATCGAATTTATTCTAGAACAGATACAATACCCAGCACCTGGACATTAATTCATCCCTATGAAAGCGGAAACCCACAATGATAAATTTTTCGGCCATGCCAGTAATCGAACCTGGGACCCTTAGCTCAGTAGATAGACATGCTACCAACTGAACTTAGTGTTGGATGATATAGTCAATAATATTTTTTTTAAATATCAGAAAGATATGAAAGCAGTGTTATAATATTGTAAAATAATATAACATAAAAGTAGTGTGGTGAAGTTACCGCCGAGGTTCACTGGGACAGTCTGTGGCAGATGACACTCCTTCAATCTGTCTCCTCCTAACTTCTCCTGCTGATGGAGGAGTATTGCCATGTCCTGTAAAACTACCATTTTCAGACTTCCTTTGTCGAGTTTCAATGTCATCTCTCCACTGGTCATACCGTCTTAGCTCATAATCAATCACTTCCATACACAGAGAACCAATCTGGAAATAAGCAAATAATTTAGGGGTGTTTTAGTTTAGTTTTATAAGTTATTTGAGTGTGACTAGAAACATTTTAAGAAACTTGAAAATTATTAATACTTAATATTTTATTTATTTTATTAATTTAAAAAGATACATGGGCAAAGGAATTGAGCCTGGGACCTTTGACTTAGCGCGCCAATGCCCTACCACTTAGCTATCCAGGATTCGTCCCTTGCTTATGGTTATTCTTACCTCATAGCTTAAGGCTCAGTCTGTGAAGGACATGCGGAAATTATAATTACAATGATTTGCTACCTGTGTATTCCCTTCAAATTTTTATGGCTGAAATTGAAAATTGTGTGTTTGATTAACTTGATTCGATTTTAAACTATTATTTCTTATTGAACATTAAAAATAAGAATTTGTGTGATCAAAATTTTTTCCACAAAAATTTGTCAATCTGAATGTAGGTTTGTGTTTATTATTTAGTCATGGATCCATTCCTCATTATCATGAATTGTTTCATGGATCCATTATAGAAATTAAACTTGAATTACATGTAGCATAAATATTGCTCTTTATTACTCAAACTCAAATAAAACTTTTATGTTTTTATTCAAACTTGACTTTAAGTGAAAAATGCTTACATGCAAACCCTTAAAATATTTATATTCAATTATATTTGTAAATATTATAAATAAATTAATGATGGGAGAACCATTTCAATTTCAACATGGATGCATGTATTTTTTCTTAAACAACTTACTTCTGTCAAGAATAAATACATAAAACTAAGTTAATTTCATTTACACCACTCTTATTAGATTCAAGATTTGAAAGAAAATGTTAGAATGAGATTAAAAATTTGAATTTGATAAAAATATATTTCAACACGTCTGTGATTTTAAAATGTTTTTAATACTTTTAATAATGTTCATGGTTTAGTTGGTAAGGAGAAATTTTAAACTAATTAATTAATAAGGGAAGAAAACTTAAAATATTAAATTAGAAATAATTCGATTTGTGGAAAAGTTCCATATTAAGTAGTCAAGTAATGATTAGAAAGTTAATAATATAAAAATTAACATTTTATTGAAGATAAATGAGTTAAATGGAGAATATCAAAGTTTACATTTTATAAAATAAATGGTACGGAACTCCGCACAGACTTTCTCACTCCATTGTTTAAAAATGGAGATATTTACTCAAAACTCATAGTATGTGTGAAACGAAATAATATACACAAGCAGACCCGAGCAAAAATTGCACTATACTTTTGTAAAACATTTTTAAACTACAAGTTTTAAATTTTATGTTAAAGAATTAACATCCTCATTTGTATATTAAGATCAATAAACTATATCGATATTGAGTTCACTTCGTGTTAAAATTTCGACTTACGGTTAATCTTTTCGAAATTTTATTAGAGGTTGCACATCTTATGGTTATCACATTGTTATTAAATTCCTCATTTATAAATTTAGACCAATAAAAAAGGTAGATATTATTGACTATTGAGTCTAAAATAATGGTGATAAATCATTGCTGTACAAACATTTCCTTTATGAGGTTAAAAGAAAAAGAACATAAATTTTTTGAGACTTACATACATACTCTATGCAATTAGAGAATTATTGCATTAAAACTTAAGTGGTATATCTGTACAACTAAAACTCACTAAATTGTATTAATATATTTGCCAATAGCTCAGAAACTATTGGTTTTATAAAAATATATTTCATATAAGAGTTTTTTATTTTTAATAGCACTACAATTTTGCAATGATAAGTTATTTAGTGATATAATCAGTCAGTTCAGGAAATAGCCAAAATAATTGAAAAAATGATAATATCTATTCAAAGTGACAGGTGCATATCAAATGACTTAGCATATAAATACTTGAAAATAAATCTGGTAACTTTTATAGCTCTCAAATAAGGTTTTCCCTATGAAAAATGTACTGCATTCATATTTATGAATAAAAATCTTATGAGTGAATTGCCAACATAATAAATTAACAACATGGTATAATAGATGGATGGATATACAGTGGTAGTACTGACCTTGTACTGGAGAATTACATGGTGGAATTGGCTATATGTAGAAAAACAAAAGAATATGTACACAATGTTGGTACTGAGTTCAATGCTTTTTTTCCAGTCTTCTCTGAGAACTCTTGACAAGGCACTCAGCACAGATTCTGTAAAATGAAAAGATTACATTGAGGCAAATATTTATTTTAATTATCTAGCAATAAATATCTCTCCAGTGAAAACTATTCTGAGAAAAAATATTAATAATCTTACTTCCTAGATTTACTTATATAAATAAATAAAGATGAAATGTGTTACTTAATTTACTCTATATAATCAAGGTGCTGCATATGTGGTTTGAAAATTCACTGTGCCTGTGGAATAAGATGTTTCACTACTGCCAGGCAAATCTACGATTCACAATTTTCAATCTATTATTAAATAGAGAGAGAATGAATCCAAGATGTATAAAACCATCAGTTCCATAACTTTTTAAAATAATCTCATAAAATCCATTTAACATGTTTATACTTACAAACCATTTTGAATTACTATGAGTATGTGTTAAATAATGTTGATTGAGAGTTTGCATTCCAAAGATTGATTTGATTTGCTTCCTCATCCATCTGGAGTGGCACGTGCACTGAGCCCTTCGGCAGGTTAGCGACACCCCCTCACTCCTTTTGGACTATGTACTAGGGGATTTATGAATAAGTGTGGTGGTTTCCTGTTGTCTTCCGCACTAAATATCTACAAGTGAGTGAGTGCCTAAAAACTTTGTTGGAAAGGTACCTCTTGTTAGCCTCAGCTGGGTTTGAACCCGCAAACTTCAGGTCGATTAAATAATGTATCTCAATTATAGACAAGAATATATTTTTCTGTACCCCTTTGCTACATCTTTGTCTATGTTAGCTATAAAACCCTTGACCACATGTGTGGTCTAGTGGTCAGAGTTCCTGATTACAAATCCATCCCGGGTTGGATCCCCGGCGCTTACAGATTTTTCTGTGAAGCAGTGGGTCAGGGTCAACTCAGCCTTATGAGGACAAATGAGGAACTACTTGAACAGAAAAGTAGCGGCTCTGGTCTAGAAAACAGAGGTTAACGGCCAGAGGGCTCATTGTGATGTCCACATGACACCCTCTATCCACCAAAGTTGGCACTAACTTGGCTAGTAGGCGGCGGCCACTCGGTCAGTATGGGTTGATTATAAGCTGACGCCAGGTAGTTTTTATGGAACCTTTACCATCCAGTTCAGGATAATGAGGAGATAAATATACTTGATCGAATATAAAAATTGATAATAGAGAAGGTCACAGTTTGATTCTTGATATGTGCATAGTTCATAAAATACTATTAAACTTAATTTATAGATATGAACTTTTATTTTTATTTGCAGATGGCAGAGATTCTGCTGGTATACCAAATGATATTTTAGAGTAACATCAAATGATTTAACATTGTAGTAGTAGTACTTGACTAAATTTGCTTAAGTTGTTTAATTTACTATGTAATTTTATTAGTCTAGTTAAAGTGGGATGGAAGGGGACGTGAAAAAGGGTCAGTGTTTTGGCAGTTTTTGTGGCAAAACTTTTATTGGCCAAAATAAATAAAATATTACTCCAGTACAAACACAGAATTTAATTTTCTTCGCATGTTGATATCAACAGTTCTTGAATATCCATCATGAGCATAGCGGCATTACCTAACAAACTTTTTAAATGAAAATAAAAAGTTCTCATTAAATAAATTCCAGAACATCCTTGATAGATATTCAAAATATTTTGATGTGAATAAAATTAAATTCTATGATTGTACTGGAGCAATAGGCCTACTTTATTTATTTTGGCCAAAAAAATATTATGTCACAAATACTGCAAAAACACTGGCTTTTTCTCACATCCTCTTCCATCCCGCATTAAGAGCCCTTAAATTATGTAAGGCAATTTTTTTAATGATTTTTGACCTCCCCCCTCCCTCACTCTATCTTACTTAATTTTTTACGATTTAATAAATTTGATTATTTTAATCATTTAGTTATTTTTGTACCTAAGGATTGGTAATAAAGAGAGTATATGAGCTTAAAATCCTTTAATTGCAGTAAGTAAATGAATTATAAGTGAAATTTTATAATTAATAGATTTATTTATCGACAACCATTTTGTTTTAGGATTGTGTCTCACCATAAACATTGATAAAAACCTTACTTAAGATGGATGCTGCCCCCCTGCCTCTCTAATAAAATGTAAGACAATACTGAATACTCTTTCTCCCGAACACCCCTACATGATTTAAGGACGGTTCCTTGTATTTGTGTGAATGCATGAGCATGTGCACACATACACTCAAAAAGAGTTCCATAAAATTTACAAATTAATTTTAGTCCCTTAGCATTTCCTTGAACTATTAAAAAATGATTGAAAGACACCAATTTCCTATCTTACCGTTGCTTCCTAATTCCTCAAGATTGTCTGGATTTCTAGCTAGTTGCAATATGAGAGCTGATCCATTAACCTTGTCCGGAATATCCTCATAAAGTAACTCAACGTAGCTCTCGATATGATTGATGTTTGCCTTCTCCACCAAAACCCCACTGTTTGAACTGGGACTTTCTGTTCCAGATCCAGAGGAGCTAGGTCGCGATGTTTCTTCTCGATCCACACACAAACCTAAAAGGTGATTAACTACAAATTAAAATGGTAATTAAAATTATTTGGATTGAGATGGATTGATCCAGCTTAACTACTTTGTTGCACGAAATATATTTAAGATTTTCCTTATCTGAGTTGAGCTTCCAAAGTTGACCATTTTTAAACATTGTAAAATAATACAAACATAGCATTACTCTTTAATCATTGTGTACTGCCATGCAGATAAAATAATATTTAATTCAACTGCACATCTATATGCTGAATTTTAATCATGTCTACCTTTAATTGAACAAAAGCATTACAATTAAATATTAAGATTTAAAAATATATTTAATACGGTAATACAATCTTCACAACTGTCAACAAATGGGTCCATGATGGGTCTATGATGACAAACCCCTAAGACCCATAGACGCGGGTTGTTAGGATAACGTATCAGCCTTTAGGGAGCTTGCTGACAAGAGTGCTGTGCATACTGTTAGCTTGCTTGTTATCTCATACTCACTGTTGGTAAGAGAAGCATCTTTGCGGTTCTGGAGGTAGTATATAAGCTGCTCCACCTCATCAAGTTTGGTGGGGTGAATCAAACTACATTTCTCCACCACCTCTTTGGCAAGAGCTGAGCAATCCGTCTCTTCATTCAAACTCTTCAGTCGGATTATCTTCTGACATTCCTGAACATCAACATATTAATTAAAATATAAGCAGATATTCAAATTATATTAACATTAGTACTTTTCACTTCATCACACTTGGGTCCCATAAGACTAGAAATTGTTACAAATATGATTTAAGCCATTCTCTCAGAGGTGAATAGTACCATTACTAAGCAATGTGTTAAACACAAATAATATTGTGAATTCCTCTCATGGCGATTATGAATTAATAAAACAACTTCTAGAAAACCTGCTTCATTAGCCCCATGGTCTAAGGCATCACTCTCATGATAGACTAGATTGCTGATGACAGGGAGATAGGTGCTCAATTCCTGGTCAGGTGTACTAATTTAGGTTTTTACAATCCTGTCCACCCCCTTGTATGTCTGTTAGTCGCTGGCCACAGATCTGAAACGGTTTGATGGATTTTGTTCAAACTTGATATCTAGGGATATTTTTTTGATTTTTACCCTAGCCCTCAAATTAAGGGTAGTTTACTGAAAAGTGTTTCTGATAAGTCCAAATTTTTTGAAAATGATTCTAGCAATTTTATTTAAAATTGATATAAAGGGAGTGTTAGATCTCCCAAATAACATTGTAAACTTGGTTTTTGGGTAAAAATATGTTATTTATTTAGCACCACATCTTACTACCCATTCAGGTTGTACGCCTAAGTGATAATTACGCTAATGGATTAGGAATTGAGAAGATTGAAGTTAGATGAAGTGAATTCGCATCCGCGCAGAGGGAGAGTGGAAAACAATTTAGTAAACCNCAAGCGTGTTACCCAACTACGTTACCGAGGCGGGTAAAAATTTGTTTAGGGGTAGTTTACTGATGAGTGATTTTTGAAAATGACTAATGATTTTGTTTACAATGTATATCTGGGGAGTGTTTGAGATGACAAATAGAAGTTTATAAGTGTTTTTTAGGGGAAAATTTGTTTAAGGGTAGTTTACTGATTTTTTTCATTGAATATTTAAAAAAATTACTAGCAATTTGGTTCAAAATGGGTATTTGTTTAGCTTTTTACCTTATGAATAATTATAGATATATTTGTTTTTCTAAAAAAATTGTCATTTTATAGTACGGTAGTTTAACGATAACTGATTTTTGGAAAATAGAATTTTTTGATAATTGCTTTAGCAATATTGTTCATAATTAGTATTGGGAAACTATTTTACATGATCAATAATAAGGTGTATTTATTTTTTAAATAAATTAATTTAAGGGTAGTTTATTCACAAAAAATTATATAAAATTTAAAATTATTTGAAATTGGCCTTGAAGATTGAATTTAAAATGGGTATCTGGGAATAGTTTTCATGATAAATAAAAAATATGTTATTTTTACAAATTAAAAATAATTTTAGGGTAGTTTATAAATAACTTATAGTTGAAAATTTGAAGTTAAAATAATACTAACAATATTTTTTTTAATGTATGTATAAAGAGTATTTATTGTGATCTACAGTACATAATGATATGTTATGTGTTTGTATTTAGGCTATGAGGAAAAATATTTAAGGGTAGTTTTGAAAACCTCTCTTTGATTTTTTTTTTTTTNTACCAAACTATAATACACAATCTGAAAAAATGTGTGATTGTGTCATAACAATTATTTATTATGTAAAACTCTGTTTGGTAATTGTAATCGGCATATGTACTAACACATAGTCCTTTTTCGATATATAAAATCTAACTTTCATTATTAATTGTCGACCTGCATCTCATTAACATTAGAACCATTTTAACAACAATACTGTGAACAACATTTTCACTTTCAATTAATAGTTTTCTGATAGCTAACCACGTTTGCAAATATAGTTACCAAATAGACCAATAGCTCAAATCATGAACACATTTTGTGCCAAACATTTCTGAGATAAGGTTCACATTATCTTAAGTGTATAAGCCAATAATAAGACTATTTTCCACGTGCTTCTTTAGACTTCTGTGAAGGATTCAACGTGCACCTTAGTCCATCTTTCCCACGCTCTCTACTATAAACAAACTGTGAAGTCACAAAACATCCTCCACTTAAGATGGACCTCTTTTTATATATTTTCTAATTTTTCAATAAGATGGTTTATTAAAAATCTCTAAAACTTTTTTTTTCTATTGCGGCTTACTACACCCAATATCACCGCTGAGGGAAATGCACATCTTATAAAGAAACTCTCTATTTTCACTCTCTCTCGGTTAACTGTTGCCAAATATCTTTGCTTTCAGTTATATCAGAAGGTGGTGTGCTGGGGTAAGAGGGAGCTACTGGCAACCTCGACTAACCATTGTTGCAAAATTTATCTTATATATTTAAGCGAAGATTTACCACAAGAAACTCAGAGAATGGCAATGCTGTTACCCCAATAGTAGCCATGTGGTTCCCTTTGAGACGATACCCACTATAGTGACATATTTGCACTAGAGCATTTTAACCTCACTACTGAGGTAAGGACGAGAAAGATAAGAATTTAGAGGAAATTTACTAGTATTTGTGCAGAGGAAGAGTAAAATATTGTTGTGTAAATAGAAAGAAAGGCATAAACACAATTGATTTGAGTAAAACATTGTTGAATAGATAGGAATAAAGGCATAAACACAATTGATTTGAGTAAAACATTGTTGAATAGATAGGAATAAAGGCATAAACACAATTGATTTGAGTAAAACGTTGTTGAATAGATAGGAATAAAGGCATAAACACAATTGATTTGAGTAAAATGTTGTTGAATAGAAAGGAATAAAGGCAAATATACAATTTGATTTGAGTAAAATATTGTTGTATAAATAGGGATAAAGAGATAGACACAAATTGATTTGAGTAAATTCTTATTGAAGAAATAGGAAGAAAGACATGTTTACAATTGATTTTAGTAAAATATTTTGTGTAAACAGGGAGAAAGAAAACAGTTTGAGTATTGTTTTGTAACTTATGTGTGTTTTTTTAAGTTCATTAACATACTTCTTATTAGTGTGTCAGTTTTGTATTTCGGAAGCAAATTAATTTTTTCTTTGTGTAAAAAGATAACACAATTCTAATGAACCTGTCACTTGACAAATTGTAAAATCAATAGCTTTTCAAAAGTTAACAAAGATAGTATAGCTAACATTTTCCATTTGAGTTAACTTATTTGAAATAAAAATTCTGCCTTATGTAATAAAAATTCCTACATTATAATCTTACTCCATATTTAATATTTATAATGTTTTGAAATCATGACTGTATTTATAATTTATGTATACATAAATCAAATGTGCCTACCAGAGTGAAATTGGCAAAAGTAAGGTGTTTACTATGATTGCCATTTGTCATGGATTTTCCAGGACAGTCCTGAGTTTTAGCACTTTGTCCCACATCAATAATTGTTTTTGTGATAATATGTATAAGTATACAGTAAAATAAAAATATAATTGAATGATATTCTTGTTCATTACTATATTTTTTATTTTTCGTCCCAGATTGGCGTGATTAGGAAAAGGTCACCCTTGTCCAGACTGACAATCTAGGCGGGATCCTTAAAACTAGCCCAACCTTTACACAAAAAGTATGCTAGCACGGTCCTCCAAGTGTAGCAGCTGTAACTTAAATGACTGGTTTAATGCTGTGCATGGGCTTATATAAACTTGAAAAAGGGAACCAAGACTAAATGAGAATTCTTATATTATGTGTTTAGAGATTTCTATCCTTTTATTGAATTACACATTTTAATAATGCACCATACCTAAATCTTAGAATAGTGATATATGCTTACCAGTCAGACACCTTGAGGTGTCAATAATAACATACCGTAGGTTATGTTATTTTAATATCAAATATAGTTTAACTTATATTACTTTTATTTGCATTTGGCATTTTCTCTTTCTCATTGTTGTAACAGGATGACCACTTGACATATCTCAAACTTAACACAGTAAATTAATTAGGCATACTGTGCCCAACAATATCATATGAATTTTAATAATATTGTAGCAAAATGACTGCAACCCGATTATTCTAAAACGAGTGTCTGTTTTTCCAATGTGAATGAAATGGTTTTTACCTAGCCAATATCGAGGTAGGCCTCCCTAAATAGGATTTAAATTGATTGTCAGTCAAATATTAACATATAAATAAGATACAAATTCACCAACTTCTAACTTGTTAAAAATGGGCAGACAAGACATATTTTCATGCCATTATTATTTTATTGAGGAATCTATTTTATCTTGTTATATCCTAGGCTACTTGCCATTGCCACAAAACAAAGAGAGTATTTCTTACAAGGATTTCACATGAGTCCAGTGGCGCAAGAACATTTTTATTTAGAGGGGGAAGGGGTGGGTGTGTGTGTGTGTGTGTGTGTGTGTGTGTGTGTGAATATATAATCATGTGCTGTTATAGGGGATAACATTTTTGAGATGTAAAAAAAGACCAGGAAAATGTAACATTTTCCGCATTTTCCCCATTTATTTTAGGCATGCCAAATATTGGAATAAATACACACAAAACAAATAAAGAAAGATTATATCTGATGCGGCTCAGCTAAAAAATTAAAGTATGTTTACAAACACCTTTGCCCTCTAATCGTTACTACACGTAGCTATAAAACAAATAACTAGTTTTGCAATTTCAAGTTTGTTGAGCCTCTCAGGGTATGCATTAAGCAAACACAGGTGATTTAGTCTATGTTGCCTCATCGTGGAGCGAAGATAGTTTTTTTATGCGCCCAAGCATTAAAAAACTTCTTTCTGCAATAGCTACCGTATCAAAGTTTTTAAAATCTCTTCAGTGTGTGCTCAAAGTACATTTTATTTTTATTATGTTAACTTAGTGAAAACGTTGTATCTTGCCTCAACAAGATCTTTACACTATCTAAAAGTTTTATTATATTATTTTGGGGGGATAAAATGATACTTTTTACTCCCCTAAATTGGAATGGTGTGTTACGGGGGGTTAAATCTACCCCCAAACCATCTGTGTTCCTGCGCCGTTGCACATAAGCTATAAGGGTTTACAATACAAATATTGGGTTAAGCTAAATATAGGCTATACCTGATAAGTGGATGTATTTTGTATCCACTTAAACTAAGATTATTTGAATCTATTTCCAAAGAAAAGATTAAAAAAACAGCAGCTTGAATATCTCAAGTTTGTCATGTAATTTGTAAAAGATAACAAAAATGTTATAGGATATGTGTTAAAACTTTTAAATATAAAATATTTAGGCTCATGCAAAGATATCAATTAAATCAACTCACCTTCCTATCTCCCAGTAATGGATCTCCTAAGTCACCAAGAATAAGTGCTTCTAGCTCATAATTTACAACAAGAGCTTTTTCTGTTGGGTGAACGTCTATTGAACGTGACCGAATTTTCCTGAAAACATTAGTCAAACAATCAATAGCGTACTCTCATATAAGAGAATTTAAAAATTATAAATTCAAATTTTAAGTGCTCAATGTAAATTTCTGAACTTGGAAAGAGGAGGAGGTATATAGTTTCTAAATGTTAAACAAATTGATAACCAACAAAGTATTTAATCCCTACCATTGATTTAAGTTATATTAAAATAAAGTCCAAAGAGCTTTTGGAGTTATTTAGTATTCAACATTTGTTGCCTGTGGCAGTTTCGAGGTACCCTCCTGAAATTTCGACCTTACTACGGCCTTGGGGAAAACTACATTGATAAATTACTTGGTATGAGTAAAATAGCTACCTAGCTCATACCATGTACCTAGCCTACTTAAATTTAAAAAGAAAAGTATAAACTTTTTTATTAATTATGACACATAGAAACGTCTGATGTACAGACTTATAAATATTTGGGACTTAGTAATTAGAAAATAATAGCTCCACTCACCTATGTACTTGAAAGGATATCATTCTGTCATATCCCTAAGCATTTGCTGAAATACTGACACCTTATTTTATTTTATAGTTAGGTTTCTAATTCGTTAAAAATAATTGTTTTAATAGTGAATTTTTAACTAACCCAACCTAACTTTTCATGTCTGAGACAGTTAAAGATTAGGTTAGGGGTGTATTTGTAGTGTGATAAATGACACTTTTTTGGTAGCGTTTATTTGTCAATAATTCCCCCACCCCAAAATAATGTGTTTTTGCTCTTTCACCAAACGGAATGTTATATTAGGATGGTTTGTTATTCATACCATATAAACATTTATTTTAATAATTTATCTAGAATAAAATGTCTGGAAATGCTGAGGAATATGGCTGAATGATATTCAGTGAAGGAGGTGAGTGGCGCTATTTTTTTTAAACCGGAATTGATTTTATTTATTTGCAGTTTTAAGATGCTCTTTCTGAATTTTTATGAGTGAGAGGGTAAGAAAGGGCCTACCAAATTTTACCAGGAAAAGTATTTTCACATGATTTCTCTTTTAAATGCCACAATTGCGACAGCTTAACTTCCCCTCTGAAGGAAGTTGTACTATGGATTTTTATCGCTCAAGAAATATCCATCGACCCAAGTTGGGTTTGAACCAACGAACATAGGGTCCTGAGGTGAGCACTTTACGCCAAGATCACCAAGTTCAATTACCAGAATTTTAATAATCTTACTATTTATAAAGCATGTTTTGTTGCGTTTAATATGAATAGTACTGTTTCATAAGTTTTTTCTTTGATTTATATATAGTTCCTTCAATTAATGATTTGTGGTTTAGAGCCTGAAACACTAGCTCGAACAAGATCCCTCTACGCGGCAAGACAACCTAGTGCAATGCGAGTCTAACGTCTTAAACCACACAGCCGTAAAATATCTTCAAAACACAATTGTGGCTGTGGTCGTAAATGCAATTAAATGCTTCAAACACCTGATTTTCTCACCGGTCTGTATGGATTAGGTCTTGATTTAAACGTAAAGGGTTAAATTGGCCTTAAAGCACAAACTCAGCAACAGTACCGAATACCTAAAACAAGAATGACATTTGAACAGCCCCAATCTAGAAAGTATTACCCACCGTTTTAAATATCTCGCATCTTCAGACTGCATTATATATATGCAACCTCCCAATAAGTGAAGACTTTAAGGTATTTTCTACATTATTTTAAAAACATACACAGAATTTCACAAATATAGTTCTTACAAACATTCAAATGTTTATTAAAATAGTAGACGACATTATTATTTTATAAAGCACGTTTAGAAATACATTGATGGGAAAAAACCTCACAAAACATAGATTTGTTTTTGAAGCAAAAATAACTGTAAAATTATTATGCATTTTCTATTTATAAATAATTACTTTCAAATATAAACTTATCACATAAAAATGTTTTAAATATATACTTTCAAAACATACGAAATAGTATTTTAGAAGCCAGTTTAAGTGGCCGAATAGTCAAAGCACTACTGTCGTGTTAGACTGGCATGCCGATGATGTGAGATTGAAATTCGAATCTCAGTCGATTCTAAGGATGGTTTTTACTAAATTATTTCCCACACTACTTTCACAAAAATGCAGGTAAATTAACTCTAAAATGCTTCATTCCTCATCCCTACCCCAATAAAATAATTATCATATATGCTTATAAAATGAACAGGTAGTAAAACGCGTTGCTAATATATATAACAGAAAATAATTTCATTAGCGTTGATATAGGGGAACGTGAAAATTGGAATATGTTTAGGCATCATTGATGCATACAATTCTGATAGTGATTGAAACTTGCAACAAAAGTGAAGACAATTTCTGAAAAACGTAACTAAGTGTAGTTTATTAATGTTCTACCCGTTTTAAAATATAGATTAATAAACCAATCAATTATTTCAATATATATATGTTTTTGTGGACTAAATTAAACTTTGTACCCATTAACCTTTGCAGTGACTACACAACATATCCGAAAACCGTGGTATTTATTTATATCATTGTTATACCTTATGGCCGATCCTCGACTATGCGTGTCCCACTTGGGATTACCTGGCGGACACGTATGTAAGGATGATGCAGGCCTTCCAGAGCAAGTGTCTTAGGATTATTGTGGACGCACCCTGATACGTTCGCAATGTGACTCTGCGACTGGATCTGGAGATGTCTGCCATCAAGAACCACTTCTGAAAATTGGCGCAGTCTTTCTACGATAAGCTTCCCAGTGCCACCAATCCTCTTATCCAAGGGCTTGAGAACTACGTCATCGACCTTGGAGGGTGCCACCGATGTTCAAAAGCCCTGCTCGGATAAGTGAGACGTGTAAAACAACGGTTTTGAAGGCTCTCACACAGCTCCCTATAGAGTAGTGTCTCCGCACGTAACTCTACAACCCTTATTCAATTTGCAAATATACTTTATTCCCCATTAATACTAATAATAATATGCCTTAGCTTTTGTTTCGGAACCTTCGCGAAATGCGACAATCCGTTAAAATAATTTCCCGAAAACCACATGGTGTGACCAATTGATCGGTACGTTTTGGAATTTGCCGTCTTAGCCCCTTCGGGGTGCCTTAGATCATGCTAGTCTGCTTCTGCTTATGCTCAGACTTCAGTGGCTACCAAATCCTGGTGCGCCACATGTTCCAAAAGACCGAAAAAAAATTCTAAGTTTCCAAAAGAGCAAAAATTGTTTATTAATCCTCTCTCTTTCTCTCTCCACCTCCTCCTATTCCACCGTGACTCACGTCACCGGGACCTTCTCCTGTCCCACCGTGACACACGTTGTTGGGACCTTCTCCTGTCCCACCTTAACACACTTTGCCGGGACCTACCCGCCGACCTTTTCCCTACCCCTACCCACACGACCCACGAGACCGGTGTCTGACCATCAACGTCACCCAGAGATTGGACTTTTTCCAGACCTAAACCAGCTACCCCCGAAGCCTAAAGACAGGGATAACACCATAATGTCAATATATAATCATCATTATCATCAACTGTTTCCAGCCTTTGGGCTGGTTAGTTTATTAAAATGCCTCCATATTCCTCTATCCTCTCACCATTCTTACACCTTTAATTGCTTCCATTCTTCTCCTTTCACTTGCACACTTTATGTTATCTGCTCCTCCCATTTTTTTCTCGACTCCCTTTTCAGTCTTTTTCCTACTTACTTCACTTCCACCATTCTTTGTCTAATTCGCCTTCTCCATCCTCATTACATGCCCAGGCTATTTATATCTTGCTTTCGCTAGTATCTCATGTACGCCCTCAACTCCAAATCTTTCTCAGATAACTTCATTCCTAATCTTGTTTCTACTCGTGACAGATAATATGCTCTTCACAAACTTCATTTCCTTGGCCTCCACTTTCCTAGTCTCCTTACATTCAATGTCCATGTTCCGCTGCATATGTGGCAATGGTTACCAAGCATGTCCTATAAAACACTTCCTTACACTTCTAGGGCACTTCTATTCTCCATAGCAGGTCTCTTCCACACCGATAGAACAACTCTCCCTGATGTCATCTTCTCATTAATTTCTCTCTATTTCCACCGTTCACCCCGATCACGCTTCCAAGATATTTTACGTCCTGTACTTTTCTCAGCTCTACTCCATCAAACTTTATAACTTTACTAGGCCTTATCCTCTTCCTTGTAATTACCATATCTTCACACTTTGCCATACTAAATTTTATTCCACCAACTTTCGCTTCCTCATTCCATTCCTTTAACTGTTCCTGTGCTTACTTTTTCTTTTCCTACCTTACCATCAACTAATCAGGAAACATCATGGACTTCATTCTTTCCTCCTTGAGTTTTCCTAACACTTTGTTCATGACCATTTCCATTAACATTACAAACAGTAATGGTGATAGGGCACTCCCCTGCTTCACTCCATTCTTTTATTTGGAACAACCCCGTCCTCCAAATCTCCGTCTTAACACAACTCCTGTTATCCTTATTCATTTTTTCACTCTCATTACAACTTCTCTTTCCTCTTCAGCCTCCTTAGTCACTTTCCAAACTTTGTTTCTATCCACGCTATCATATGCCTTTTCCCCCATCTATAAAAACACTTACTAAGTCTTTCCAAAATTCGTACCTTCTTTCCATCAGCTGTCTTATGGCAAATATCAAGTAAACTGTACACTTCTGTTTCCTAAATCCATGCTGTTCTTCCACCTTCACTTCATTTTATTTTTTATTCTCTTATTTAGTATATTTTAATTTATTTTTGTACAGTAGCACAACAGTGTTAACCCCCTAAAATTTATATAGGACTTCTTGTTTCTTTTTTTGAAAAGAAGTATTATAACTTCCTTCTTCCAGTACCTTGTTCCCCATCCAAATCAATCTCGACATCCTGTATGACCAATAAATACTTGCTTCTCCTGCAGCTCTTTATCATTTCCACAGTCAGTTCGTCCCCACCCAGTGCTTTTCCTTGTTTAAACTTATTTAATGTATCCTCCCCTTCTTTGAATGAAGTACCTCTTTCCTCCTCTTCTGATATTTCTTCCTGCTCCTCTGTGCCACTTTCATAACTTTTCTCTTCCGGGTTGAACATCTCAAATTGTCTCAACCATAGTCCCTTTTCTTCTTCTCCTGTCTTCAACATTTTTACTTCTTAATCTATCATTATAACATCTTGTCTTTTCTCTTCTACTACTGTTTCTTGCGTGACTTTATAACACCTTCTTACTTCCTTTCACGTCCCGTTCCAGCATTTCTGTCCTTTTTTTAATCTAATTAACGACCAACCCACAGATTGCTAGGTGGTACAATTTATACAGGAATATGACTTCGAGGTAAAACATAGACCAGCTGAGAAGATGGCCCACGTGGATGCCATAAGCCGTGCACCAGTGAGCTGTGAACAAGATACTATAGCAGAAGTGATTAGTGATAGGTGTGAGGTGTTTTTAACCCTATCTGTTGAGGTTCAAGTACTAGCAATGCAATATAGTGATTCAGAATTAAGGGACATTATTCACATACTCAAATTACCCCAACAACACAGAAATAAAACTGAGCGTATTAAGGTAGTTGATTTGGAACTTGTAAATGGGGAAAGTGTGTGAGATTGAGAAACATAATCAGCAGACATCCAAACTTTTTGCTATCCTTAAAGTGATGAAAAAAAGTCTTACTGTTAAATTTCATGACTTTTCTGGACACTTCGCAGTTGACCGTACTGTTGCAACACTTATCGAGTTAGTCAATTGACAGAAGATAGTAAACAGAAACACTATGCCACCACTGCGCACGTTTCTCAACTCAAGTCATGGGGTAACAAAGACAAGATTGATTATAGTGAGCCTGTGAGTGACGAGTCAGAAGATGATAGGTGAAATGGATCGGAGCTGAAGACAACCAAACCTGATAGCAGTCCTGTGACATTTTCAGACAGTTCTGATGTTGGTGAAACTGGAAGAGACCGAGGCAACTCAAGGACTCAGCCTATTCGAGAACGACGTCGGCCCAAGTACCTAAAGGATTTAGTCACCAGACTGATGTGATTAGTATGGCATTGTGTGCAATTGTCTGTACATTGTGTATATCATCATCTAGTAATAAGATAGTTTAAGGATTATTTGAGAGTGTGGTTGTATATGACATGTGTGAACAAACTCCATCGAGGAGGATGAGTGCTACAGGATGGCCGAGTGTTAGAAACTCACCGAAACTTATTGCATGAGGTTGGCGAGACTGGTTGTTGCGAAAGAAAGACAGGACAGTCAGTGCGTGTAATGGCGACGTATGGACGTGGATGTGAGGTGTGTGAGCGAGGGTCGTGTAAAGGGGTTGTGTTTGTGCAAATACGCGTAGCACATATTATATTGGATCAACAAGTGTGCGATTATTAGACCATGTGAGGTACAATACAATGGTTGTCTATCCCCAACCTTTGCTCACCATCCTAACTGTATCTGGCGATATGATGGCTTTATCTTTTTTTCTTATACCAGCTGTTTGACACTTTCATTTTATTTCTTGCACATAACTCCATTAGCTCTCTATTCTCCTAGTTTCTCTATCCCTTCCTTCCTTCTCTAACACATATTCAAATCCTTCTCTATCTTTTCCTACTTTGGCATAAAGATCCCCCATTACTACCTGTCACTCGTTTCCCAAATGCCTTTTTAGATTTTCCTCAAACTTGTATTTTTATTCAACTGGGCATCCCACTTGTGGAATATACACTTGTATTACCACCACCTATTTTCCTCTATGGCAATAACTGAAAGAGGCTCGATAGAACTCTCAAGTAAAACCCGTAAAAACCCGTAAAACTAATTTTTTATGTATTATATTTTTAGTTCTACATTTTTTGACAACAGAACAAGCCAGACGTTAACAACTTACTGACCTAATAATAATACGCACTTTCTATCCATTTGTAATCTTTTCCTAATTTCTACTCTAATAATGTTATTAACTGATTTTATATATTGTTATATTGTTGTATATCGATATTTGAAATAATTAACTTTATCAGATGATATGTTGTTAGTGTACACTTTACAGTATACAATTCATTATAATAATACAACTGCTTATAATGAAACTTATTGATTTAATTCTTATTTAGATCGATTGTTTTTATGCTTAGAAATAACTGATGCACTCTCTTTGTTATCATGGACAAGGTATCTAAAAATTATTGATTAGGGTTTATTCGAAAAATAACGTTTTTAAAATTGTATTCTTTGAAACATAAAATTAACCTGATAAAAGTAGTACCTATATTATTAAATGAAATGAAATTTTTATTTTTTTCTGGTTTTATCATTTTCAACAATAGAATTTAATTTTTAATTATATTTACAATCTTAGTTAATGGGGCTAAAACAAGGACCGTTGTTTTATTAATAATAAACATGCCTGGCAACTACAAGGCATATTCAAACAGAAACATAATAATATATTTCCCATCTGCTATCTATAGTTACCTTTAATTTTTCATATTCCCATTGGCATAACGGTCTCAATTCAAGGGTTGTCTATTATAAACTTCATCCATAATGTATACAATAATAAAGTTAAATAAACTTTATTCTAATGTCACACTAATCACTATATCGATGTTAAACACTATCATTAAAAGTAATGTTTTTCAAATTCTGGTTCAGCATGTGTTAGCTCCATTTTCTACGACTCAGCTTATATTAATAGATAAAGCATATCTAATAGCAAATAGTGTATAGCACATTTTGCGTTAGAAATAGAAATACATTTTTTCAAAGATATCGTTTATAATCGATACAATAGTGAATTTTAAATTAAGCATTATGCATAAAGTTGATTTAACTTTAACTCCTTATGCGTTAAGCTTGTGGTTTGGTATAGATTATCACTGGACTTGAGACGTATTAGCCAATGAGAATGCGAGTAGAGGATACAACCAATTAAATATCAGTGTACAATCAGACGAAAATAATTATTTTCTGTATTCATCCTTATGCTTGAAGTTGAAATGCCTTGTTGTAGCCGTACTAGTTTTTTTATTCACAAATTTTCTTTGTTTTATCATCAATAACTATGATTATATGATTGAAACTAAAGGAGGAATGTGGTTGTACTATAAAATTTATGACGTTAATAACACCGGATCCAAATAAAAATAGTATTTGATTTTATAGTACAGACAAATCACTTCTTTATCTATGAGGCAAATCTTTAAATTTAGTTAATTTCAAGTTTCAAAATCTACTGTTAAATTAACGTTGTTTTTGGAATGAACCCTTTATTGAAGTATTTTTAGAGACATTATCTAGTAGTGAAAGATGATTAGCCTATTTTCTATTAATAAAATACAATCAATTTGAATAAGATTTTCACTATGTTTAACCGATACATTTTTCTGATAAACACTAATTTTAATTAGATCGGTGTTATGCAGTAATATAAAGCCTGCCCAACAGTTATTTGTTATGCTAGATAATAGCGGACATTAAACTAGTATTACTAAAATGCTGCATCATAGATAAGGAAGTGATGCATTCTAATATGAAACCGGCCCTAAGACACGTACCGGCCTACATTGATCTCTATACTATAACTGGATGGACATCTGTGGCTGAAATTTTCGAGCTGTCGTCTGCATACCATTGGGTAAGAGAGAAAGAAACTTTCGGGTATCTCTTTCTCTCTTTCACCCATACAAGGCAATGTGGCATTTTGACATCGTTCATTAATTTGATTGAATATATGAGATACATCAATGTGAGAGTGGTTAAATTAAATAAATATGTTAGTTAAAGCTTTGAAGAGCATATAAAAGTTCAAAACTGGTTAGTTTTTTATTTAAATAAGTTGATGTAGCCTAATATGTACGATGATTTTTTAAGGAAGCTTACTTTTAAGGCTTTATCTCGTACCAGAATCCTACCCTATATTTGTGTCTAGTTAGGATAAAAGACCTTCCAGAAGGAAATTTCTACTTCTGTTCTAAATTGCCGTTCATCCTACCAAAATATTATATATATGATAGTATTCTGGTACGAAATAAAGCCTTACAGATTGGAATTATTACTAAAATCCGGGTTTATAAGATACTGTACTTCCTACAAGCCAATAACCTAAATTATCATTTGAACGTAAGACTTCTACACAAAGTGTGTCATTCAAACAAATGTAATACAGTTTTTAGCTAACTTGTTTCATTATAGTTATCGAAATGTCAACATAATATGATTTCTGAAAGATATGAGCCAACTTAAAAAAACAGGTAGTATTATAATAATACTTTCCACAAGCCTATAACCTAAGTGATAGTTTGAATGCATGGCAACTATTCAAAGTTTGTCATTCAAACAAATGTAATCAATTTTTAAGATACCTTGTTCATTATATTTATCGAACTTTCAATAAAATATGGTTTCTGAAACCAATATACACGCTAATAACCAACTTTAAATATAAGTGTTGTCGTGGCAGACTGTAAACAACATTGATGATAACTACATAAAAATTGAAATATCTAAGGTTTTATTCGTATTTGTACAGTATTACCTGTAAAACTGGATTGTATATCCTTTAATGTAAATGTTTCTTCAGGAAACTATGGTATAATACTTCACTATTTTCAAACAATAACACTTTTATTCATCAGAGACATGTTTTCGCATAAGAACATTTAAAGAAACCGTTAAATCTTTCCCCCCCTCAGTGTAGCAGACGATACACTTGAGCGTCACGCTTTTGTCCTTGGAATGTGCATGTGTATGTCCATCCAGTTATACTATAGAGATCAATGCCGTCCTATAAGTTGATTTAGAATAGTATTAAAGTTCGAGAAGGCACCCTATATCCCTATAAATTCGCGGGATTTGCGATTTAATTTTCTTCTGACATTTCTTTCATAATAATTTCTTGTCGAGGTTTTAATCTTATCGAATTTATTTATCAGAATATTGTATAGTGTGCTACTAATTCAAATGAATTTTAATTTGAAACTAAATCAAAGTGTTTCCTAAAGTATTTGATATATATCTAAAAAAAAAAAAGCAAAGGAAATGTAATTCATAAACAATAACTTGCAGAAGCTGAAAAAGACAATTTGCTTGAGAGTAAAGTTAGGTTTTGTTTAAGTTGAGACGGATCGTAATAATGTTAGTTTATATAGTTGAACGAAATACACGCATAATAATTCAAACAACTAAGCCTATATGAATATTAAAATTAATGACTAAACACCATTAATTATTGGCACATTGACTAAATGTCATACTCATACCTGGCTTTCCAGCTACGTTAAGTCAGGATGTAAATACTGGAAGAGAGTACTGAGGCTAGTTTTCCGTAAATAATTTACCACCCTACCTTTGTGTAATGGTGAGTACATAACCTATAAATTTTACCTTAATTTCAATCTCATCTCATTTTATAGAGTAAATTAATCTTAACCTATTAGTAAGTTTAGTTCACTTTATTTAAAACTATCTGTAACTAATTTAAGTTAATTTTACTGATCAAAATACTTTAAAATTAAAATTAAATTTTCTACATTGTTTTTCCATGAACTTAAGAGCTCGTCTGGGAAACAATACAAAATAAGATACATTCAGATAAAAAATTAAATTAAAAAAATCACATTACGTTAATACAAAGCATATAGTAACCAGGGGTAGGTTTAAATATATGCTTATTGGGTTATAGCCTAGGGTGGCAAATTTCGGATACAACATTGCAAATTTCAAGCACAAAAAAAAACCAGGAAATTTATCGAGTACAGACCATTATTATCTGAGATAAAATAATCAACCTCTATGTAGAAAGAAGTACATTCTTATGTAGACATCACACCTAGGATCTTAATATGGATACATTCATCAAATTATTCAGCAAAGAGATCTTTTTCAGTGTCAAACATTCCCTCCAATACAAGATGTCTCGTATTCACCTCAAACGGGTGGCAGTCCTTACAATAGAATCAGAGAAACAAGACATATAAATTGAGGCTGTAGGTGGAAAAAGGGCATGTCTGCAGATGTTGTTTTGAGAAAAACAATGTCAAAATATTTGTTCTATTACTATTTTTACTTTCTCGCCATCTTACAGGTAGAGAAAGTATTGTGATCGTCAGAAAAATCGAAGTCAAGATTTTGATGAATCTCGACATTTCATGACCCCCCGAATCAGAAAAAGTTGGTTTTGAATTTTCATCTATTTGTCTGTTTGTCTGTACCTTCAACTAGAGCCAAAACTATTTTACAGATCGGGCTAAATTTTAGTATCTAGGGTTTTCATAGGGTTGCGCCAAGCGGTTTTTGGAATTGGATATCTAACCCTAAAACTAACGGTAGTTTACTAAAGGGCAAAAAGAGAAAAAGTCGATTTTCTCAAACTCAGCTCTAACGATTTTGATTAAATTTCACTTCAAAACATTTATAAATATTCCAAACAAAATGGCTACTCTCAATATTTCGGCAAAATGATTTAAGGGATCCGGTCTGATGCGTAAATTATTATTTTTTTATCATATCTCCAAAACTATTTTAGATATGAAATTACTTGTAAATATGTAGATCTATTTATAATACAAGTATTTTATTCGAAGCATATTTTTATAAAACCAATAACTTTCAATCTATATGCATATATATATTTTTTTACTTTTCGAACATTAAAGGTAAAGTATTGCGACTGCAAAAAAATATAACCTGATATGTTAATGGATGTCGACACCTCATGACCCCCCGGACCCTTAAAAGTGGTCTTTGCAATGCCGTCTGTCTGTGTGTCTGTTTCAACTTAAAATTAAAAGTAGTTTAATAAAGGGCGAAAAGAGAAAAACTTGATTTTTTCAAAATCAGCTCTAAAGATTTTGATTAAAACTCATATCTAGGCGTTGATCAAGATTATCAATAAAGTGGTACTTTCATTTTCCCATGAAAATGACTTTTAGGGTACTTTACAGAATCTGAAATTTCCGTATATCTGCAACTATTTGAGATACTAAATAACATATCATTGCAAAATTTAAGTACTATTAAAAATAAAAACTTCTATATGAAATATATTTTTATAAAACTGACAGTTTCTGAGATATTGGCAAATATATTGATACAATTTTGTGAGCTTTAGTTGTACAAGTGTTAACGCGATAATTTTCCAATTCCATAGAGTAATTAAATATAAGTAAGTCTCTCAAAAAGTTTATGTTATTTTTCCTTAAACCTCTTACGAGAAATGTTTGTACAATGATTTATCTCCTTCATTTTAGACTCGATAGTTAGTATTTACATTTTTTATTGATCAAAATTTATAAATGAGGAATTTAATAGCAATGCGATGACATGAAGATGTGCAACACCTAATAAAATATCAAAAATTTTAATACCAAGTATTGACCCTTGTGGACCCAATATTGATGTTTTTTATCAGTTCAAACATACAAATGAGGACATTAATTCTTTAAAAATAAAATTATAAAATTGGGCCTCAAAAAATGTTTTACACAAGTATATTGCAATTTATGTTTGGGTTTGCTAGTTTATATTATTTCGTTTCACATATATTACGAGTTTTGAGTAAATATCTTAATTTTTAAACAATAGAGTGCGAAAGTCCATTCTGAGTTCCATATCATTTATTTTATTTATGTACTAAACAAGAAGACACATTTATACTCAATACATTCTGTGTATTGAGAAAAGAAAGCAATACCAATGTATTGCTAAGTAACTTAGTAAAAAAAAGAGTTAAACTTTTTTTTTGTTGCCTTTATTCCAAATAACGAGTTTTTATGATTTTTTTTTCAAACCAGTCGTCAAAACTGGCAACTATAAATTTATCTTAAAAAATAATTAAACTTTATTATTCTTTCTTTAAATTAGAAACATTAAATAAAAAACACAGCCTAAGCATTCATCTCCTCCTCTGAGTAAACCTCAACTGTATTGTCATTGTCCGGATTAGTAGGAGAGTTTTCTAAAAATTCAGAAATCCACAATACACTTTCGTTTTTAATTATTGAAATAAAGATTCAATGTCCTTCTTCTTTGCCAATTTGATGAGAGATGGAGTGACGTTCTTAAGGTGTATCTTTTTCACAGTAGCCAAGTCGTAGTGAAGTTTCCAGAAACAGAAAAGTGTGTAAATGGCTGTGAATGTTTTGCTGCATCAGGTTTGTACTTTATTTGGACGTACTGTTATATTTTAAACTCTGAATCCTTTGAAGTATGCTTTTTTAAAAAAACTCAGACAGAGCTGTTTTGAAGTCCTTAATAATAGAGGAATCCATTAAAGTCTCTGCGAATCCATGATTTTCCATTTCGAGTCGAATCCTAATCTTGGCAAACCAGCTCGAATAGATTCTGAATCGAATATCATGCTCAGAATTTTTTTCTAATCAAATCTGAATCGAATATCATAATAAAAATTTTGAATCGAATATTTTATTTTGAAAATGTTTCAAATCCAAATCAAATAATATATCCTTAGGAGTCTTTGAAAATATTTTAAACTTAATCTTAAGTTAAATAAGTAAACAAAGCCTCATGACTAACTTATGAAAGGTTATAAACAAATTAAATAACAATTTTTTTATAATGGTTTGCTGCATAAGACCATAGAAAGTTAAAATTATTCTTAAGTATGAAAAGATTCAAATTTCAAACTAAACCCATCGAATCCGTATCTGAAATTTATTTAGATTCAAAATTTTGAATCCACCACGAATCTCTCTAACAATAAGACTCGAAAGCTCAAATCGAATCCAAATCTTAGCAAGATTCAAATTTAGATTCCAAATTTCGGAGATTCGCCCAGGCTTAGATCCATTAAAGGTTCAAAGGACTTAGGATTTCTGCGACACGGAACCATGGCTTCAAGATAAAGTTAAACTGTTTTTACTATTGGTTTTTTGTTCGTTAATGATCTGATCAAGCCGAAGTTACAATCACACTGAGTGTCCTCAGGAAGGGAAAATTTGTAAAACAGTCTTATCGAAAACTCTGGCTAACCAGGAACAAAATGCTATAATTGTAATGTTTTATTCTGGCTTCCAGCAGCATTGGAGAGCAAAAACCATATGAGTGGAATCAGGAAATGATGGCGAAATTTTCAATAAGGAATCATATAAAAAGATGCTACAGAATCGCTGCTTCTTTTGCTGTTGACTCAATGAAACAATGTAGAAATGATGATTCATCATTGTGTTGAAAGTATATAGCCATAGAAGTCTTTGATAGAACTGAATTGTAATGTTGGTTTTGGGAATAGGGTAATTTTGTGGGTAGTCAAATTCAAGCACTTGTCAGTTGTTTTGACTTTCCCAATGAAATCCTCCTTTAATGCTTGATGTGCCAATAGTTTGTTTTTGTGTAAGGCATAACATAACTTAATTGGATTACCAGCGTTAAACTTTAAAATTTGCTCAACTTTTGTGCAGAAATCACACACGTCAGTCTTCGGACGGCGAAAAGAAAAATTAGTGTTTTTGTTGAAATACTTGAAATAAGTTTTATACTTCATAATTAATCTTTTCCCTGATTTACTGAAGAAATATTCAGCAAACAGAGTGGAGTATTTTTAATGTTAATTTCAGAGTTATCAAAATAATTGATTAGTCTTGTGTGAGAAACAGTGACTCTTTTAGTGTGGAATGCTGAGTAAATGCTCCTCCAAGAGTTCCCACACATCCACATCCAACTTATGTGGTCTTGTTTGGTGTGTTCCCCTTAGATCCGAGAAACCTAAATTCTCTAAAATTTTCATTCTAACAACTATTAGCCTTTTAACAGACACTTGTAAAAGTTTTAAAATCATACTACGCCACACTTTCTGGGACTGTCCACCACCTGCTAGGAAGTAATCCCACAAGTTTTCACGAGGCTTGAGAGTTAGTAACTTTACTGTCAGATAAGACTGGAATATATATGCTTGATTTTAATTTTATTTAAGAAATCATCAACTGTTTCCAGCCTGTGGCCGGGTCAGGTTAGTAAAATGCCTCAATCTTCCTTTATCCTACCACCACTATTCCGCCTTTAATTTCTTCCATTCTTCTCCTCTAATGTGAACACTTTTTGTATCTACTCCTCCCATTTCTTTCTTGGCCTCCCCTGCAGTCTTTTCCCTACATATTTCATTTCCAACATTTTCTTTGGCATCCTCTCTTTTACCATCCTCATTACATAGCCATAATGTCCCAGTCTTTCTTCCTCTACTATCTCATGCATTCCCTGTACAACTTCCTTTATAAGCTTGTTTCTCCTCGTGACAGCTAACATGCTTCTCACAAACTTCATTTCCATGGTCTCCACTTTCCTAGTCTCTCTTACATTCTATGTCCATGTTTCTGCTGCATATGTGACAATAGGTACAGGTACAAAGTATGCCCTGTACAATACCTCCTCACACCTTCTAGGACACTTCTCTTCTCCATAGCAAGTCTCTAAGACACCTATAGAAAAACTCCCTCTGCTGTCCTCTTCTCATTAAATCCTCTCTACTGACAACTTTAGGTCACCAATTAGAAAAAAAAAACATTATGTGATTTTTCAATTTACTTGTATAAATTACTTTCTATTTTTAAAGATACCATCTAAAAAAGTATCATACATACAATAAATGTACTTATAATGTGTTTGTTCTAATACAGTAAAACCTTGGATTGCGAGTAACTTGGTCTGCGAGTGTTTTGTAAGACGAGCAAAAATTTTCAATAAATTTTAACTTGCAATACGAGTAGTACTACGGTTACGCTTTGTCTGCCGAGCAGTGTCATTGGGTAGGTTCTTTGTTAAAGTCGCACAAAAACAAAAATATTTGAGTGAGCCAACATATAGCGGTGATTCCGTTAGTGACAGTGAAAGTCGTCCTAAACAATAACCCACCTCCTCCTCTTATCTCTCTCATCCACCTCACACCAGCCACCATTAAATTTAATTAATTAATTTGATTATAGTACAGTTACATTTAAATAACGAAAATAAAAAAGGTATTAATCATTTGTAGATTAAATATTTTTGGGTTGTGGGACGAATCATCTTTAATACAGTAAAACCTTGGATTGCGAGTAACTTGGTCTGCGAGTGTTTTGTAAGACGAGCAAAAATTTTCAATAAATTTTAACTTGCAATACGAGTAGTACTACGGTTACGCTTTGTCTGCCGAGCAGTGTCATTGGGTAGGTTCTTTGTTAAAGTCGCACAAAAACAAAAATATTTGAGTGAGCCAACATATAGCGGTGATTCCGTTAGTGACAGTGAAAGTCGTCCTAAACAATAACCCACCTCCTCCTCTTATCTCTCTCATCCACCTCACACCAGCCACCATTAAATTTAATTAATTAATTTGATTATAGTACAGTTACATTTAAATAACGAAAATAAAAAAGGTATTAATCATTTGTAGATTAAATATTTTTGGGTTGTGGGACGAATCATCTGAGTTTCCATTATTTCTTATGGGGGAAATTCGCTTTGATATAAGAGTGCTTTGTATTACGAACACGTTTACGAAACGAATTATGCTCGCAATCCAAGGTTTTACTGTAGTTGTATCGGCTCAATTGTGATAAAGACCATATTTTATAACATTTTAATGCTGGAATGTGTATGACTATCTTTTTTAATCCAATATACAGTTTAACATATTTTATAAACTTTATTTTATTTTAAAAATATTTACATATAATACATTATGTTACCTACATATTCAAAACTAATAAAATACACAAATAATTTTTAATAATACTGACCCAGCAATAATTAACAACTTTTTAAAAATCCTCTGAATTAAATTTAATAATATTGATGATGAAAGCTAGTATTAACTTTGTAAATGTTAAATATTCATGATCATTAAAAATAAGTTTCAACTAACATACCAATTTAGTGGAAATTTTTAATGTAAGTGATTTGTTTCACTATTAAAAGATGGTGTTTAAAGTCAAAGAGAAGAGCTAAAGAAAAGTAACATCTTAGTTTATGTAACAAAACATTTTGCTCTCAATCTTCAAACTTATTTCCGTTACTCGAACTAGGGCCTTTCCCCCAAGGTGCAACTCAAATAAGACTATAAAGTGACGCGAGTAAAAGCTAAATCACCAACCAGTAGTTTGCGTGTCACCGCTAATGTATTTCAATGGTGGTCTGCGATGCATACGTGATTAGTTACTGGAAACACATCATACTTGTCATCATCAGGCTACCTCAGTGACCAACTCAACTATCATGAATGAACAGTTATTGAACATTTCCTGTATTATGCGAGGTAACTTTCTTCTGACATTCTGTACAGTACTGTAAATTTTACATCAGTTTGTTGCAGTTTCTATGCAGCGACAAAGAGTCTGTGGTTTGACTAGTTTGTGACTTCTATTACTAACCAGTCCAATCACAGGCGAGTAGCTCAGTGGGTGAAAGGTCTAAACATGTATAACATCATATGCACTCAGTTTACTCTGTAAAGCCTTACCTTGGCTGATTACATACACTATGACTTTATTTTAAAATCTGTACCATAGAGGAACTGAGCAAGGGAGGCTTTCTACCTTTCATGCTAAATGAAGAGGGGGTACAGTACACATAAATAATACTTTTTCCTCTCCAGATAAAGATAATACAAAATATCTGGGATTTAACTACATAATAGCTTTAAAATAAAATATTAACCGGCTACATTTATAACCAAAACACAAGAGTATTAAACTATTTCTTGCAGGCCTATAACCCTAAAATATATAAGCTGTGTCTGAATAGTCCGCATTTGTCCACTTTACTTGCACACCTTAATAAATCACGTTTCTGGTACCCTAAAGTACATAAGGTGCATGAGACTTTTCAGACAGCATAGTACACTTGGAGTTACCTGGTGGATACTTATGAAAGTAATGTTTTCATGGCAACGAGATCAATTTTTGATAGTGTTTTGTTCTCTATGCGCACTCTATAGTGGTGTTATAAAATTAGTAGATGAATATATGCATGAATATTTACAGTACTTATTAGCAATACAAACATAAATTGTTATTTTCCTTTTATTAAACTTCTTATATTAATAAAATATCATTCTTAAACTATTATTTATGATTAAAAAAAACATTTTTTAAATGAAATAATATACTTACTGACAAATTGTGACTCTCAGAGCCATAAGTCAAAAAACTGAAAAAATGTATTTTGGCTTAGATATCTATATTGAGGTACTCTTTGTTTGGGAAGAGTGATATAAGTCAAACTCTAATAAGTTTGCTAGTAGAAATAAAAATTCCCTTCCCCTCGATCAACCCTCTCACGGCCAGTGAGGCGATCCGCCACCCCCTAAAAAAAACCCTAGTAAGCGATCAATGGAACAGCCATGTAGTGACGAATTCTCGCCAAAGCAAAAGGACCTAACAAACAGCAAATTTTACAGGAAAGGACTAAACCATTCATTTTGTAAATATATGTAAATCTGTTTTGTAACTAATTGTCCCTAGGCAAGGGTTGGGCCAAACCTCCCCAGCTGACAAAGTATGTTGATATCTGGAGAGAAGGGAAATCATGAATAAATATCCGAACATCTACCACCGATCTTTGAGTCTTGTTATTTTTGTTCACCTTCGTCCTTCCTCTAGCGCTCAGAAACATTCGGGCTGCCATTCCAATCTCTCCCCCCCCTGACACATCCGGGCTGCCAACTTCCCTCCTGTCAAAAGTGCCATAACAACATCGACCTCTTACCTTATCCATGAGCCTCCCTCCCACTCACCTCCGTTACCGTCGCAGCAAGGGAGGGCAACACAGACCAAATCGAGCGGAACACTATGCCATATTCAAGAACCTTTTCACTCCCACACTCCTACTCGTTCCATCTTCGTCACCCCAACATACTCCCCTACAAAAACCTTATAAACTAAGACCCTTCTCTTCGCCCCCTACCCCGTACAAGTCTTCCGAGTACTAAACACTGCTCTCTATTGATCTCAGAAGAACTCACATCTGATGCCTCAACGACAGAAAACTCCAGCTGAAACTTTTTGACCTAGGCTTAGACATCTCACCTCCACCCCCATTCCTGCCCCTCAAGCAGCACTCCTTATTTAGGCTCTCAGAATTCCAATCCCTCTCCGACAGCTTGTATGGCATATGTTGTTGCAACTACTGGAAGGAGCCTATTCCCAAAGGATGTCTGGACCCACGCCTCCTCTGCAGACCCCATCTGAGTTGGTACACTCACACTCAACTCATCAAAAGGGAGGAAAAAATCAAGAAAGAAACAAGACATGTACTCCGGCAACTCCCCTGCCAAGGAACAGCTCTCCAGCCTACAAACCCAATACTCAACCTGTAGATCTCAAAACCCACCAGAACAACCAGAGTCTAACACATGAGAGATAAGAATAAAACAAGTAAAATATTTAAGTAAGATCCAAATTCTCAAATGCAAATAATGTGTTTAATATAATGGTACAGTATTGGGAAAAATCACATAAGTCAACTTGATGCATTGACATAATTCAATAAAAAAATAGGTAAATGAAGTTTTTAAGTATTTTCCTGTAGTTCAATCGCATATACACTCCCTTAAACCAAATATTTTGTCCTTAAATTGAAAACTAGATTTATTATATGCACATGGAGTAATAGTCAAAATAGCTAAAATCTTTGATGGCGCTTTCTGAACATTTAACCTTTTTGACTTACATCACTTTTCTCTGAGGGTCACGAAATGTAAACGAATTAATTACACAGCATTACAAATTATTTATTTAACAGTTTAAGTTTATTTATTCCATTTAAGACGCTATTTTAGTGTGCGATAAGGAGCACATTGAATGTGCCCTTAGTAAAGTGCGCTGATAGGGGTGCATCAGCACACTTTAAGAGAATTCAGACACCATCAAAAATGACTTCTGGCCTTTAAGTTGATGCCATTGCAATTTTCTAGCAAATAACGTGCACAAATGCAGAAGGGCGGACTATTCAGACACAGCCATAGTAAACACTCACAGTTTTTGTATCAAAGGATACTAGGGGTAGGAGTAAAAGTCTTACTAAACTGATGTACATAAGTCCAATTTAATTGGAAAATAAAATTTAAAACCCCATTAAATATGATTGAATCAAAATTAATATTTTTATAAGTGGCCTATAATATGGTGTATACATATTTAATAACATGGTTTTGATTGTAAAATCACCATTTATCTTAGTGCAGTTGTCAAAATTGATAGTTGCAGAACACTTTAATGACGCTTCACTGAGTATTTTAAACTGTCAAAATTATTTCCCTAACATCACTCCCACCAAATGCCAATTTTATATGTAAGTATATCTCTAAAAAACACACACACACATATATATATATACATGTATGTTTTTAGAGATGGGAACATATAACCCTTAAATCCTCAAGCATATTAATTTTAATACTTGAGAATAGCACTTAGACTGCACTTAGAATGTTGATTAGACCCAAACCCATAATTCCCCCTTAACTGAAGGCATAAATGAATTATATTACAAAATGTTAATATTTAGTTACTATTTCTATATCAACTTGTTTATCATGTTTTCTAAGATTTGGATTCAACATTCATAGGCAAAATGGAATCAGATTCAAATTCGTAAAAGAATGGATTCAACCCAACCAATAAAACATTTCATAATTTTAAATACATCTTA
The DNA here is from genome assembly GCA_902155825.1 of Timema genevievae. Lineage (NCBI taxonomy): Eukaryota > Metazoa > Arthropoda > Insecta > Phasmatodea > Timematidae > Timema > Timema genevievae. The sequence goes on along the minus strand of CABFWO010000277.1, from coordinate 13,249 downwards.
AACATCTCAACTAGACCAGCTGTAACATTGACATTTTATACCTTTTCTTAAGAAATAAATCTCCTCCCTATGTATCTAGATAATGTACTCCTCCAAGCCCTTCCAAAATAAGCAGAGCTGCAACTGCTTGTAACATCAGTCTTCTTGCCCCCAACATTCCACCTTTTGAATAATCTTAAGAAAATTGTAATTTACCTTTTTTTTAATAATTTAGATAGAGGTACGAGTATAGTGTACACCCTTACTTACTTCAGATAAACACTTTCTTGGCCCCTTTTTAGTACATTTTATGATAACCTATTTTATATTGTTCATTATTAATTTTGTTAAAGTTTATACATTTTAATGCCATCAGCAAATTAGATTGTCTAGCCCAAGAAATCATCAAACTAAATGAATCGTAGATGTATCACTATTTGCCTGTTGGTGTTACTAATATTTGAGGTCACAATTATTAAGAGTAGAGGTGAAAATAATGAGTGGCTAAGGAATATTTGTTTACGAGTTTTTTTATATATGTAGGCCTAATGATGGCATAAAAAAACAATGTTTTCATTTAAATATTTGTAATAATAAACTACTTATATAAACCCATATACCTAAACATATTTTATGAGGTTTAAAAATATTATTTTGTAAAAATAATTATGTGGAATGCTTGGGTATTTTACAAAGTACTTTGTTCATTGTTGTGTGTTGACAACACCATCTTCATCATCTAAAATTTCCTTCAGCTGTTGTCTTGTTTCTTTATTGGATTCCAAAAGTTCCTTAAATTGGGCCTGAATGTGATTGTTCTTCTGTTCCAAAGCATCCAAAGCTGAATTCAATTGATCCAGTTGTGAATTGAGCATGTTGAATTCTGTAAGGATAAACAACTTAATAAGCAAAGTTTTTTCCTCTTTAAAAATAGTGCAGGCTTACTTTAATTCCACAGTGGATGACTGCCTATTGTTAATTATATATAAAAAAAATTAACTCTTACATTACTCTTCAAAGATAAGTAAAAAAATTACCAACTTTCACTGGTGAAATAATAAATAATAATGGGTGTAGCAATAGACAGAGTCCATTTTCTAGCTAGCAGATTTTTATTGCAAACAATGGTTGAAAGTCACTAATTTGTAAATAGTTACTAGCAATAAATTTCTTAATAATAGTATATTATTAATCAAAAGTGTTAATAAACACTTATAATTATACTTCCCTAAAGATTATTGTATGATAGGCTTTTTCGTAACTTAATGAAAGAACAAAAAATATAAAACCATTATGTTTATTGTTTCGCAGTTGTGACAACAAGAAATATTATTGTACATGAAATACTCAACCAAGAAATATTATATCCACACTTTTATCTTGTTATAACTGGCGCCATCATTTTTGTAACTAGGGAAAGAGATAAAAAAAATTCAAAATAAAACATTTTATTTTGTAAACACATATGAACAGTGTTTGTATGCCATCAACCGTCTTTGTTTCAGCTAATTTGCTAACTTAATTTGTGATTAGGAGGCAGCCTTTTGAAGCATTTTTAAGTGAACTACAGACACCACTTCCTCAAAAAAGGAAAATCCAAACTTTAATTTCATAAGTTCATTTTTCAATAATGTAAAAAAGTTTAAAATTAAAAAATAACTAAAAACAAATTGTTCTGAAAGTTTTGACTGTCAAATGTGACAGCAGCTCATATGGTTTGGTGAATGGATGCATGAGAATAAATCTGGTAACTTTTGATAGCTGTCAGTTACCACCACTCCTACGGTGAATAGACTGTAGCTTTAACGTTGTTTGGACAGCGCTCATGTTGAGAAAAATCTGTAAGATAGTGTTTGTGTCGCTGAGAAAAATAAGAAAGTGGATGCCAACTGTTCGCCCCATTGAAAACCAAAAAAACCTATCTTTGTCAGCGGTGGAGTGACTGGAAAGTCTTGGGCTGAAGTTGTGGGTAGGGCAGAGAGGGTGGGGGAGGGGGCGGGTTAGCAGGTAGACAGTTTTCTTCTCTGACTATTATGAATGAGAACTGTAAGTCAGGGACCGAACTATTATTATCACCGCGTCTTACTACCCGTTCGCACTTATGCTAAGGTGTAATGGAAGGGTGATTGTGAGATGAAATGAAGGACCTAAAGTTTAACGTGGGATCCGAACCACGGTGGAGGCCTGGTATTTCCACACATTCACAAGTTGTGATTAATACACGTCTTGTCAGAGGTGAAGGAAGGGTTTGGCAATCAGATAAAATCTGTGCCGGGACCAAGGATTGAACCCCGGACCTTCAGTACAGAAGTCTGACACCTTAACCCTAGACTGCCAGGTCACCCCGGGACCAAACTAAACCGTCGGTTCATTTTTAAAGTTAACCTTAACTTGATTTAAAAACTAAGCTCATTTAGTTTATTTTAACGATGAATGGTGGTCAAAGTTCAAATCCCGAATGGATAAACAAAGGGTGCATTTTTCTAAATGGTTTCCCTTTGTCCCTCCACAGAAATGTGGGTACATTTCCTCTGTTTTAGATATTGCTCATTTATTAACACACTAGTGTAATTAATAATAATATTAATTAAACTCACTAAGTGTGCTTTATACAGATATGCCGAACTAATAGAGTGGAGAAAAAAAGGGGTTGGGGGTGACGGATGTTACGTATTTAAAGCATTATCTCTACATGATGTCAAATATGAGTATTTGTTAACTACGGTTATAGGCTCATCTACATATTATTTTAATTAAAAAATTACATCTTGACACGAGGATTGAATTTGGGACCAACAAACTATGTTTTGATAGTTGTTATAAAACTAATTCGTTACGTCTGAACAAAGGGGAGAAAATACATTAGAAAAAACATTTGAAGAGAAAGGACATAAAAAGAGATTATGACTGTGGAGATCGAAAGGAGGCAGTGGAATATTGATGTAGACATTCTGTGCATAAATACACATATTGTTAGTGTCCATCTGGACACATCTGTAACCTAAACCTAGCTTCATACAGTAGTGGCTCGCAAATTATGTTATGTGATGCCATTGTAGGTTGTCGGTGCTATTATTATTTTTTTAACTTTTATTTTAGCACCGCGTATCTTACTACTTGTTCAGGATATACGCCTTTGTACTAATTACTCTAATCTTAAATCTAGGACAGACACAAAACCCATTCCCGTCAATTCATCACTGTGAAAGGGTAACCCCACATTCTAACAATGATAAATTTATTGACCATGCCAGTGATCGAGCTCAGGCCCTTAGCTCCGTAGATGGACGCACTAGCGCTGGAGCTAAACTTCGTAATTTTCTAGCAAAATTTTTTTTTTCTAAGTTATATCCACAAATAAATTTATAGATTTTTTTGTGCAAAAGGGCTAATTTGTTTTTTAAAAAAGGTGGGGAGTGTGCACAGCATAAACTTTCTCGCTACTATAAATAAAAAAGAGATATTTACTTAAAACTCGTAAGATATTTGAAACGAGGTGATAAGACATTGTTGTACATTCTACCAAAGAGCATAAACAAAATAATATACACTGTTAGAGACAAGAGCAATATCACACCCACAAAACATTACAGCAATTTCCTAATTTAAAGACTTCCGTAATATATATGTAATGTATTTATATATATTTATCTGTATTTATTATATAAGTGTATTATATATTATATATATGTCATAGGCAAATTATAAAATCCGGCTTAATGGAAAAGGCATCGTCAATTTACAATGAACCAGGCTAATTGGAAAATAATATTATATTTGCTTATCAGCCTGATAACTTTTAGGCTTATTGCAATGAGCCCATACAGCTTTAGGCTAGTAAGGAAATGCACCTTTGTTCGCTTAATCAGTCTAGTTGATTACAGGCTTATTGCAATACGCCCAAGATAGTGAAGGCTTATTAAAAAGTCTACAGCAGAGGTTCCCAAACTGTGGGACGTACAATTATTCCCGATGGTATGCCGTGAGAATCCAAACAAAACAAACAAATTAAATTCTGAAAATTGAAAAATGACACCTGGACACGGGAATCGAACCCGGGACCTTTGGCATAGTACGCCAATGCTCTACCCACTGAGCCATCCAGGATTCGTCCCATGCCCAGGGCCATTCTTCACTCATATTTTAAGGCAGAGTCTATGATGGACTTAGTGGAAATCGTCAGCTACAAATATGTGATTATATTAATATCACGAGCTATCAGATAACTTCTACTGACGACTATGAGTATGTCTCAATTTTGGATAAAAATAAAGCCAGAACACCCAAAATTGTGTGAGCGAGTGGTGAATATATTTAGCATCGCGTCTTACTACCCGTTCGGGCTATACGCTTAAGTACTAATTACGCTAATGGATTAGGAATTGGGAGGGCTGAACTTAGAGGAAGTGAACCCGCATTTGCGTGGAGGGAGAGTGGAAAACCATTTAGGAAAAACCACCCCCAGTTCACCCGACCGAGATTCGAACCTTGATCTCCCCGTCCTCGGCGGTCGAGCTCAACACGACTAGTGTGTTAGCCAACTACGCCACCGAGGCGGGTGCGAGTGGTAAAGTTTTTGATTCTTTTTCATCCTCTTTTTTGTGTGAAACCACTTTTTTTTTTTTTTTTGCAATGACACTGCTCAAGGTAAAACGTAATCAGCTACAGCTGAAAAACTATTTACACTTAGCTGTCACCAAACTTGTACCAAGACTTGAAAAATTGCTAAAAGAAAAAGAACAACAAAAGTCTAAGTTATTTTTACCTGGTATCAGCTTGTTAAGGTCAATAACCTCTTTAAACATTTTTTTTTTATGAAATCTTATTTCTTACTATACTTTGTATCTATATTGTTTGTTAGTTGTAATATTCTTATTATTAATATATGTTGTTCTATTATGACTAGTTTTATTTCGTATGAAGAAAAATTGTTTGTATTAAGTTTAATGGTTTAGCTAAATAATATCAAATCAGTGCTTGGTAATGAGATTTATTATAATTATTTGCAATTAGCATACTAATAAATCATGTTTCCTTTGTCATACTATTTCATTATCTGTGATTTTTTAATCTTTGTCATGCTATTTCATTATTTGTAATTTTTTTTAAATACCTTTAAGTTAGCAAAACATACTAAAAACCAGGTGGGCTGTGGGGTTCCTAAGATTGGGAACCACTACTTTAGATCACATGATTTTAAAAAAATACCCCTCCCCCACATGCATTTTTTTAGCCTTGAAAACTAGATTTTTAAGACAATTTGATTATTTTTGGTGGTCATATCTAATGAAGGGTTCAGAGTAACAAGCCAATTTTTTCCATACAATAAGTATTCATAAACATATATAAAAGAAAAAAAAAGTGGACTTGTTATTTCAAGCCCTTTATGGGGTTTTAAATTTCCAAAAGTGGTCAAAAATGAGTTTTGTATGGTAAACTTTGACCTTGAAAAAATATACTTTGGCCTCAGATTTAAAATTTGTTCATACACATAAAAAATAGTTTGTTTTTAGCTTTACAACGAGCTAGTGTTGAGATATGTAGCTTTGATAGGAGAAAGGCCACTTTGAACCTGGTAAAGATTTTCAAGGGTTTGAGGCTGTTTTGGAAATGTAAAACAAACGTAAATCAAAAGATCCTGCTGATACAACCAGTGGTACCAATACTTTAGTTTTTGTGGACAAGGTTCCCTTTGGAAATTGATGTCTCAGATGATCTGACCATAATACTTTATGATTAATATGTTGTGTAAAGGCCCTGACATAGACTAAGTAAGCTCCACATCCTTATAGTCCTTAAGTCCTTAATGGTCCTTAGAAATGGGAATTGTGTCTACACAGTCCATATCCGTAATCATGTGACGGTGCCAACCAATAAGAAAGTTAGAAATGTTCAATAAAACTATCTAAAAGGAAGTTTTCTAGAGTTATGCGCAAGCAGCCGATATCCCAGCAGAATAATATTATAACATAACTAACTACCCAACATACTTTTATAATACGTAAGGACATTTCTGAAATAGCTGTCCATAAAATTATTTTATAATTTTGTATCAGTTTTCATAGCAACGGATCCTTTGGCTGCCATGGGTGCTTTTATTTCTATCCGCGCACACGCTTACTTTGGTGTGATTGGTAGTCCTTAGCAGTTCGTATCGACTAGTCCTTAGAAAGTTAAAGTCGAGTCAACTTCTACGGAGTGGTATGGACTAAGGAAATTAGGCTATGGTCTCTGTAGATAGTGCGATCTAGACTATTAGTGTGGAGTCGATCTCTTAATGAGTACTAAGGTTGAATTAACTTCTACAGAGTGGTAAGGAATTAAGGATATGGACTCTGTAGATAATGCAATCTATTAGTGTGGAGCCGATCTCGATCTCTTACTCAGTACTAGGCACCTTACGGATACGGAGTCTGTTGATAGGCCTTAACACTAGGCCTATGGCTATGCTAACATATTAGATCTTAAAATGTAATTATAATATTCACCATTTTCATCTACTTCATTATCAGATTGACTATTTTCGTTTTCGATAGAGTTAATCGGCTCTTGAGAATTGTCCCCACTCTCCTTATCATCGTTCATATTATCATCCGCCATTGTTATATTAATTTAGTGATAATTATTGTTTCCAGTGTTGCCAAGTCTATAGCGATAGTACATGGACCTGAAATGGTTGTATTTTGACTGAAAAGAGGTGAAAATTAGACCATGGATCATTGACTGACCTTGATAAATGCAAACCTCAGAGGCAAGTCAATGTCACTTTCAGTAAATTTGGAAGGGGTAGACTTTATTTTTGTTTGTGAACAATTATAAATGACATGTGGTTCGTATCAAACCGCTATATCTTATTAAAGAATGTCTCTAGAGATATGATTGGCTCACTTTGGTGTGAAACAAAAAAAAATTCTACCTTGTAAGGTAGTAAGTTCCATTAATCCACAAGGGTGGGTCTATATCGATAAATAACGGATAACTAGTTACGAATAGTGTACAGCACATAGGACGCAATAAGTTGAAACATTATTTTCAATGATAGCGTTTATAAGATACAGTTTAATGAACGTTGTTTTTCAAATTAACAACTTTATTGGAGTATTTTCAGTTGCGTTATCTATCATTGAAAAGAGGTTAGGCCATTTTATATGAATTAAAGATAATTGATTTATGTAAGACCGTTAACACTTAAATTTAATTAAAAACCAATATATTTTCTTATGAATTGTGCACTGTACGCTATACTGCCTATACAGTGGCTGTATCCGAATAGTCAAGTACACTTGACTTGATGCAGACTTGATGCAGTCTTGATAATTTTACACTTCTCGCGGTTTTCCTAGCGAAGACTGCATCAAACTATTGGAACGGCAACAAACTTGGGCCCGCAGTGCTTCTTCCTACCGAATAACTTAGAAACTATGTAAATTTTATTATTATTATTATTATTATAATTATTACACTCTACTAAGCGGTAATTATTTTACATAGCAAAAACTATTTAAATATGCATATTATTTACACGTTTATATCTTAAAATATAACATGTAATTAATTGACATACTTACATATATTTTTTGCGATTTATTTTACAAAGACATGACGAGAATCACGAGACGAGAAATTCTATTAAACTTGTTTAAAATGGCGCAAAACGTAAGTCGGTGCTTTAGCAGACGAAACTATAATAATAAAATAATTGCCAGTCAAACACCGCACCAACGTCGCGAGAAAGCCGCATAGTTCGTAGCTTTCCGTATCTATGGTTACCAAAACCTCGAGAAGACTGCATCGGTCTCGTTCGCGACTATTCGGACAGATCTACACTTGGTCACGTGATTGCATATGCAGCTATCAACGCCACGAGCCAACGCGACGCCGCATAAATAGACTATTCGGATACAGCCAGTATCTACTATTAGCTATACGTTATGCATCAATATAAACCCAGCTTTACAAGATAGGGTCATAGTGTATCCATTAATGTAAGACCGCTCACTTTCAGGGTAAATTGAGCGCACTAAAACTATTAAACTATAAAGGCATTTAGTTTAAGGCCCGTTGACACGGTGTTAGTGGACTAATGCAAGTTTACTAGTATTAGCTTACTAACATACTAGTTGTGTTGACATGCATTGTTCACTTGTATTAGTATCGCTTCTAAAAACATGGCTGAAAATGAAGTGGTGCTAACCCATCTCTCTATTGGAGCCTTTTTTTTCATCAGTGCGTCTGATTTCTCGTTCGGGTTATTAATATGCATATACTAATAATTACGCTTATGTGTTAGGAGACAGGAAGGGTGAATTTAGAATAAGAATGGGCAGCCAAATAAATTACAATTTTTCAGTAAACGCAATGTATCATAATTAGTTGACCTATTTAAAAAATTGTTCTATATAGATAACATAAAAACTTTTGTGATTAGTATGTCTAATATTTCTTAATTCCTTAATACATTACAATATATTTCAATTGATCCCAAATAATTATTTCATTATTTTGCTTGATTTGTTAACTCACTTAGCATACATGATCAATAAAATTAAACTCAAATAAAGTCAATAAATACCAATACAACCAAACTCGGTTGGACATTTTTTATAAATAGGCCTAACCCAGGTTTTTTCAACCCTGTTTTAAATGTTGGTATACTAATAGCAAAATATTTTGTTAAATGCTAGCTAGCTAGGCCTAAAATATTCCTTAAAAATAATAATAAATTAATTTGTAGATTGGTTTGGATATAAGCTGTCTGGTTTGCTATGAGACAATAATATAATGTTGTGTATCTACTCAAATTGCGAAAGCATTACTACAAAGTGTTTGAAGTATATGGGTTGAACATTATTAATTAAAACTTATAAAGATTGGTTAAAGTGTCAAATACAGAGATTGGAAAGCGTGCCGGTGATTTCACGTGAAATCCATACCTTAATTGCCGATAACACGAATATTATGTTGCCAGAACTAACCACGATACTACAATGTTTTATTATATTTTGTGATTGTATGTAAAAAAATTACACATGCCACGTTGATTGGTAAGAAATAATGTTTTGATAAAATTATTTATAACATTTTTTAACCGATATTAAATAATATATATCACAATGCACATTTGCAACTTTTATGTAAAATTTTATTTTGAACACTTCTTGAGAATATGTACGTTGATATCACTTTACAATATCCTCTAGTGCAATATCATTGGCATTCTTTTCTTTATAAATACAGTGCTTAAAATTCCACAAAAACTCATTATTTTCATAGCATTCCACAAATAAGTGTCTCCCTTACAACAATCTTTTAGTTCGCGCCATTTTGAATTGTCTACTTGCATTAGTAAAGTTGGAAGGTGACCAACTTTATCACGTGCAAGTGGACTCGTTTGTTAGTAGCTTGCTTGTCTGTTTACACGGTGCAAGTTGTGCGCGCACATCCAAATTAGTGTACTTGCATAAGTCAACTAATATCGTGTCAACGGGCCTTTAGAATCAGACATAACAAAGAGTGACTACAATACAGTATATAATTTATAATACATATACAATAGTTTTAGTGAAACTTAATGCTTAAAGTTTGATTCAAATCAAGAGTTTTGGTGCTAGAAGTTTATCTTAACTCTAATAAATCAGGTAATTAGAAAGACTTCTTTTAAGGATTAATTTAAAAAAATAAACTTCATTAAAATATATATTTTTTAATGTGAAATAATATAATTTAAATAGTTTCTTTTTTTAGTTCTTGGTATTATGTTTTCTATAAATATTTTGGAGAAGAAAATTCTTAATATCTCGCATAGGTTTTAATTTTTTATGAATTCGACTGTAGGGGACCACTCCAAATAGCTTCTACGGGTATTCAATTTTCGAAAAATATCTGGGTGAGGACCACTCTAAATAGATTTTAGGTGCATCAAAATTTCAAATCCAAAGTTTGTCTACGCAAAATTTCATGTATAATAAAACATAAAAATAATTCAAATTTATGAATTGTTTACTTTTTACTAATCATTACTTATCTATTGTGAATGATAAAATTGAAGATGCGTTTTATATTCTTGCGTACGTACTTGTTTGTTATTAGCGATCTTTCTTTGTTTAAGCATAAATGAGTATGATTGTCCATAGGATTGGAAAGAAAGGAGAATGATACTTTTTCACTTTATTATTAAGAAGGTCTACAATAACATTCCTGACAAAATTGAAACTAAATTAAATTTGGATTTCATTTGATAGTACAGACAAAACTTAAATTAATTAAATTCAGACTTAAAAAAAATTAATTTCTTTAAATTAACTGTTTGTTGAAGTATTTTAAAATATAATATCTAGTATTGAAAATAGGTTAGACCAGTTTGTTTGATAATGAAAGACAATCAATTTATATTTCATACTCTACTGATTTTTTTTAACGACTTGTGTAATGCACTATTTACTAATAGCTATGCGTTATCCTGTGCCTTATGCTTACAAATAAACCCGGCCTAAACTAAAGTCAAAATTGTCATTTGTTAATATATTACCTACAATCTGGTTATTATCTGCCTTTAATACATCTTTTACTATTAAATCTATAAAGTCAAAACTGTAATTTGGTTCTAAAATCTAAATTACCCCCACAACAAACTTTATTCAACCATCCCAATTCGAGCTGTGTCTCACGGTAATAATATATAAATGCCTCTATATCTTGTAAAATGTTTTTCTATCTGCTATGTGTTTAAGTTATTTTTACTTCTATTACAATGCTCTTTGCTCACAAGCATCACATCCGGCTTCGTCATCGTCCATTTAAGATAAGCAAGATCTTTGGGAAACAATTTTTACAATCTTATCCAACTTTAATTTTACAATCATTTAGTAATTTTGTAATATAAATCAAATTTATCTTTTATTCTCTTGGTAAGTGTATATTTTTATCTTTAATTGTTGTTAATACTTACAAAATATCAGTATTCTCTCGATATTACAGCCTCTAAGTAAACTGGCACGGTTTTAGCTCTTTGATTTTTCTTGATCACATATTTATGTCTGCTTTATTCTCCAGTTAACTTTAATTTTGGATATTTGGGTCCTACGTATATAATTGGGCACCATAATTTCTTTCACTTATATACAAATTTATCAATGTAAAATTTCTGTAAAAGCGTTTGTTAAAAAGTGCATGGTATCTATATAGCTATAGTTATATACTCAACATGGAGGTGAGTAATTTACCACTGGCTGGCCTGATTTTAGAAAAAAATCTTAATTCTTAAATATTGTTAGGCATTTTTTATTTTGAAATCAAGGCACATAATTTCTTTTTAGCCTTTGTTCTCTCCATTTCCTCGGAGTGTAGAAAGGTATCCATGCTACATGGGACTTTAGGTCAATCCATATCAAATGTTCAGCACTGGTTGCCTGACCATTTTTATTATTTCTTGTTGATGAACCATATTTTGGCAGTTTAAAATCAGTATTATCTTTAATTTGATAAAGCTTGTTTAAAATTGGCGTTCATTTTTTTATATAGGCCTATTAGCTTGTTTAAAAATGGCGTCCATTTTTCTATCTCGCAACACGCAATTTTTGATGTTTTTAGAAGTTTGCTGAAAACTCTATTTCGGTTATTCTTGTCACATTCCAGACTAAAACATTTGTTTGATACATTTCGGTATTTTGTTTCCTTATGACTTAAATTTCATGCTGAACTTAACATGGACTTGACACTTATGGTTATTCAAATTTCAGGACAATTTTTTGTGAAGGGTTAAAATATCAGAACTTAATATTTTTTCGGCATCTACATTATGTTAAGGGGTATTTTATGTAAAAAAAATTGCATACTGATACTTACCAAAATTTTAATTTTGCACACAGTATATAATTAAATGGTAGTAAACACCAGTAAAAAGTTTTGAGTTTGTTATTCAGCTGGAATCAGCTATGACAGGTACAAAACTTAAACAACTTTAGATAAATATGTGACACATCTGATCATAGAATAATAGTGTATTTATTTTTTAAGGATAAATTATTTGTTTAAAAAAGGGAGTTATAACCTAAACTGGTGAGGATAGAACTGTAACTGTCTGAGTACTTTGACACACTGAAACAAAAATGTGATGTGTCTCAAAGAAGATAAGAGTAAAAATTATCTTTCTTTTTTTGGTGCATTATCAGCTTGGGATAGTCAATCAAATTTTAAAACTAAATATTAAATCAATGCACATATACCTAGGTCACCGGACTCAAATCATTACGCATGCACCTTCAAAGCGAGATAAACAACACCCTCACCAACCAGGGAAATTATTTGAAATAACTTTTGTTAAGTTGGGGAAACATGCATATATCACCCTCACAATAAGCGTCATGTCAAAACTTGAATTTATTCTGAACAGTCAAGTTTAAAATCTTATAGTTAATACACAGCAGCCATTAAGACCCAAATTAATTTTCCTGTTTGATATTGCGCATAGAATATGGATTACTGCAAATCTAATTATGAATGACTATAACATTCCCTTAATGGTATCATTTCCACCTTTTTTTTAACTTATGTCACTTTGGAAAACAATACCATTGGGATAATTTTTTTAATTTATGACACATTTATTATTATTGAACAAACATTATAATACACAAACACCAAAACTTTTAATCGTTGAAAAGTACAAATTATTTTTATTTATAGTAAAATTTTCGTATTGGGGTCATTCCGAAATCTAGGGACAATTTATGTAAACGGTGTTTTTTATATATTTGTGTTAATTATTTTAACACATATAAAATTGTTTTAATACAAAGGATATGTTGCACAGAAAATAAAAAACGTACAAGTTATTACAAAAACTATTATAAATATAAAATATCCTTTTTTATGGTGAAATGTCACCTCCATGTCATGTCACTAGAGTGTGAGGCTTCCAAATTTATAACACCTTTGAAGAATCCATTATAAATAAATGAGATGAAGTCTAATATAAAACAGTAATTCCAGGTTGCAAATGTCATAATTGTACTGAATTTATTAACTAAGTAATCTAAATCTCAGGGAGTGTTCCTTGTTACAATGTCAACTCCATGGTCTGAACAGAATTTCCTTAAAAATCCACTAGATTGTGTAGTGAGGACAAAGGAACCATGTGAGAGAAAGCTCTGAGTATCCATCTTGTATTGTGTCTCATTTAATTGCTATAGGTGAGTGTTTTAATTGTCTTAATTATGAGTTATTTACTTGTTATTGAAGAATATTTTTATTGATGTTCACCTCCATGGTG
>CABFWO010000276.1:363220-389653 GCA_902155825.1 Timema genevievae | reverse complement strand
ACGTGAACTTTATACAAATAATCCGGATGGGTAGTAGGACATGGGACACAGCAAAGAGAGAGAGAGAGAGAGACTGAAGGGAAAATGATATGACGTGAGTATTGCAAGCTTGCCTGCACTTTGGGACGACGTAATAACGCAATTTGTCGTGTGTGTGTGTTTTTTTCCCCTCTGGTGTCTTCAGTTCGTTGGTGCTGAACATCCTGTGTTGCTTTAGGTTAGTCGACTCTATGAGGTATTGCGACCTACTATATTTGGTTGACGAAACGGTACGAAGGGTTTACATAAGGATTCCAATAACCAAACTTCTTGACAAGTGACATTCTAGCACTTCTTACTTATTAAAAAGTTTTCCTCTTGTTCTAGTAATCGGAATTTCTGGCTACTAATCAGAGGTTCCAGGTTTGATTCTTCGGGGGGTACTAAAGGTATCTTTTCAAGAGGGGAGCTGTTTACATGGCTACCATACTCTGATAAATTAGGCATCATTTAGGTTAAGACTTATTCTGTCACCACATTATCATCATCATTATCATATCACTGGGACAAAGTGATCGCACCTACATGGTCCCTCAAACTCAGAAGACAATTACATACCTACCACTGTTAGTAGAAGACCAGGAATGTCTAGCCAACAAACCTTGGTGGCATACGATGAAAAAAAAGTTTCTTTGAAACTAAAAGCTCGCCTGAATAGCTATTTTTTTGGCATTAACTTATAATACATATACGTGTATAGTTTGATTTAGATAGGAAGAAATATTTTTGAGAGTCTTATAGCCACAATTTTGTAGTCACTCTGTAAACTATATCTATTCATACGTCAAATCATGTGATCTGTAGTTGACACTTATGAAATATATTATCAATGTCTATACTATAACATAACACCAATAATATATACAAACATTATCAAGTTTGACCACAAAAAATAAACTTTTATTTTCTAAATGTTTATTTTTACAATAATCTTACTATATATACGTCCCTGGTTGGGTAAGATTTGAAAATAGTAGCCTACAATTAATAAAAGTATTAAAAGGAAATGGTTACTAAACTTGGTATGGGTGCAGACAAAGAAGTAAGTGTAGTCTTGTCTGAATTGCCGGGGTTAGAATCCTGGACGAATGTACAGAGTATCTCAAATATCCCTTCACTCAAATGCTGGTACACATCTTCTAAATGCTACTTTATTATTCCGTATAACATCAGTGTAAATATGCGTATAGCCCGAAAAGGTAGTAATTAAGACGTGTAAGGCGCTAAAAATGAAACTACGATATTTATTTAAATATATATATTAATTTATTGAATATGAGTTTAGTCTAATGCATAAATAAGCAGTAACGCCTAAAAATTTCTCAAATTGCAACATGAAGATAAGGATTATTCCTAATTAAATTAAAAAGCATTCTTTCGAAAACCGAATGGAAAATCATACATTCACTCCTCTCATTTCAGCAGGCTGGTATTGAACTACAACCTTCCAATTAAGTTGTGCTAAACACATGTTACACTCTATAAATAATAATCAGTTAGTAAATCTGCTTATGATATACTCTTTTTATTTTCCTCTTTTTATCGAAATACAGAGAATGACTATGGGTCGGTTATATATTTTATAACAATGCACATACCATCGTGCTCCTATATTACCTAAAACCTCGTTGTAAAAAAAACTACCCTGGAGTAAACAATAAACCAACTAACTTTTATTTGTTATTAATTAATTTGGAGTAAAAATCTCCCCACATAAGATTGCTGGTTGATATTTAAAACAAATTCACTATTTTTGTCCCACGCAGTGTTAAATAATAAATTTAGAAATTCCTTTTACCCATTATCATATTTGAAAGGCAACTCGTCGTGTTTTGATTGGAACGTTATAAATAGTCTACCTCATTAAGTGGGCCGCCTTGGTAAGCGATAAATTGTCGCGCAGACGTTCAGCTCTAACGCAATATTCCATTCTAAGATGCGTTATTTCAAAATATGGTTTACCACAAAACAAAGTCGAAAAGTTCCAACAGTGCTCTGTTTCTTTGACAATCCTATAGTTTGATTCTTATTAATAGAAAAAAAAAGTGTAAAAATGTGACACAAGCACATTTTCAACGAATTAATAAACACAATTGTGGAGCTATGAGATCATGTTGGGTGAAAATGGGCTTTATATTTAACCTTTCTCTAACAAATACAGTAGTTTTTTGATAGGCTCACAACAAAACATTTTAAATATAGTTGAGAAAAATCAATGAGCTTTCCTCTTTACCTTGAGATTAGAAGTTTCATAGTTTTTCTTTCCCCTAATGCTTATTAACATGACAAAGGGAGGATGTAGGTGAAGGGTGAATGGGAGTATAATCTTAAACATAATCGAGTAGTAGTTTCTGAAAACGACACAGACCATTGTATTTTAAGCCGATATTTACTCGCTAACAGAGGCGTCCACCAGAGAGACAATGGATGCAAAAAAAATATTAAACGAATTTTACATAAACTAAGAATTGAAATTTAGACTTTCATAAATAGCTTTTACTCTTTTGGAAATACCTACTATCTAGATAACGAATCTATAGTATTTGAGCTACAAAATAATAATAGTGCTACCTCATTAAATACAATTTTTAGTAACGTTTCTCCATATAATGTTTAGTGACAAACAAACAAGAACCTTATTAAACTTCTGGGCGTTTTTGTCACTGTTCACTGAAATTTGTGAAAACTACTTTTTATGATCTAAATATTGGTTACAACTGTCTCTTTAAACATTATAAATTAAATTCATAGCTCATAAAAACTGTTTTGTGTTCCTCTTTCACAGGAAATAAAAATTTGAAAAAAAAACAACCTAAAAATATACCTTGAGTTGGGAATGTAGGAAACGTGACAAAAGGTCAGTGATTTTGCGGTTTTTATATAAAACCCTTTTTCAGTCAAAATAAATAGAATATTTCTCCAGTATAGACACAGAGTTTAAGTTTCTTCACACGGTGATATCAACAATTGTTGAATATCTGTCCTAGGTGTCCTGGAATTTAATGACAACTTTTTCTCTTCATTTCAAATTTTTCTCATTTACTGCCGCTATGCTTATTACAGGTATTCAACAACTGTTGATATCACCGTGTGAAGAAACTTAAACTCTGTATTTAAACTGGATAAATATTTTATTTAATTTGACCAACATAGAGTTTTTCTATAGAAACTGCAAAAACACTTACCTTTTCTCGCGTCCCCTACACGCCCACCTTAAGAGATAATATTCAATCACCCCCTAGTCCAGAAAATGTCGCTACGAACAATGTTTAGTCTCGTTTGATGATTTTAAAATGTCGCAGTGAGTTAATAAAAAAAGTTTTTAAAACATAAAGATAAAATAATAACATATGTTTAACTTTGTAGTCCGTGTGTTCCTACACACACGTGACATGACTGAAACACAATGTCGTCTCACTTTTTGACACACATCCACTGTAAACATTTTCCTTGATAATATGTCCATGAAACTACGGAAAACACGACACGGTTTTTTTGGATTTTGAAAAAGAAAAAATATATATCTGTAATAAAATACGCAGGAATGTCACATCTTGTGACATCGCACCTGTCACGCGAGATGGCGACTGCAGATTTATAACCTGACTCAGGGCTGCAAACTATTACGCTCTGTGTCACACATTATTCCGACCTTTCTTTCTCTCTCTCTCTTTCTTATCCGATATTCCCGCGCTCGCGCTGTTGTTGTTGGTGGACCTAGTGTTCTTGACACCTTGGCACACCGGACATTTCACTTGGTGGGAAAAAGGGAGGGAACTTTTGAAGAAGCGAAAGTGAAATAAGACTGGATGGAGGGTGATAGATATATAAAGTTGGTGGTAAGAGCGGACACATCATCCAGTCGGTCAGTCAGTTAGGACTGGTAGTGTCTGATTTACTACCTGTTTACACGATCAGACATGAGAATAACGGTAAGTAGTATTTTCATCCAAAAAAACAACAACAATGTCTTGTTATACACGGTAGATATCAGTGACGTTAAACTAAAAGTCAAAATTCGTGGTGTACTTTTAAAATATAAATTTAAATAAAACAATAAGTTTAATTAAATATTAGGTTCTAAAACACAAATTTGATCAAACATATTATCTAATTTTAAATTAAACTGCTTTATTTATTTTATAAATATTTGTACTATTATTTCAAACAAAATTCATGCCACATTAAGAATACAAGACACATCTTAAATTGTTTTTAGGGTAATATTAATTAAGCCATGGAAATGTATTTATAGTTTAAATGTTTATTTCTTTACAAACTGGAATGTTTTTGTTTCAAAAACCATATCATTTGATCTACCTTTAATGTTTTTTGTTAATCATTTTAATGACGTAAATTGATTTCTTTAAAAGTATTAAGAAGGATTTTTTTTAACTTATTACAATTTATAAATTATTAAAATCTTTAAAATATGATTTAGTAAAATAAGGACATAAGAGTCGTCAAAATTAAACCAAAATTGGTGAAACTGAAATTTACTCTAAAAAAGTTACTTGATAAAATTGAATTATAAGCCTATTTTTAATTTTTAGAGATCGAACACTTTATGCAATTTTTTTATTGTTTGACATCAAAAAATAGATTTACTATCTAACAACATAAACTAACTTCAAATATTTTATGACAATTTAAATTTTTCTAATAACGTGAAAAAAACACTTTTTTTTTATGAATTACTACTAGTCTAAGTTGCTTTTTTTTATGTAATAATAAGGGCAAAGGTTGATTATTTGTAAACAAAGAGTAACATTATCTTGACCATCTCTTAGAAAACATGGGTGGTAGTTAGAAGGAGTGATGGGTTCGATCCCAAATGATGACTAATAGAAATGTAATATCTGTGCTAGGGTTTTCCTTGTTTACTCAAACAGTAACATCCTAAATTGAGGAGATCGGAGGGGAAAACTTGATAACTCTCTTTTTATGAAAAAAATAGTGTGAGGACTGATTTCTGTTAGCTTACCTCTTTAATTAAAAATTATTTTTGTAGCCAATCAAAACCTTTAGATTAGCTAATACAGACAGATTTTTTTATAGGCTAGATTCAGGATTTCATAGAAATTTAAATATTGGATACATCCCATCAAAATGTGAGGGCTATAATATTTTGGTACTGACCCTCTCAATTACTGCTTTTTGTTTGCATTAACTGAGCCCTCCTAGATTAAAATATCTTGGGGCTCTGTAAGAAAATAGCTTTATAATATACAAATATATTATTTTGTAGCTAACATTATTATTATTATTATTATTATTATTATTATTATTATTACATTATTAGAAATAGTTCATAGATATTTATATTAGCTATGAAAAATTAAAGTTGTGAATCCTACGATTATACGTTTAGATATATAAAAAAGTTTTATTAAGTTTCAAATAAGTGCTTACCTATCTAAATCAAATCGTAGTTTCCAAGTTGTATGTTGTGGACTCAAGAGTTTTGTCTAGCTTTAATAGTAAGTCACTCGCTTCCGTAGCTGTGTGGTCTAACGCGCTAATCTCACAGTAGAATAAATGCCAATGATGGGGAAATTGAGATTCGAATCTCGGTTGGATTTACTGAGGGTAGTTTTTCCCAAATTGTTTTAAACTTTCCCTCCACGCAAATTCGGGTACACTTCCTTGAAATACAATCTTTCCAATCCATAAAACAACTAGCGTAATTACTTCATAAGCGTATATAGCCCAAACGGTTAGTAAGACACGGTGCTTAAAAAAATAGTAAGTATATAGCCGTACATATTTTCATTTTATTAATGTCTATTCTAACCAACATCAGTTTTAAAATAATACTATATAATGGTACTAAGTTATAAACGTAATCTTATATTGCAATCGTTAATAAATGTGTGTATTCCAAATAAAATAGGTTTTCAATCGTAGTGATTTCTTTCGAAAATATCACATGGTAAGGTTTTGTTAAGGTAGACAGCATTTATTTGGTAATATATTTCTGCTTACTTGAATCGGATCTGTCGACAATTTTTTTTTTAGCGTTGTGTCCTACTACCCGTCCAGTTTATAAGTTTATGCACTACATACGCTAATAATTGTATTGTATTAGTAAGGTAATATTTAGAGGATGTTTACCTGTATTTGCGTGGAAGAAGAGTGGAAAACTATTTAGGGAAAACTACCCTCAGTACACCCAATTGTGATTCCGACCTCTATCTCCCCATCTTCAGTAGTCTAGTGACTAGTCTATTACGAGAGAAGTGCGTTAGAACATGTTTTGCCACCGAAGTGGGATTTTGTTTTATTGATACAAATGTTATTTAATTCTATTTCTCTTTTATTATCTTGAATAGATATAAATATTATAATTATATTAGTACTAATACTTGGTTTAGTGTTTAATTTGTGTATTTAGTGTTGTCTTTATTTTACCCTTCGTACTTTACGTCTTAGCAGTTATTCAGGATATATGATTATTTAGGCTTACGGGTTAAGGATGAATAATCTAAACTTTACGGGGCATTTAGGCTACCCTTATTTATGTAAGAAAAAAAGAGGGGGTAATTATTATAATACAACATCTAGGTAAATCCGATTAGAACTATATCCTGACCATAATGACATACATTACGAGACTGATGCCTCTGCGCGTGTTCCTACCTGTGTGGGCTAGTGTATAGTATATTGTTAGTATGGTGAAGCACTAATAACTTGTTCTCAACCGATTATGTAACGATGTTTTCACTTGTGTTTCGCTGTGTCATTCCCGATGAGTTTGGACACAAAGAGTCAACATTGGTTACTTCTCTGAAACCGGTTTACACATTAGAAGACGCATGAAATATTGATATTGACTCGGCAGTCAAAGAAATACATAATTTATATATTATATCAAAAACGTGCGATAAAAAAGTTTCTTAAACGTTTAACTACACGGAAATAAAAGTGATATTTTGTTAGCCTTTTTATTATAAGAACGTGCTATCAGGGATTTAAAGCCTTTTGAACTAAAAAAAAGAGGATGAATTGACAAGATTTTAAGGAAATGAAACGGCATTCTTCTTCGGAAAGAGGATTAAAATCCACTTTGTGGAAACATTATCCCAGGGTGGAGAGGTCCATCAGTAGTAGAACAAACAGGGTAGTAGGAAAATACGAATACAAATACAATTGATGGTACGGGGGGGAAAGGGGGAAGCCCTATTTAAGCCCAAATTGAGTTAGTGCTGCCAACTGTTAGACAATCATGCTACCTTTCTAATGCACTTTAGATTTTAGTTAAAAGCGATCTCTGTCATATTTTAATTAATTATAATAGTATATACTGGGGTTCTTACAAGGTTTGAGATATACAAGTAGTTGTTACTCTGGAAAATGTATGTAAGATGACTTACCACCTTTTCCCCCCTGTACCTTTCAATTTGTGTTGTGATCCTTCCTATTAAGTTACACCATTCGATTCACAGATATTGATTCTACGCTCCTATATCAGCTATATTTCGTTTCCTTGGCATTTACGTCATAATGGTCAAGGATTAAGGGACTTTTCAGTGTGGATAGTTTAAATAATAATAATAATAATATTTAGCATCGCGTCTTATTACCCGTTCGGATTATACGCTGATAGTTTAAACTTTTAAAATATGTTTACAAGTATTTACATGTATAGGATCATAGAAAATAGTTGCGTTAATTCCAGTCTCGGTAGCTGATATATTACAAAACATATGCCGCACTTATTTAAAATATTGACAAAACCACTCAACAGTACACGTGTTTAATGTTTACTTGAATGAATACACAACTAACATACCACTCTCTCAGTCCTATTTCGAAAGAGACGTCTTGTAAACAAAACATAATGTAGTTCCACTAAGCATTGGTTACCCTTCTTTAAAAAAAAATCATTTCATATCAGGCATATAACACGCTCTTTTTGAACCAACTTAATATATCAGCACACGACTTATAAATTAACTTAAATCTAGAACAGACACAACATCCAGCCCTTGGACGTCAATTCATAGCCGTGAAAGTGAAAAACCCAATTTACCGTAATGATACATTTTTCAACCTTGTCGGGAAATGAACCTAAGGTGTTGGACCTGTTTATTTTAACGAATCATGTTACCATTTGTTAAAATATTATTATTCTATACAAGTAGATATGCCTTACATGAGTGTCTGAAATCAAATCCACTTCTGTGGCCACATTGTCTAAGGCACTACTCTCGCAGTAGACTAAACTGTCGATGATGGGGAGATCGAGGTTCGAATCTAGGTTAAGTGTACTGAGGGTTTGTTTTCCACAAAAATTCGGGCACACTTCCTATGAATATCCCTAAAACCATTAGCGTGATAATTAGTACATAGCTGTATTACCCGAACGGGTAGTAATACGCAGTGCTAAAAAAAACTTTACCTGGTCATATGAGAGTTTTAAAGGCTTTGAGATTATTTTATTTCCTTATAACTAAAAACAAACAAAATATATAATATTTTTCTTTTGTTTTAAACAAATCAAATTTAGTGTGATGACAATAATTCCTTATTTAAATAATATCTTCAAAGTTGAGCGTTTAACAGTTAATTATTTAAAATGAAAATTGTTGGGGCTTCTAATATCATGGCCCCGGAAGCCTCCACAGCCCTAACAATCCCCAAAACATATTTTAACATTTACATTTGTTTTTTATTGATATTTTCCAAGCGTTCATTTCATATTCTGTGAGACCCGCCTGGGAGAAAATTTGGGGGCCTTTTTGTGGGGCCAACTCTGAGACCATCCCGGGAACACTTCGGGGTACACTACAAGGGACACTTTAGGGAACCCCTCCGTGGAACACCGTTAGGTAAACACTTTGGTGGACCTTTCTTTGGGACACCCTGAGGGACGTTCTGGGGGGACCACTATGAAATACAATTTGGGGGACACTCTGAGGTACATTGGTACACACTCCATGAGGCTCTCTAGGGGACACTCAGGGGAACGTGGACCATATATCAAGTTCACTTTGTCAGTTTTGTCGGTGACAAACGACCTAGGGGTTAAATCCCAGTTGCGTGTGCTGAGGTGTTTTTCCTTATAAATCGTATTTACTCTCTCTTCACGAAAATGTGGGCACATATCATACACATTCTACCTCACTCACCACTCACCCCTTCAGTGGAATTAAATGCATACAGCCGAGATGGATAGTCAAACGTTAGGGGTGGAGTTGAGGGTGTAAGTAATAATAATAATAATAATAATAATAATAAATATTATATTAATAAGAGATGATTAATTTAATGGGTTTGCCGAGATATGGCCACGTTTAAGAGAACGCCTATAGAGGCAGTTGAAGCGTGTCAGAGGCACGAGACTAATGATGTGTTGTGTTCTGTCGGCGCAGCTGTGTCTAGCGGTGTTGGCGCTCGCCGTCTTGGCAGCGGCCGAACAGAAGGTCGAGGAGGTGAATAAGAAGGTCGAACCAGAGACCGCCAGCTCCAAGAAGACCGAGAAGCGAGGTCTATTCGGCCTGGGCTACGGCTACGGAGGCTACGGTGGGGGCTACATCGGTGACGTCGGTCTCTCCAGCTACGGTCACGGACTGGGCGGATTGGGCAGCTACGGCGGATTTGAGGGCTACGGAGGATATGGAGGTGGATACGGGAGTTACGGAGGTGGATACGGGGGCTACGGAGGTGGATATGGAGGCTACGGTAGTGGGGTTTCTCTCCTAGGCACCAGTCAGGTGAAGACTGTCACCCTCGCTGAGAAAGTACCTTATCCCGTACCGCAGCCCTACCCTGTCGGTGTACCCGTCGACAGGCCTGTGCCCTACCCTGTCGCGAAGCCTGTACCTTATCCCGTCAATGTCCCCGTGGACAGACCCTACCCCGTGCACGTTGAGAAACGCATCCCCTACCCCGTTGAGAAGCGCGTCCCATACCCCGTGAAGGTGCCCGTCGACAGACCTTACCCCGTCCNTAGTGGGGTTTCTCTCCTAGGCACCAGTCAGGTGAAGACTGTCACCCTCGCTGAGAAAGTACCTTATCCCGTACCGCAGCCCTACCCTGTCGGTGTACCCGTCGACAGGCCTGTGCCCTACCCTGTCGCGAAGCCTGTACCTTATCCCGTCAATGTCCCCGTGGACAGACCCTACCCCGTGCACGTTGAGAAACGCATCCCCTACCCCGTTGAGAAGCGCGTCCCATACCCCGTGAAGGTGCCCGTCGACAGACCTTACCCCGTCCATGTCCCTGTTGAGAAGAGGGTGCCTTACCCCGTGGAGGTGAAGGTCCACGTACCCCAGCCTTACCCCGTGCACGTTGACAAGCCCTACCCAGTGTACGTCGAGAAGAAGGTGTCTGTCCCTCAGCCTTACCCCGTCGAGGTGAAAGTGCCCGTCCCTCAACCCTACCCAGTCCACGTCAAGGTCCCTTACGCAGTCCCGGTTGACAGGCCATACCCCGTTCACGTGAAGGTACCCGTTGACCGCCCGTACCCCGTACACGTCCCTAGACCTTACCCAGTCAACGTGGACAGGCCAGTACCTTATCCAGTGGAGAAACCAGTCCCTTACCCCGTGAAGGTCGCCGTGGACAGGCCTTACCCTGTCGAGGTCCCTAGGCCCTACCCTGTCACCATAGAGAAGCCAGTGCCTTACCCTGTTGAAAGGCCCGTGCCCTACCCTGTTGAGAAGCACGTACCATACCCCGTGAAGGTACCCGTGGACAGGCCTTACCCAGTTCACGTCCCTAAGCCCTACGCCGTGGCTGTGGACAGACCTGTGCCTTACCCCGTCGAAAGGCCCGTACCTTACCCAGTGGGAGTCCCAGTAGAGAAGCACATACCCTACCCGGTTGAGAAACCTGTCGCTTATCCCGTTAAGGTACCTGTAGCCGTTCCGGTAAAGACCCATTATGACAGCTACGCGGATTACGGAAGCTACGGTGGATACGGCGGCTACCACGGGTGATTTTTCTAAACGGAACTGACAAGTTAAAATTGTGATACAAATTACTTCAACCATTCATGATAGATTTATATAGATTTTTTTTTCCGTAAACAAAAGGAAAAGAAATACATCTCTTCATATGAAACATTCATTTTAGAACATAATCATCTTAACAAACGATCCATTATCACCCGCATCGCAACATCTTTGCATTTTGATTTAATTCAATATCGCCCCACCCCCTATCCCATTCCTTGGCCTGCCTCCTCGACCAATTAAGGACACTTTAACCAGTCGGTTTAATTGAAGGAAAACATTTATAAACAGAAAATGTTTTCAGTTTCATTAAATCGGACACGATGAGCGTTTCAAGACCAAGTTGTTGAACAAGTCTTCAGCTTTTTTTAATAATGTTGCTGTCATATTCTCTCTCTAATATTTTCTATTGTTTGGCTGTGAACTCAGTTTTTCAGAGTTCAAATTAGTCATAAGGAAAACATAATGATGTGCAATATTTTTTTTTGTGTATATTGAATTTTGTATGTTAGTGTGTTTTTTTGTACAATTTTTTTTAAGTGCAATATTTTCTTGTAATAAAATAATTTAATATAGTTGTTCTTTCATCATTATTACCACCCTTAATACCTCATATTTAACTTAATCACTTTAATCAAACAAGATTCAATCTGTAATCATGTATAAATTATTCATCAAAGTAAATGTACCCGATATATAATCGAAAAATAAATATTAATTTAACTTGTTTTCATATCGATGGACTTTAACTTTAGTTACTGGCTATCGCTGGTTTATCTTTCAATTTAATTAAATATATTTAAAATATGTCATCTGGACAAGGAAATCAATTCATGGGTTCAACTTCTGTGTTAAGGTGTGATTGTTTTCATCCATGTTTAAATTAGCTGTAAAATGTTTTGGTTAACGAAGATAAAGAGAATTTTAGAAAAATGTGTACTCAATACAATATTTTAGAAACCTAACATACTGGCAAATTATAATCTAATAGTATAACATTTAAAATACATATTAATTAATCAATTTAAAACTTTTATTTGATAAATAAGAATTTAAAATAAAGCTATCCAATTTATCTTGAAAATTCCACAGTTAAGTTTTCAATTCAATTGAAATCAGGAAATTTTATTTATTATGAGAAAATGGAATATAAATAAGGCGAGATGAAACGATGGAATAAATACGGTTCACAGAATAAAAATTCTGTTGTGGTTATTACAAAATAATATTTTACCTTATATTTTATGGTTTTGTTACTCACTACAAAAAATTAATTACTAGTTTTAAAATAAGGTACTAGTATTATTTATTAGACTATATAAATATATATATATATTTCGATTTTTTAAAAATAAAATAAATTACTAGTTTAAAAATAAGATACTAGTATTATTTATTAGAATAACACTCTTATTTGTAACTAATATTTTTAATTAACGAAACATAAATGACTGAAATAGCTATTATAGAAGCATATTGAGTTTAATATTAAATATTTTTATAGCAAATAAATAAATAATCTGAAAATTTTAGTAAAATGTTATTATACAAATTAATTAACGAATCGGTTTTAAAGACTAAAAGTTCACTAAGGATCTCATTCTCGTGTTTGAACTCAATATTTATAAATTCTACTAAATAAATGTTTCTTTGTAAGGCATGTAATTATGTTTATTTTTTTCCCTATGTTTGTTTGTCAACTTGTTAAATTGACAACTCTTAGAAGCTCTTGCGAAAGCGCTACTGTTACGCTTCACGACTGTTTTTTTTTTCCTTCTTCTACCTGACACTGGAACTATTAGTTTAATTATCTAACTCTAAGGTGTGGTACCAACACAACACGCCATGTCTAATAAAATACCTTTCATTTTCAACTGTAAGAATACCGTTGAATATCTAGCACATGTTTATGTAACTCTTGTTATATATACAGTACACTCACACACATACACATATTATATAGATATAAATATATGATAGAGATGGGTCTACAAATCCTTGAAACAAGATAATATAGTCTATGATTGATTTTTTTAATATAGAACTAGTTTGACTAGCACCAATATCCACGCCTTTTAAAGTATCAAAATAACAATATAATTTCTTTTTCACCGCATCTTACTACATGTTAAGTGTTTTTTTTTCTTTATTGGAACTGTAGTTGACTAACGCGCTAGTCGTGTTGAGCCCGACTGGTGAGGACGGGGAGATCGAGGTTCGAATCTCGGTCTGGTGAACTGGGGGGTGGTTTTTCCTAAATGGTTTTCCACTATCCCTCCACGCAAATACGGGTTCACTTCCTCTAAATTCAACCTTCCCAATTCCTAATCCATTAGCGTAATTAGTACTTAAGCGTATAACCCGAACGGGTAGTAGGACGCGGTGCTAAATAATAATAATAATAATAATAATAATAATAATAATAATAATAATTTATTGTAACTCATTTGATAATGTTTCTTCTGGTAAAGTGCTTGGTTTAAATTAAACTCACATGAAAACCTAGTTCCGTGGTGTGGTCAGTGCGCCTAGCTACAAGCCTAGTGGTCCCAGGCTCGATTCCCGGCTGGTACCTTGGGTATTTTTCCCTTAAGGGGAGCGATCCCAATTATCACCAGGCTTCAATTAATTAGATTTAAATTAGGTTAGACTCGCACCGGCTCCACAACTTCATAATCACCATCATCACTTTATCTAATCGTGGGTATGGCGTGTAGACAGCCTCCTATGATGTACCCTGGGCAACGTTCTGTACCACCAGAGTGGCTAACAGTCTACACATAAGGTGTTCAATCAACTTCGAAATATATTCAAATAAAACACATCAGTTGAATTAAGGTAGGAGTTTAGGTAAAGTGAGATAAGTTAAGTTTTTCTGCAGTTTTTATTGCGAAACACTTTTTTTTTGTCAAAATAAATACAATAATTCTCAAGTAGAAGAAACAAATAGTCCAATTTTCTTCACATGGTGATATCAACAATTGTTGAATATCTTTCATGAGCATAGCGGCGTTTGATGAGAAACTTTTTAAATGAAGAGAAAAAGTTGTCATTAAATTCCAGGACATCTTTGACAGATATTCGAGAACTGTTGATATCACCATGTGAATAAAATTAAAATCTATTTTTGAATGTAAGCAATATTTGATTTATTTTGACCAATAAAAGTTTTTATATAAAAACTGCAATAACATTGACATTTTCTCGCGTTGACTGTATTCCCACCTTGAGGATAATGACGGTATAATTTAAAGGAAATGTGTTCCCATTTGCGTAGTGAGAGAGAGAGAGAGTAGAAACCATTTAAAAACAATACTATATGTGCATCAGGGTGAGATTCTAAATCTGACCTCCCCGTTACCGTCAAACCAGACCAGGTGAAGCTAACGCCTTGGCTCTCGTGTTCATTTATGCATGTATTTTATCGGAGGGCTGAGTTGGTCTTCATAGTATTTTAAATAAATATTATTATTTTATACTAGTCAAGAAGTCCCTGGTTCAATCTCGTGTTTAAATAATTTAATGAATCGTGTTATCTTACTACCCAAATTTCTGGCTTTATTATTCCGAGCTAAGTGTTGGAGGGACCTGTCTTTAGTTTAAGTTTGTTTGTGATTCGTTAGAACAATTTATGCCGGTGACGTAAGTATTTCAAGATACGAGGCATCTCTCCGTTAACGTGATTGACTTTGAAATGGAGAACCTAGATTTAAATACCGGTTGAAAGTACTCGTTTTCTTCTCATGTAATTATTCCCTTTTCCTCATCACAGGCTAGTGCATTTCCTTCCCCTTCAACTTACCAGTCCTTTAGGTTAATCGGTGTGAACTTCAGATTGACGTAAATTACAGTAAGAAGCGTAGCACCTATAAAATATCCACATTTGAAACTGTTCCTATCAAAGTAATAGAAATCGGGTTAATTTAAAGAATTCTAAGCAAAATGTTAAATTTGACACAAGAAAAAGCTTATTAGTGTTTTTTTTTAAGGTGGGAATATAGCAGATGTGAGAAAATGGCAGTCAATGTTTATAGTAAAACTTCTTTTGGCCAAAATAAATCAAATAATTCTCCAGTAGAAACAAAGAGTTTAAATTTCTTCCCTTGGTGATATCAACAGTTGTTGAATATCTGTCAACGGTGTCCTGGAATTTAATTTGTTTAAAAAGTTTGTCATCTAGTGACACTATGATCCTGATAGATAATCAACAGCTCTGGATATAACCGTGTGAAGAAAATTAAACTCTGTGTTTCTACTGGAGCAATATTTGATTTATTTTGTCAATAAAAGTTTTTAGCAATTAAAAAAAACTCTAAAAACACTTACTTTTTTTCGTGTACCCTACATACCCACCTTAGCTAATTAATGTGAACACGTGTATAGACCAGACGTTTATGTACTATATATAATATAATATAGATTATAAATAATATATATTAATTAAAATATTTAATGTATAACATATGTTATATGTAATATATATTATGTATAAAATAGCAACACGTTTTACTATCCATTCGGGCTATATGAATATGCACTAATTACGCTAATGCAGGAATGAGGTAGGTTGAATTCAGAGGATGTGTACCCGCATTTGCGTTGAGGTATATTGGAAAGACATCTAGGAAAAACCACTCTCAGTACACCCGACCAGGATTCGAACCCTGATCTCCACGTCATCGGCAGTCCAGTCCATTGAGAGAGTGACGCCTCAGACCACTGGTCGGAAACCTACGGCCCACCAAATTTTGTTCTAAGCCCACAGGGCCCGCAGTATCTAAAAGTTTTCCAACCTCTGGCTTGTACCATGTGGCCATCAAAGCGGGTAAATGAATGCCCAGATTTGTATTTTTCTAGTCTGCGCCGAATTTCTTAGCTGTTTTTCTTAAAATAGGCTTATATTACTGTTCATTTTTAAAACGTATCAAATTAACTTCACATCAGGAAATCTCTTAAGTGGACATAATTTCCGGTGTTGGCTTTCTACATCTCCATTACTGAACATCCTATAGAATGTTTTGAGAAGATTTCAGATAAGTCTCTTTGAATGATGTAAGAGAGAAAATATCAACTTGTACATGTGGGTTCCACCTAGAGGTCATCAAAATGTTTTGTGAGAAACGGTATGGTATTATAGTAAAAATTTATTCATATGGCACCATCCAAAAATGCGGTCCACGATAATGTCGCATAAGGCCAAATATTCAATATACCGGTTATTTTCTAAGTGACATATTTGTAAACTTCTAGATTATACAGGGTGGACCGTAACATGTGGGAATCGCTTCAGCGGTGGATAGGAGATAACAAAAACCGCGAAATAAGTTAATCTAAACATGTGTGAATTTTGGGCTTGTTTATGAATTATATTCATGTCGTCCAATATCTTAGCTCAGTCAATAGCGTGTCTGTCTACTGAGCTAAGGGTCCCGGGTTCAATTTCTGGTATGGCCTAAAAATGTGTCATTGATGAAATGTGTGTTTCCCCTTTCAAAGGGATTAGCTAACGGCCAGGGTCTGGATGATGTGTCTGCTCTAGATTTAAGTTAGTTTATAAGTTTTGTGTTGCTATTATCAGTCGGTTCAGAAAGTGTACGGCAAATAACTCAAATGAAAAACGAAAGAAAAATAGTCCGTCTGTGTTCCAGTAATGTGGAGGTGCTTAGCTTACTAAGAAACAATCAAAATGGCCACCTTTGGCCTGAATGCAAGCCTGCAGACGTCGTGTCGTAGAATGCCGCACTATTTAAAAATACCAAGTGTTTGAAATAACAGATACATAGAAAATATATAGTAAACAGGTCGAGATATATCTACTATGGTATACAAATACTTCGTTTAGTGGAATCACTTGGATGCAACTTGGAAACAAGGTCAAATGAGACAAATGTTTATATGAAGTGCTTAATTGTTTTTATGTCTCCTGCTCACTGCTGAACTGGGTCCCACATGTTACGGTACACCCTGTATAGATGAGTACACGTGATCATCCCACTTATACAAGTTTATTATTATTATTATTATTACCGTGTAATTGTAGGGTGATTGCGAGATGAAATGGAGGACCTACAGTTTAACGTGGGATCCGAACCACGGTGGAGGCCTGACATTCCACACATACACAAGTTGTGATTAATACACGTCCTGTCAGAGGTGAAGGAAGGGTTCGGCAATCAAATAAATCTGTGGAAGGACCGAGGATTGAACCCCGGACCCCGAGCACAGAAGTCCGACACCTTACCCCTAGACCACCAGGTCACCTTATCCTAGTTTAGTGGTTGTAAAAACTTTCAATTTTGGGAAATATCTTTTCTTGTTTTTTTGTATTTTACTTTTACAAATATTTACTTTCTTTCTACTTATATTAAATTTATGACATTTCTTAATGCCAATTTATTATTTAGGCCTAATGATCGTAAGAATCCATTACATTATTTTTATTTTGGGCGGTTTATCAAATTATATTTAATTTATAGACACATAACTGACCCTACCTTGCTTGGTTCTACTATGGCGTAGCTTATAAAATATTGTAGTACGTCAAGGTAAGATTACTATCATTAAAGGTAAACGAAATATACCCTTACCCTGAGAGGTAGTAAGCTTACCTTAGATTATTCCACTAGGGCTCAGCTTATAAGTTAGGGTCATAGTGTAATCTATTAAGGTAAGACTCCTACCTTTTAGGGCAAGAGAAGTGTACCCTTACTATAACTTATAAGGTAGCAAGATAACCTTGCTTTAATCCACTATGGTATATCTTATAAAATAGATCCATAGAGTAAGCCGTCAAGGTTACACTGCTACCTTTCAGGGTAAGCGGAGTGTACATGTTACGGTGAGGACTGTTCCTCATTTATCATCGCCTGCTGTACCTCGTCACGCTTCAGTTCCTCAGTTGACGTAACATTTCAAGAACAAGACGCAATCACCGTGGTACTTACAACAGAAAGACTTACTACTGAACTTGTTTTGATCGTTATTAGACAAGAAACGGTCACTTTTACCTTCGTAAACCGGATGTGATTGACGGAATTAGTTCCGGATATGATCGGTAACTTGCCTCGTCACCTTTTGTTGAGGGGTAACGCCAGTGAATTTGTCCCTATCATTTATTTATTTTTATTGAAAAGGGAAAGGAAAATTAAAGTTACTATACTTTCTCTCTAAAAGTTAATCTTATGATGTAAGTAGGGTCTAAGGATTTAGATCACATGCATTAAATGTTGATTCGCTTTGTATTTGATGTAGCGTTAATCAATAATCTAGCACATTTTCTCAAACTTCCTCGTATTTACACTTATTAAATTAGTTCCACGTGTATTTAGAGAAAGTATTAATGATTTATTCATTCGTTGATCAATATTACGTCAAAACGCTTTAGTTAAGTAGCTAGGACTTTGATTTCCGACAGTGACAAAACAATTTTCCCGCCCTGTAAAAGTGAGTTTATTTACCTTATAAAAAACTCCATGGAGTAAGACTACAATCGAGACATACCGACCGAGCGGCCACCACCTGTTGTAGAAGACAGTGCCAACGTTTGTGAATAGTGTGTGTCAAGTGATAACATAATAAACCCTCCAGCCATTAATGCCAGTAGCTCCTCATTTTTCCCCAAAAAGCTGAGTTGACCCTGTTACGTAGAACTGCTTCATAAATAATATGAAAGCGTCGGGGATCGAACCAGGGACTCCTGTATCTGTAGCCGGGCGCTCCATAGATGGGGTCGATTATTTATTTTATATAAATGGTAAATAAAATGTTTTAGGTATTAATGTTAAATTTATTTTAAATCCACCACTAATTTTAACAAACGCTCTGTAGAAATATAACTCGATTACATTTTATTTGTTAGTTGTTAATCTTTGCGATTAATCAATTTTTTTTATGTTGGGTTAGTTGTATAGGTGCAATCATGACTCATATTTAAAAAACTGGGCTTCAATATCCATCACGATTATTTTTTTCACATTGTGATTTATTAGGCATTTTACAGGTTATTGATATTACATTCATCTTTTTTAACATCCATTAATGTTACCAGCGTGTGGCCTTTGTCAGTTTTTTATTCAAGTAATATGTTTTTCCCCTACAGGTTGGCTAAGCCTTCTAATCTAACTTAAGACTAGGACAGGCACAACATCCAGTCCCCAGCCGTTAATTCATCACTGTGAAAGGGTAAACCCACATTTCACCAATGATAATTTTTCGGCTATGCCGGGAATCGAGCCCGGGACCCTTTGATCAGTAGACAGACACGTTACCGACTGAGCTAAGGTGTCGGATATTACACATATCTGATATCCTCAAATTAATTTTAATGAGGTGGGGATAAGGAAGGTAGAGTTTTAGGGGAAAATAGATTTATATTTTTTTTAGCACCACGTCTTACTACCCATTAGGGTTATACGCTTAAGTACAAATTACACCAATGGGTTAAGAATTGGGAAGGTTGAACTTAGAGGAAGTGAACCCACATTTGCGTGTAGGAAGAGTGGAAAACCATCTAGGAAAACCACCTCAGTTCACCCGAGCGGGATTCGAACCTCAATCTAACCGTTCTCGGCAGTATAGCTCAGCATGAATCTAACGCGTTAGCTAACTACGCCACCGAGTTGGGTCGTGTCTTAATATCCATTTGGGTTACACACATACGTACTAATTATACTAATGTGTTTGGGGTGAGGAAGGTTTAATTTAAGAAGAATTTTACACACATTTGCGTCGAGTGAGAACGGGAAACCGTTTGGGAAAAATTACCCTCAGTATATCTGACTGAAACTCGAGCTATGATCTCCCCGTCTTCGGAATTCAAATTTATTGCGAGAGTGACGCTTTTAACCATGCGACCACCAAAGTTGATCACCAGTATTTGAACCCTGAACTTATCACCACCATATATTAAGGAATAACAAGACTGGTGCTTTCGTCCACGTCCTACATTAAATCCGCGAGCACGCCGATTTTAAAGTGAGAGTGTAGAAAACGCGAGAAATGGTCAGTGTTTTTTTGCAGTTTTTATTGCAAAACATTTTAAAGATCAAAATAAATAAATTTTCTCACCCGCCTCGGTGGCGTAGTTAGCTAACGCGCTAGTCGTGTTGAGCTTGCCTGCCAAGGACGGGGAGATTGAGGTTCGACTCTCGGTCGGGTGAACTGGGGGTGGTTTTTCCTAAATGGTTTTCCACTCTACCTCCACGCAAATTGCGGGTTCACTTCCTCTATATTCAACCTTCCCAATTCCTAATCCATTAGCATAATTAGTACTTAAGCGTATAACCCGAACGGGTAATAATAATAATAATAATAATAATAATAATAATAATAATAATAAATTTTCTCCAGTAAAAAAGTAGCATTTAATTTTATTCCCATGGTGATATCAACAATTGTTTAATATCTATCATAAGTAAAGTAGCATTAGGCGAGAAATTTTTTAAATGAAGAGAAAAAATTGTCATTAAATTCCAAGACACCCTTGACAGATATTTAACAACAGTTGATATCACCGTGTAAAGAAAATTAAACTCTTTGTTTCTACTGGAGAATGATTTTGTTTATTTTGATTAGAAAAAATGTTTTATTAAAAAAAAACTGCAAAAACACTGACTTTTTTTCTCGCACTCCCTACTCTCCCATCTTGATTGACTCGGTCAGCAAAGGGAGGAGGAATGAGTGTGACCCATTTAGTTCTAAGTGAATCCGACGTAAGGCCAAACGGTCGTACAACTTGTTAAAAGCGTAAAGCTCGTTTGGGGCCGCTGATCCCGCTAATACCAAACGTCTTTTGTTCCGTCTACCCCACTCCTTGACTTATTTACGTGATGTATGCATCTCGTCCCGTATTGATAACCGTCCTTTTGTTCCCCGCGCCTACGCTCATCCTGCCATTGTTGGAACTGACATTATTCTCCTATTGTTGGGAAACAGTGATCCACTCATTCTTTATAGAAGTGTTGCTGTCTGCTTTGTTCAAAGTGCGTAATCTTCCTCTGGTAAGGCTTATTAAAACATCACACGACCTACCGTGACGTAAAGATGGTTACGTTAGTTTTGGAAGTGGGCAAGAATTCAGATAGTGTAACATTCTTTGTAGGTAATTAAGATGACGTTCTATTTGCTCGTTTGACTTCCACTTTGGGTCGTCTGTGACCTACTACAGTCCAGTTTTCATAGAAATAATATTATCTGACAGCTAGAAAAGCTACTAACTATTCATACGGCAAATAATGGGATTTGCAGTTATCATATTTGATAGATATTACCCATACTTATAAAATTACATTTTTTTAAAACCTATTTAACAATTATTATTTTGTTTCACTAATTTTCGTATAACCTGAATATGTAGTAAGACGTGGTGATAACAAAATAAATCACTAATTAAGTTAGAATTTTTAAAAATATAATAATTTACTGCAAACATCTGATGATATTATAGCATTCACATAGCTTCCAAAATTATCTTTTACTTTCTCTCCTTCTTCACTTGATTTCCTCAATAATTCTTGTATACCTGTATATGGTTTCCTGAAATGTAATGACAACATTTTCCTCTTCATTTAAAAAGTTTCTCATATGTTGTTGCTGTGTTCATGACAGATATTCAACAAAAGTTGATATTACCATGGGAAGAAAATTAAATAATCTTTTTCCGTGGAATACGACTTAATATACAATGGTCTGTGTCGTTTTCTGGAAATACTTTTATATTCTATCTATGTTTATACTTTATTTCGCCCTTCACCTAAAACCACCCTTTGTCATGTAAATAAGAGTGAGGAGAATAAAAAAAAATACAAATCTTATCTCAATATGAATAGGAACGCTCTCTAGAGTACTTGTTCATCAAGCCTAGTCCCGTATCTCCGCAAATATGCTTAAAAAGTATTTGAAAATGAGCTAATGTCACATTTTCACACAATTTTATATTATAATAAAATTAAAATTTAAGGTGTTTAGGGGAAAAGAGCTATGTTTGAATTTTTCTAATATATTTTGGGACGAACCTTATTTTAAAATAGTACATCGTAAAATTAAATAGTTCGTTAGAGCTGAACGTCTGCGCAGCAATTTATCGCTTACCAAGGCGGCCCGTTAGCAATTTTTAAAGTGAAAAACAATTGTGTAGAAATCCGGTAAACACAGTCGAAAGGAATTGGTTCACGTTTTACGTCAAAGGTTTAAAGTATTATGTTTCTCACTTGCAACATTATTTCCCAAATTAATCTCGAGAGAAAGGTGAAAATTTATTACTTAATTGAGCAATTGGTTGTCATAACGGATATGCCTGTGGCTGGAGCGATCAATAAATTGTTGTTGACAGGTAACATGTGCCTTCCTTGTTCCGTTTCCTTTGAATTGATATGTGGTCTTGCCCCAAGCAGACCCGTTACATAATCCGACTGAAGAAACGAGTAATTATCTATAGCCATACTAGACTTAAGTTAAACGTTAACACGATATAGGTAAAGAAGGGCTTCCTCCTGAAAGGTCTTGGAGAACTAAACATCTACAGAAAATTGAAGGTCCATATCTCAGTGGTAGGGAAAGTAAAGTCAGCCTCCAAAAATAATTATAGTGGTAATATCCCCAATGAAGTTCTGTGTAGGAGTAAGTTATCAGCAAGTTCCTGACCAGTTAAGTGGTTTAAATTTTAGTTTAAAATTTCAACGTTACTTTATACGAATCTGAGATCAAAGCAAATTGTTAGAAACCTAGATCGAGCCTTCCTCTATCAAATAAATTCATGTTTTGTTAGGGTCACAAGATAATATATTTTAAAGATAATGTGATAAAATTTTTATGTTAAGTCATCGAACATTTAAAAAAATATATATATAAACTTTTTAACTGGTCAGAAATTTCTAAAACATTTGTTGAAACCGATGCTAAAAATATCAATCCACTTCATAAGTAATCTGGGCTCTCTAAACATCTGCAAAGTTTCCTAGGGCCCTGCCCTTAATACTAATAATTATTTTGACTCTTTTACTTCTACTTGACCTCATGCAGAGATAAGTATTGTGATTGCAAAAAAAAAAATCTAAATCAAGATTTTGATCAATAACGACGTTTCTTGAACACCTGAAACCGAAAAAGTAGTTTTCGCGATGACATCTGTGTGTTTATCTGCTTAAGAGCCGAAACCATCTTACCAATTGGGGTAAAACTTGGAATCTAAGGTTTCCACAAGGATCTCTGGAGGAGTTTTTTAGAATTAGCTAGCCAACCCTAAGGGTAGCGTACTGAGAGGCAAAAAGAGAAAGAAAAATCGATTTTCACGAAATTTGCTCTAATTGATTCGTATGAACTTTTTATCTAGTAACTACAAATATAATAGCAACTCTCATTTTCCCATGCAAATAACTTTGAGGGTATTTTACATAAATAGAAATTTACAATCAATCATATCTCTGTAACTATTTCAAATATGAAATAGATAATTATTGTAAAATTGTGGCACCATACATATAAAATTCCTTTATTAATAATATAATTTTATAAAACCTATAGTTTCCTATATTTTATCAAGTAAACATTTTTTTTATGAAGGTATGAAAATTGAAATTGATTGTTATACCCTTTTGTGGTCAGAGATGTTCCTCTTTTTCCAATGTTTCTGAACCACTATATATTATTTCATGAATGATATTAAGTGGATTATTTCTACAACAAAGTTTTATATCTCATCTCACAATCCTTACATGTCTTTAAGTAAATGTCTCGATTTTAAGATAAAAGCGAGACAAAAACGGTACTCTACATAGTTTTATTTATTTTAGAGACATCAAACACTTTTTTTTAATGACATAGGAAATTCTGGCTAAATAGCGTCCATGGATTCATCGACTAATGTAAACTATGATTATAGAGATTAATTATATATATATATCGCTTGAAAATGCCTAAACACTTTAATATAATGTTGCTAAAAGTAAACTCTTTTATTTATAAAAAATGATGGTACAGTGGTATAAAATTTTTCATACAGTAAGCTAGCATTTTGACCCATTGTTAGCAGATTTAAGCTGCATCAAACTATATCAAATTAGGACGTTCAATATCCATCTGGCATTATTTTGATAGTTCTTTATATCATACTGAGAAGTAGTTGTTTCTATTAGTTTTGTAAATTTTGAACCCCTTTGTACGCTTTTTCCAACTCACTTCAAGACACCTTAAATCCTAAACTTCAGTTTATCTGGAGATTTTCCTTTACCTACCTGCCGAATTTGAATTTTATACCTCATCTCACAAGTTTTTATAATGATAGCTACCATTCTCCCCCCCCTTTTTCCAAAATTTCATTTTAAAATAAAATAAAATAAAATAAAACTTTGATGTATATTTGGTTTTACCTTTATTTGGATTGATCCCTTAACGAATTTCAGTTCTCTACCACAGATATAATTAGTTTATTGTATTAGTCTTGGAATTTTTGAACACACCTTCGCCCCCACCTAAATTTCATCAAGTTCCAATTAAAAACTTCAAATTTTAAGATTTATTTGACCTGATTGCTAAATTTAAACTTTCTACCAAGGCTAAAAGATTTTATTCTATTTTATACCCCCTTTAGCTACTTGCCAATTTCAATTTTCTACCACATTGATGAGTAGTTATTTCTACTAGTTTTGGAAGCTTCGAAACGTTTTATCCAACTCACTCTTAGAAATTTCATATTAAAAATTTGTTTTTCTGGTATTAACCTGTCTGCCAAATTTTAATTTTTCTATCTCATCTAAAAAGTTTTTTTATTATATCCCTCAAATTTCCTAAAATCACATTTTAAGATTTTCCTCTTTTTAGAATTGTATTGTTCTCAGGGGAATTCCCTCTATCTTACTGTCAAATTTCAGTTTACCATATAATTTAAAAGTGCCCTATCTTTATTTGGACAAAAAACTTACTTCCTGCTTTATATAGATAAGATTTTATCATGTAAACACATTTTTGAAAGTAGTTTTTTAATTAGCCTTAAGAACTTTTAAAAAATATATCTTTTTAATCACAATAAACACTCTTCAAATATAAATTACAAACAAAATCGTTTATACCACCAAAAAAAATTACATTTAAATTACATTCTAATTATTCCAATTTTTTTAAAACAGAAAAACAAATTTTTATTTATGATAAAAATTAATTAAATCTTAGGGGATATTTTTGAAATATAAAAATTTCTAAAATCTGTCAAAAGCAAACTACCCCTAAATTAATTTATTTTTTAAAAATAATCTATACTATTATGTATTACTTAATATTGTACCCACTTGCCAATTTTTAGCAAAATTGCTAAAGCAATTATAAAAAAATGCAAACTTTTCAAAAAGAAGTCATAGTTAAATACTATATAAATGTTTTTTTAAAGAAAAAAATTATATACAAAATTGCTTGTATTGTTAATAAAATATTTTGACCCAAGTCGTTAAAGCAGTTTTATAAATATTTCAAAATAAAAAAATAATTTGTTATCAGTAAACTACCCTTTAAGGAACTTTACCCTAACACCAAGTATACTGTGCTACTTAATAGATATCAATTTAAAATAAAATTGTCAAAACAAATTTTGAAAGATTTGTTTTTAAAACAAAGCCACTCATCAGTTAACTAACTACTCCTAAATTAAGGACTAGGCTCAAAACTAATAAATAGTCCTGAGGTATAGCGATAGAACACATAAATATCACGTATGAATAAATTCATTGATCTGTTTTATATCTATAGCAGGGACAGACAAACAGATAGACAAATATACAATGGGAGGGGCAAAATGATAAAATTCCACTTTTTTGGGGGTTCAGGGACACATAAAACCTACATATTCATTATTATCTAAAGTTCAAAATAGTTCACGATTATGATACTTTATCTTTAGATAAAAACGTAATAATTAAAACAAGTTTGGTAAAACTCAAGAAATAGTTGTCAAAGTAGATTATAATTTTATGAAGTTCCAACTTCCTCTTTAAATATTTTTGAAATTTGAAATTCTTGGGAACATCTTTGGTGAATAAGTTTTCTAATTTTGTAAAAAAAATAAATGGTACGGAACACCGCACAGACTTTCTCTCTCTTTCTATAAACTCCTATGATTTATGAACGGAATAATGTACATTGTATCATCACACCTACACAT
The DNA here is from genome assembly GCA_902155825.1 of Timema genevievae. Classification (NCBI taxonomy): domain Eukaryota; kingdom Metazoa; phylum Arthropoda; class Insecta; order Phasmatodea; family Timematidae; genus Timema; species Timema genevievae. The sequence continues at coordinate 363,511 of CABFWO010000276.1, read as the reverse complement.
AAGAACACGCATAAAATAATCTACAATGATATATAATCAATGAGAAAAGAGGCGCATCTTTGTCCACCTAAGAACATTTAAAACAGTTTAAAGTCTTCCACAAGGATCAACACTTCTTATTAAAATTTCTATTTCTGGTTAAAATTTTAACATTTTATAAGGTGTTGCAGATCTTCAAGTCATCGCATTGATATTTAATTATTCATTTATACATTTTGACCAATAAAAAATGTAAATATTGACTATTGAGTCTAAAATGGAGATAGATCATTGCTATGCAAACATTTCTCC
>CABFWO010000276.1:273020-353504 GCA_902155825.1 Timema genevievae | reverse complement strand
GGGGAAATATTAAATTTGGATATCTCCGAAACTATTTGAAATAAGTATTGATATGACATTTATCATTTTTCGTGATGTCAGAGTATCCGTGAAATCGAAAATACTTTTCTCTGCATAGTAAAACACGGCATCACTACACTTTGATTTGAGGTTCCCCCACTGCTTTCTCTACTTCTTCCTCCTCATTCTCCTCATCCTGTTCCCGCACTTTACTCACAACGTCGGCGTCTTTTAGGCTGTAACGAAAATGTGTTAAACTTGGTTTACAATACCACGTTTACTACGGAGTGATTTATTTTATTGAACGAATAGGAAAATATCGGTGTTTTGTAATATTTTGAACCGGATAATACGGATAATTGGGAGTTTACTGGGTTACAATCTTGTACCATTAACTTAAAACCGACTCGATTCAATAGATTTTCCTTTGCAGAGGTTAAGAGTTCAAGTACGAGAGATCAAGATATAACTCCATGGCTTGAGCCCATGATCGAGCTATACCAACCACCATTAGCTATGATAATGCTAACATTTGGGAATAGAGGGTGTTCTGCGGTCAGCACAACAAACCCTCTGGCTGTTAGTCTCAATTTTCTAGATCGTAGTATCTATCTATTTATTCAAATAGCTCCTCATTTGTCCTCACGAGGTTAAGTTAGACTGCGTTCCAAGACCCATTGTTTTCACAGAAAGATTCTGGAATAACCCGGGATTGAACCCAGGACTTCTGAATCTGTACCCTGAGACTTTGACCACTAGACCAAAGAGGCGATTGGTCAAGATCTAAACCATGGTGAATACAACAGTTACCTCAACAGTCCAAAATTGCCATCAGATTCTTTCAATCCTTAATGGGAGGCACATAGACTTAAGGGGTAATTAGGTCCAGCCCATCCATTAGCCGAACCTAGGTTATCGACTCGGGCAATGGTGCCCAATATTTTTGGGGGTGAGACCCCATTGAAGTATAATTTTATTTAGAATACCCCATACAACCATGTAAATTATTTTTATTTAATTTTATTAGCACCAAGTCTTGCCGCCCGTCCACTTATGTACTAATTACGCTAGTAGTTTTAGGGTTTAGGAAGGTTATGTTTATAAGAAGTGTACCCGCATTTGGGCGCAGAGAGAGTGTAAAACCATTTTGGAGAAACAACTTTCAGTACACGCGACCCGAGATTCGAACCTTGATCATAGGCAGTCAAGTCTACTGCGATAGTAGAACGCTGTTAGACCACGCGGTCACCGGAGCGAATGACCACGTAAGTAAAATAAACGTTTACCTCCTACATAACTGTAATATTCTACTCTTACACTTTACGTTTCAACAAAATTTTTGGCGCCCTATAAATGTATCAATTGTCTAAAACCCAAGTAATTTTAGTGCATATATCATTTGCTCACAGGATTACAAAGGCTGCATCTTACCAAAAAGTTTTTTTTTTCTTTCTTCTATTTCATCCATAAGAAAATTGGGCGACCCCTTAAAAACTCGGTACCCCAAATGGGGTTGCGCACTACTGGCCTAAGGCGCAAAGGACCTAGGGGTGAATTCAAAATTATTTAATTAAATTAAATGAGATATCACAGTAATTATTTCTGAATAAGGAAATTAAATCTAAATTTTATCTAATATTAAGAATATTTTTCTTTTGTTAGCACCCATCGTTATGGTTATAAGCACTAATTACATTAATGGTTTTTTAATTAGTAAGGTTATATTTAGAGGAATTGTAGCCACCTTTGCATGGAGGTAGAGTAGAAAACTAATGAGGAAAACCACCCTCAGTACACCCGACCGAGATTCGAACTTCGATCTCCTCGCCATCGGCAGTCTAGTGACTACTCTTCTGCGGGACAACATAATAACATAATTACTTTGATGGTTTTATAATGTTTGGGTTCGCTTTGTCGGCGGATCATTTTGATGTTTTAATTAAAAGCCCATGAAATTATTAAGAGAAAAGTAAGGAGATAAGGCGTATTATTTTTTCACACATAGATTAATAGGGCAAAGGGTGTCCACACCTATTTTATTATTATTATTATTATTATTATCACCGCGTCTTACTACCCGTTCGGGTTGTACGCACTTACGCTAATGTGTAATGCTAGGGTGATTATGAGATGAAATGGAGGACCTTACAGTTTAACGTGGAATCCGAACCACGGTGGAGGCCTGGCATTCCTCACATTCACAAGTTGTGATTAATACACGTCTTGTCAGAAATGAAGGAAGAGTTTAGGCAGTCAGATAAATCTGTGCCGGAACCGAGGATTGAACCCCGGACCCTCAACACAGAAGTCCGACACCTTACCCCTAGACCAACAGGTCATCTATTTTTTTTATTTGTTTAGTATTTTTTGGTCCGGTATTTTGGCAGCCTATTATTATAGTTGTGATGTTGCGTCGTGTGAGGTAAAGGGGGTGTGGGTATATTTATATTATACAGAATTCAAATGAGGTGCAAATTTAAAGTCTCACCTACTGCACATGACACCCTTGTGGTGGCCCTGAGTATTAATAGGTTACTGAGACGGACTCTTTAACTCCCTCAGGCTCTCGATACCAACCGTTTCTGATTGAAAATATTATCAAACACCTTTCATAATAGCCTGGGGGGTTTTCCATGCTAAACACACTTCAGTTTATTTACAAACAACAGTGCTCTTTCTCCACAAAGTTAAGCGGATCAAGGACATTATTGTCTCTGAGCAAATATCTTATAGAGCTAAGGAGGTATTAACTGCAGGTTTATAAAAATATCACAACGGGAAGGGCCAGTGGCGTACACAGAAAATAGGAGAGAGGGACATGTACACCAATGTTTCGATACTTAATTACTTACATAATTTATGGCACATTGAATGCGAACATTTATTACCAAACAACGTAAAGTACGCCACCCATCCCCTATCTTAGGCTAGTTCTATCCAGTCCCCCTCATTACACTCTATCTTAAGCTAGTTCTATCTAGTCCACCTCATTACACTTCTATCTTAAGCTAGTTCTATCTAGTCCACCTCATTACACTCTATCTTAAGCTAGTTCTATCCAGTCCCCCTCATTACACTCTATCTTAAGCTAGTTCTATTCAGTCCCCCTCATTACACTCTATCCCTATCTTAAGCTAGTTCTTTAAAGTCCCCCTCATTACACTCTATCTTAAGCTAGTTCTATTCAGTCCCCCTCATTACACTCTATCTTAAGCTAGTTCTATTCAGTCCCCCTCATTACACTCTATCTTAAGCTAGTTCTATCCAGTCCCCCTCATTACACTCTATCTTAAGCTAGTTCTATCCAGTCCTCCTCATTACACTCTATCTTAAGCTAGTTCTATCCAGTCCCCCTCATTATCACTCTATCTTAAGCTAGTTCTTTCCAGTCCCCCTCATTACATTCTATCCCTATCTTAAGCTAGTTCTATCCAGTCCCCCTCATTACACCCTATCCCTATCTTAAGCTAGTTCTATCTAGTCCACCTCATTACACTCTATCTTAAGCTAGTTCTTTCCAGTCCCCCTCATTACATTCTATCCCTATCTTAAGCTAGTTCTATCCAGTCCCCCTCATTATACTCTATCCCTATCTTAAGCTAGTTCTATAGAGACCCCCCTCATTACACTCTATCTTAAGGTAGTTCTATCCAGTCTACCTCATTACACCTGACTAAGATTCGAGTGAGACTTTATTATTATCATCGGCAAATCAGGTCAAAGAGGACTGACACCGTTTACCTCGTGATCACCGATGTGGGTAGCAGTATCTAATCCTACCAGTATCCCCGCCTTAATTTGGGGATGTAAGGATCGCGAGTTAAGGTCAGTGTTTTGACATTTTTTATAGACAAACTTTTTTGGCCAGAGTAAATAAAATATTGCTCAAGTATAAAGATATAGTTTAATTTTCTTCCCATGGTGATATCAACATTTGTTGAATATCTGTCATGATAATAAGGGCATCAATTGAGAAACTTTTTAAATCAAGAGAAAAAGTTATCATTTAATTCCAGGACACACTTTACAGATATTTAACAATGGTTGATATCACCATGTGTAGAAATCTGAACTATGTGTCCCTATTGAAGATAAATATTTAACTTATTTTGAAGAAAAAACTGTTTGTTGTGAAAACTGCAAAAACAATTACCTTTACTCACAATGCATACCATCACACCTTAAGTGCACCGCGTGGTCTAACGCGCAACTCTCGCAGTTGAATAGACTGCCGATGACGGTGAAATAGAGGTTCGAATCTCGGTCGGGTGTATTGAAGGGTTTTCCAAAGGTTTCCCTCCAAGCAAATAAGTGTACACTCCCTCTAAATATAACCTTCTTACTCTTTAAAGCCATTAGCGTAATTAGTACATAGGTGGATAAGCCTAAATGATAGTAAGACGCGGTGCTAAAAAAAGAAAAGCTGAACCTAATGTCACGAACGTGGTAGCGGCCATTTCATTCACCCACCAGCATCAAGAATATCCATTGTTACCCTTCTTTTAGAAACAACATGAATCATTCTTTTAAAATATACGTTTTTTATGACGTATTACAAAATGAGCTAATGACCTATATTTAGTGGAGGAAGGAAAAAATATATAATGGCATTCGTTTTACGGATATATAATTATGAAAAGTGGGACTTTAAAAATGATAAATCACTTTTCTCGTATAATCCAACAGATTAAAGCTTTTCACGAACAAGATTGAACAGTGTTTTAGAGTGGTAATAACGTCACTCACTATATGACTGGACGGAAATTAATGTGAAGTGAACCCGCTTTGGTGGCCGCATGGTATAAGGCGTCACTCTCGCATTAGACTAGACTACCGGTGATGGGGAGATCGGGGTTCGAATCAAGGTCGGGTGTATTGAGAGTGTTTCATGCAAATGAGAGTACACTTCATCTAAAGTTCAACCTACATTCATCCCTAGCACATTAATGTAAAGTGAGATGCGATTCTAAGAAAACAAAAGTTAATACCATTGTGTTAAACGTACTAATTGGAAAAGGATAAAATGTTGTCTTTCTTTGACAAATGTTTCGAATTGATTTCTTAAGACACTGGAAGATGAAGGGGACTCAGATATAATAAAATAACATTTTAGTACCCGTTTCGGTGGGCGCGTGGTTTAACGCGTAACTCTTGCAGTAGATTAGAGGACGGAGAGATCGAGGTTTGAATCTCGGTCGGATGTACTGAGGATGTTTTTTCCAAAATGGCTGTCCGCTCTCCCTCCACACTAATGTCGGTACATTTCCTATAAATATGTAACCTTCCTTATCTCTAATACGATTAACGTAATTATTACATAGTTATATAACCCAAACGGGTAGTGAGACGTGGTACTAAAAAAACTTATTTTTATCTACGATGCTATTGCACCTATAGCAACCATCAACCAAAGAACAGGGTTCGGGGGAGGGGGGTCTGAACTCCACAATTGTTTGTCCAGCTTTTGGAATTATAGTAATATAATACACAGGTTGGAATCAGTTGATAATCATGAGTAATATAATAGTATGCTTCTGGGCTACAATACTCATATCCCAGTAGTGGAAAGATTAACCAGTACTAAAGTACCGTTGCCTAAGGGACGCCCGAATGTACTAATTGTACATCCTTTCCATGGAGGCTCTTTACATGTCCCGATGAGATGAGGTGAGGGTAGTGAGTATGAGGGTGTGGAACTAGTGGAAACACTTAAACCTAACTTAAACCTAATTGAACAAACCCGTGAGACCGTTGGGATAATTCTCCTTTTGGTAAAAATACCACCCAAGGTACCAGCCGTAAATCGAACCCAGGACCCACAGACTCATGACTAGGTTCACTGACCACTACACCACGGGGCCGGCTACCTTTTGGAATTCATGAAATTTACAAAATAGTTGTTCCACATTTATGTATAAAAACTTAAAAAAGTTTTTTAGTGTTTCATTCAACATTCTAAAACCCAAAACCTACACAAAGCACCCCCTCCCCCCTCTATTATATAGTTATAGAAATAAAATATGAACACATAAGTCCACTTTCTAGTGCACCCACCTTTCCTTCCTCCAGTATAATTAGCTTTATTGTCCTTGGTGAATTGGTATTTTAAGTAAAAAAACCAAGTGAAGTGATAGAACACCCAATTAGAAAAAAAAATCTTGAAATAGTCCCTTTTTTTTGGAGCGTAAATGGGCTTCTTAAACAGCATTTTATTTTTAAAATGTTCTTGCTATAAAATAAGGAACAGTCCAATTTTCATACAAGGGACTGGACGGAAATTAATGTGAAATGGACAGTTAAAAAAGTTAGCTATACTTTCATGTGTTCATACGTCAAATCATATCTGCATATGTCACGTTTGATTGATATTATCAATTACTATAAAATAACATATATAATTCAATAAAATCTTATCAATGTTGAACGCAAAAAAATCTTTGTGTTTTCTAAAAGGTTCCTCACATGAAAATCAGACTCTACAGTAACAATTTTGTGCCCAACATAAAAATGAGTTCCCTTGTAATGTTTCAATTTAAGATATAACGTTCTTATATGTAATAAACGTTTCCCTGTGACTTCCCAGATGTTGTTCACCGTCTTGGCGGTAGGGGCGCTGACGGCAGCCGAGAACACCGACCAGAAGGACAAGAAGGAAGAGGGGGACAAGGCCGCTCCAGACGTTGTGGCGGCAGCCTCCGAGGACAAGGTACAAGACAAGAGAGGTATCATCGGGTTCGGCTACGGCGGCGGCTTTGGCTACGGTGGGGATTTCGGAGGTGGCTTTGGTGGCGATAGCCACGGTGGTGATTACGGCCACATCAAGACGATCACCATCACCAAGGAGGTCCCCTACGCGGTGCCCGTTCCTAAACCCTACCCCGTGCACGTCACGGTGGAGAAACCTGTCCCCGTGCCAGTGGCAAAACCCGTCCCTTACCCCGTTAAAGTTCCCCGTCGACAGACCTTACCCTGTGCACGTCGAGAAACGAGTCCCTTACCCAGTGGAGAAGCTGGTCCCATACCCTGTCAAGGTCCCCGTGGACAGACCTTACGCCGTTCACGTCCCCGTTGAGAAGAAGGTCCCTTATCCCGTGGAGGTGAAGGTCCACGTACCTCAGCCTTACCCCGTGCACGTTGACAAGCCCTACCCGGTGTACGTCGAGAAGAAGGTGCTGGTGCCTCAGCCATATCCTGTTCACGTCAAAGTCCCCGTACCTAAGCCCTACACCGTCCACGAGAAAGTGCCCGTACCGGTTCACGTAGACAGACCGTACCCGGTACACGTCAAAGTCCCCGTGGACAGGCCATACCCCGTCCACGTCCCTAAACCCTACCCTGTCACCGTGGAGAAACACGTCCCGTACCCGGTCGAGAAACCAGTCCCATACCCAGTCAAAGTTCCTGTAGACAGACCGTACCCTGTTTTGGTACCCAAACCTTATCCTGTGACCGTAGAGAAGCACGTGCCGTACCCTGTCGAGAAGCCGGTGCCGTACCCGGTGGAGAAGCATGTGCCGTACCCTGTGAAGGTCCCCGTCGATCGCCCTTACCCTGTGCCCGTTCCTAAGCCCTACCCCGTCGAGGTAGAGAAACGCGTACCCTACCCGGTGGAAAAACCGGTTCCGTACCCTGTGAAGGTGACCGTCGAGAAACCGGTGCCTTACCCCGTGGAGAAACCGGTTCCTTACCCCGTTAAAGTCCCCGTTCCAGTTCACGTCAAGGAGCACGATGATGAAGGGTATGGACATGAAAGTTACTGAAACCTAAACACTTGAATTTAATTGAACATCCCCGTTTTTGTGGCCGGAGTTGGTGTGTTTTCATGAATGGTTCGTACTTTTAAAGTATTCGCCACAAATCTTATCGTTTACATTCAAGATTCCTTAAGAACTTAATGGACACCTTCGTTGTTAGTTAAAATACCTCTCTAATAATTTGTTCAAACTCTCAGGAGGATATGTTAAAATCTATTCGTACTAAGACGACAGTAATATTTAATTGGTCATAAGTTCTAGTTTCGCTGTTAAAATTAACTCGTTATGTGATCTGGATCGCTAAATTAGTATGCCTTCAAAAGGCGGTACGACTACTTTCACCCTTCTGTTGGTAACATTATTTTTAGTCTTCACGTGGTGTAAAATTATGTTATCTGCAATCGATCTGTAATTCCATTAAAGTGAGGTTTCAAGTGCTAATAATATATGGCATGAATTAAGCAGATGTGAAAGTAATTTTTAGGAAACAGTTTTAAGCTTTTCTTTTCATTAATCGACATTAAATAATAAATATAGTATTACAACCGTAGCATGAAGGGATTTTATTATGTGTGCACGTTTTTTTAGTATTGCCGTCTTTATAATTAAAAAAATTGAAACGTGTAACACCAAGATTAATAAAGACTTAATCGTAAGGGGTGGCTAAAATGAGAGAAAATACGCTTGCATTAGCATAGAGAGAGTATTTTAAAACCATAGTGATAGATGCCAAGTAGAAAACCATCCCACATTTAAACTGGATGGGATTCGAACCTAGACCTTACCATGATCGTCAAATCCAGTCAATTTCGGGGTAGACACATTAGATTTGTTGAACAACTGTACAACATACACGTAAGTTATCACTGGTACTGGTGGTTAAATAGTTTAAGGCGTTAGCCTAACAATATATGTATTACCGATGACGGGGGAGATCTAGGTTCGAGTCTCAGCTGTTTGCAGCTAGGGAACGGTTTTAAACATTTAATGGTGTTTTCCCATACTCTCTTTAAGTTAAAGTGAGAATTCATCCTATAAAATTATACTCTCATGCTTACCCATTAAATTAAGGCGTTAATAAGCATGATGCTAGGCATAATCGAGTTAACTTATGAGTAGCTTATTGATATAAATATATCTTGAAACCTCTGCTGAGCAAACATTTTTTCAACACAACTTATTATTTAAATACTTAAAAACTAGGGGTATGTAAAGAAGCGTTTTTCACTTCGAGTTAAGTCTGAGCGAAAATATCGAGCTTTAGTCAAATTCGAGAAAGATAGAATATTACTATTATTACAAGTATTGCATGTATATTCCAAATTTCTTACGAATGGACATATCTTACAGATATAAAAAGCTACTAGATCTACTTTCACATATCCATACGTCGAGTCCTGTGATCGGCAGCTGTCACTTTTGATAGATATTGTCAATACCTATAAAATAATACTAATAATATATTGCAATTTTACCAATGTTAATCGCAAAAAATATATATTTGTGTATTTCTATAAAATGTTCTCCAAATGTCCATTCTTCGAATATCACGGTGTATAATGTCTATAATTTATCCATAGATAAGCCTTAATTACGAGCATACATTAAAAAAAAAGAATTATCACTTGTTTATTAAAAGAAATATATGATCATACAAATCCAAAATTTAGCTTTGTTTAAATAATGATATACAAGCTAAATATATCATTATGATAATTAGATAAAAAGAAATAACTTATCGAAGGTATGTTAGTTTGATGAAATAACATCTTAATTGAATCGAACTAAATAAACTTGTTTTGGAAAACTTTCGAGTCGAGTTTAGTCAAATACGAACATTTTGACTCTGACTAGAACTTTCCAGTACTCACATATTCCTATTTAAAATATCCGACCAGTTTATATTTCAATTCAATCCTGAATCTTAAAGTGGTTGCGTGCACGTATATTTGAAGAGCTTTTCTTAATTAGGATTACTCACCTACCTTTAGCCTGTTATAATTTGCACCTATAAGCCACAATTTTTTACTATATATATATATATATATATATTGAATATCAGCTAGATATAAGTTCCCAACGATTTAATCAGCCTTCTCACTGTATGAAAGATTAGGTTAGGCCATTATTTTTTTATAAACAACACGACTTTGTTTGGCTTGCCGATACAACAAAATATATCTTATTTTTAGCATAATTTTGTATTTATTATCATGTGATATTATTATTTAGAGCACGTAGAATAGTATTTGTTTTATATTTTAAAATTGAATTACTATAGTTTTAAACAATTGTATCCTATCTTGAAACTGTACGATAGATAAAAGAAAATAGTTTTGTGTTGTTATTAAACCCATCTTTCCTATGCTGTGTATTCTCTAGTGAGTTCCTAATTGGAAAGGAATGTATTTTGTATTTTTTTTACTTGTAAATAAAAGTTAAATTTCTCTATTTGATTCGTCTAATTATTTTCATAGTGTTTAAAAATTATTTATCTCTAATTTAATAAATTATTCACTTATTTATAACATTGGGAACTCGAAAGCTCATTGCAGCACTTACAAAACTCCTCTACCTACCCATATCTTGAGCTAGTTATATTCAGTCCACCTCACTACAACCTATCTCTATCTTGAGTTAGTTTTATCCAGTCCACGTCATTATGCCCTTTCCCTATCTTGAGATAGTTCTAGCCAGTCCACCTAATTATACCCTATCCCAATCTTGAGCTAGTTCTATCCAATCCACCTCAGTATACCCTATCACTATCTTGAGCTAGTTCTATCCAGCCAACCTCGTTAAATTCCATCTCTATCTTGAGCCAGTTCTATCAAGTCCACCTCATTACACCCTATCCCTATATTGAGTTAGTTCTATCCAGTCCCCCTCATCACACCCTATCCCTATTTTGAACTAGTTTTATCCAGTCCACCTCATTACACCTTATCTCTTTCAGGTCCATTTTAATATTATCGTCACACCTACGTTTAGGTCTTCCCAATGGTCTCTTTCCTTTGGGTTTGCCAGTCAATACCTTGAACAAGATTTTATATTCTCACATTTGCACTGCCCACCGTAATCTTCAAGACTTAATTATCCTAACAATGTCGTGTGATGAGTACAGGGTATATAACTCATCATTATATAGCCTTATCCACTCCCCTATGTCCTCATCCTTTTTTGGCATCAAACATCTTTCTAAGCACCTGGTTTTCGAACACACGCTAAATTAGTTTTTGTTGTGTAGGTTTAGAGACCACATTTCACACCCATAGAGAACAACCAATAAAAATATAGTTTTGTATATTCTTAGTTTTACATTTCTTTATAGCAGGCGAGTTGTCACATCTTACTGACCGAGAAATAGCATGCATTTCCCGACTGTACTATTTTCCTGATTTCCAATCTAATTTCGTTATTGCTGGTTAAAATTGTTTGACCAATATAGATTTGAACCAAATTTAAAATAAATTGGCTCTCAAAGATCAATTATATTAAAATTGTACACTATTTAACCAGTTATTAACATACTAACTATTCAGTTTATAGAATACAAAGAAACACTTGACTATAAAATAAATTAGTTTACTGGTGAGTAAAGCAAATGAACACGTTCTACAAAGATTGGTAAATTAAATTAAAGTCTTGAAATAATTGGTTTATGTAGCATTTCATAAAAAAAGAAGGTAAAAACAGATCCTACACTTATTATTATTACTATTATTATTTACAAGCTATTGATACATATTTTTTTAATTTGTTTTCTGCATTATAAACTAATTACATTTCTGAATTATTCATAAACTTCATTTGTACTTGTCCTAATAACAATTTTACTGCACTAAATCTCTCTACACATCTGGGCCATCTGAATTTGACCATATTATCAGGGTAAGAGAAGGAAGGTAGAATTTAGAAGAAATGTACCCACATTTCCGTGGAGGCAAAGAGGGAATCTCTCTAGTAAAAACCAACCCTCATATATCTAGCCGGGATTCAAACAACCTATCTTCCCATCACTGTTAAACCAGACCAAACTAGCCTTACGTTTGTTCCGCGTGCCCACCGATGCGGCTTCGTCCTAATAAAAATAGAGATAGTTCATAACCCGCTTCTGTGGTCACGTGGTCTAACGCGCTACTCTAGCAATATACTGGACTGCCGATGACCGGGAGATCCGGGTTCTAATCCCGTTAGGGTGTAGTGAGGGTGATTAATCACAATGGTGTAGTTTAGTAAATATGCTTATAATCCGAGCAGCTAGAAAGTAGCAGAAATAGAAAAAAATCAAGAAACTTGTGGAAGGCTAAACATTGTCTTCTTAATCATTAATAAGATCTATCACGCCATTAGGTACTTAAGGGGGACGCGTTAGTAAGCGAGAAATTTATGTGCAGACGTTTAGTAAATTACACTATTGGGGTAGGAATGAAGAAGGTAGAATTCAGAAGATACATACCCGAATTTCGGGAGAGTGGTACACAATTTAGTTTTAAAAACACCCTCACTACACCCGACCGACATTCGAATCCTAACCTCTCTGTAATCGTAAAACCAGAACGAGCCTGATATTTATTTCGTTGTGGAATACTCGCCCAGGGACTCCGGAACGAAGAGTTTGGGGGGTGCTTAAGCCCCTCTCCGATAGGATATATTAGAAGGGTGGTGGTTATGACTATCTTAAGCCTTTCTTGAGTAATAAAAATGTGTAGCACAGCTTTCTTCGGAGGGCAAGTAAAGCCGTTGGTCTATTGTCGATTGTGGCATGTAAAAGACCCCTGAATGATACGTGAATATATCTTTCACGGCAAACTTGGTAGGTGCTTTCGTGCTCACTCATAGAATTATTATTATTATTATTTAGCACCGCGTCTTACTAACCGTTCAGGTTATACGCTTAAGTACTAATTACGCTAATGAATTAGGAATTGAGAGGGTTGAATTTAGAGGAAGTGAACCCGCATTTGCGTGGAGGGAGAGTGTAAAACCATTTAGGAAAAACCACCCCCAGTTCACCCGACCGAGATTCGAACCTCGATCTCCCCGTCCTCGGCGGTCGAGCTCAACACGACTAGCGCGTTAGCCAAACTACGCCACCGAGGTGGGTATCGCTCATTAAATTAGGTGTGGAAAGCAACGGGGAACCACCACACTTCCTGAAGTCCCCTTGTACATGAGATTTCTACCAGATGGTGCAGGCAGCAATAATCATGTAAAGGGCTGATTGTGTGCCTAGCTACGAGTGGATATAAATCACTTCACATCAAATTTCGGTTGACTTAAGAACAAGATATTCAAAATATAGGGTAATATTTGATATAATTATTGTAAGTCGTGTGATCTGAAGCTACCATTTTTTATAAATAGTCTAGCTGCATATATAATAATAATAATAATAATAATAATAATAATAATAATAATAAAGCAACATTTTGCTATCCACCTCGGTGGCTGAATGGTCTAACACGCAACTCTCGCAGTAGACTAGACTGTCGATGACGGGAGATTGAGTTTCGAATCTCGGTTGGGTGTTCTCCACTCTCCCTCCACGAAAATGTGAATGCACTTCCTTGTAACTCTACTGATTGGGACCCCTCTTATATATTTAAAAAGTCATGGATGAAGGTATTTTTCTTCAATAAATTGTATGTAAATTATCCTTTTAAGAATTCATCCATGGAGAATCACACGCTTTTCAGAAATAATGTAGAAGGATTGCACCATTAAAACTGATTTTTTATTTCAAAATTAAACTCCGTAGTATTTACCAAACGAGCAAGAGACGCCAGCTCCCTATACCCAATAGGAAGCTAACCTTCAAGACACCTGTCGCAGGGACGCTTTCGATTTGTTGGTTTTGACACTAGTCACTAGAGGTCCAAGGGGTAAGGGGTATGTCATATATAAGCTGTTTGTGCGTATGAATATACAGAGTAGTCACATAAATACAGAGAGTGCTGGCGACATAAACCTAGAGAGCGTGTAATATCACGACAGTACACTCCAATAAATCGTGTACAGAATTAACAGTTGTATTTATTCAAGTAAAATATCGTAATAATTGGCGCTCTATCACGGTGTTATGATTACCAAAATTATCACAATAAGCCGTATCACCATAATTGGCTCCCAATCGCGGGACAATTATATATCAATAATACCGTATCGTAATAATTGTCGCTCGATCACGGGGCTATAAATACCAACTATACCACGTTAATTCCGTATCACTATATCCTCTAATATGAACTTACTAATCCCTAAAAACCATTAGTTTAATTAATATACAAGCGTATAGCCCGAACGGGTAGTAAGACGCGATGCTAGGAATTTTATTTTTTTGCTCAATGTAGACTGAGACCCACTTCAGTGGCCGAACGGTCTAAGCCGTCAGTCCCTCTTGTGTTAGACTGGTCTGCCGATAACGGGGCATATCGGGTTTGAATCCAGGTTGGGTCTACTGAGGATGGTTTTTATTAAACGGTTTTTCCCTCTCCTTACACACAAATGCAGGTAGATTGCCTCTAAAATTAAAGTAATTATCATATATCCGTACAACCTGAACAGGTGGTAAGATGCGGTGATGAAATAAAAAGATAAAAATATAGATTTGATACATTTGATACATTTGATTCAATGTAAACAGACAGAATATTGTTTGTACTTTTTAAAATGCCCTTTCTGACCATGTTCTTACTATGTATTATGCACACAAAAAAAGGCATAAAAAGGTTCATCACTGGTTAATCACCACGGAGGGAACTGCATTTCTTGTGGCGTAAAGATTTAGCCTCACTCTACCTCAGTTAACTGCTGCTATATATCCTAAATTTCAGTTTTGTCTGAAGGTGGTGTCTGCTGGGGCAACATGAAGCAACTTGCAGCGCCCAAGAACCAGAGTTGCAAAATTTGTCTTACATTTAAGAGAAGATTTATCACACGACAACCAGAAAATGACAACGTTGTTTCCCAATATAAGCCATACAGTTCCCTGAGAGATGATATTCAGTGTGAATGTAAAAACGCTCTTCAAATATATTTTATTCATCCAAGACTTAATATTTTTTTTTCAATTGACCTCCATGGTCTTGGAATAAAATACTAGCTTCATGATTCGATAGCCGTAGGTTCAAACCCAGTAGCGTTTGTCAATTTTTTCTTGAGCGATAAAAAACCGTAGCACAACTTCCTAAGGTGGGGAAGTGTACCCACACTGGCGTGGAGGGAGAGTGGAGAACCATTTTGAAAAAAACCACCCTCAGTACACCTGACTGAGATTCGAAACCCGATCTCCCCGTCATTGGCAGTCTAGTCTAGAGCGATGGTAGCGCGTTAGGCCACAGAAGTGGGTTGCATGTTAAATAACTAAAATAAATTAATAACTTTTATTTGGGGGGCAGGGGAGAGGCTCCTGACCCACTATTTCATACCTACTAGCACCCACTTCTGTAGAGGTTCCGTAGCTAATGTACTATTTTACAGCGGCACCTTTTAGGTTATTTATTTGACAAAAAAAGTGTGAAGCTGTTTATATCACAAAAGTGTATTGAAACCACTAAAATATAAACATGATTTTAAATATCTGGTGAAAGTACTCTTATAAGGGACCAACAGATGATGGAGTCGTGAAATGTCACGAAGATTTGAATTAATCAAGATGTAGACGGTCTAATGAAAAGATTTCCTTTCACCCGGATTTACTCTGGTTTTAACAAGGACTCCACGACCTTGTCTTCATCTGAACCTTCTCTGTCATTATATAATCAGGCGACAGAAACAAAGAGTTGGGTCGCATATATTGACTATTATCTGATCGTTTATTTGTTGCTGTATTGTTGTTAAATTATTTTTTGAGGGTGGAAATATTTAGCTGTAGATTTCTAATAGCACTTATTTTATCATCACGTGACTTACAAACTAGATCTATCCAGTAAAACAACCTACTAAAGTCTAATTTTCATGAAAAGGTTCTTCCTTATATGACTTCTAATAAAGTCACTACGGTCTTGTAGTATTCATAGGAATTGGCCTTATATGACTGCTAGAAAATTTACTATGATCTCTAATTTTCATGTAAAGGGCCTTATATGACTGCTAGAAAATTTACTATGATCTCTAATTTTCATGTAAAGGGCTTTATATGGCCGCTAGAAAATTAACTAGCTCTACGTTCAATAATTATTCATGCGCCAAAAGTCGTGATATCTGCAGCTGTCACTTTTGATAGATATCAATATTTATAAAAAAAACACTAATATTATAGTAAACACATTGATGTTGATCACAAAATATACGCCTGTATTTTATAAAATAGCTATTCATTGAAAATTGGAGTGTACTAATCATCCAGCTTTAAAGATTGAATAAATTCTGGTTGAATAGATGGACGAACACATTTATAAGTTGTAAATATCTTCCTCTGCATAAACCGGAATAAAACCAGTGTCCCCCAAGTGTGAAGCATAATAATAATATTATATTATGTGTGTGCGAGTACTCGAGAATTGGAGTTCGAGTCGAGCTTTAGCATATGATCAAACTCGACTCGAAGATTTTTACAAAGCTCTAAAAAGCTAAGCAGGTTCTAGGAATTTTTAATCTTTTTCTCGAAAATTATTAGTTTAATTAGTTTATTCAATTTTAAGATATAATTTCAAAGAAAAACTCTCTCAAAATTTTCTTGTGTGGAATCAAAAAAAGTGTACATTTATCTTAAATTTATTTGAAAATTCAAATTTGTACCATTATGGAAAAAAAATCACAAAAACAAATGTTATTATGAAAAAGCTATGTACTTATTTATGGTTTATGCATGGATTTATTACGGAAACTCAATTTGAAATCTGTAGTTTTGTAATTTTATTGTAATTATTACATAGAGTAGGGGGGTTGTTCCCTGTAGTTTTATTATATTATTGTGATTATTGTAAAGTGCATGGGGGCTATTTACAAAACATGTTCGCCATGTTGCCACGTTATGCATTTGTTTTTTCTCCCTGTTCGCTTTTGATACTAGGTCTAGGTTAACTTTTGATTTGAGGTTTCTACCTCTTGTGTTTTTGTTATAATCTCCAGAAAGTGATTCTTTAGAACATTCGACCAACAGAGAGGGTTTACGTGAAAGTAGATCTTGAACTTTTGCATCTGTCAGATGAGGCTCTTGTCTTTGAAAATTGGACAGTGTTAACTTCCCTTGCAAACGACAAGAGGGAAAGTCTAAACATCTCTAGAAAGTAAAAGTATCGGTGTTAGTTAACATCGTTAATGGGGAGGAAACAGAGTGACAGAGTTAAGGAGACGTGTTGACAGGGAGGTGACCAAATTCTGCTGTACGTGTGTCACGCCACTATTAATAAACGACCAGCGGGAATCAAGAGGGTTTTATTTTTATCTCCAAGAGAAAATGTTAAGGCTTATTTCCTAATGATTATTATTATTGAATGTGAATAGGAGTTATTACACGCACCAATGGCCGCGTGGTCTAACGCGCTTCTCTTGTGTTGGAATATACTGCAGAAGACGGGGAGATCGGGGTTTGAATGGGATCGGATGAACTGAGTTTTTTTTCTAAACGGTTTCCACTCTTCTTCCATGCAAATGCGGGTGCATTTCATCCCAATTAAACCTTCCTAATTTCTAAACCATTAGCATAATTAGTACATAGGCGTATAATCCAAACGGTGCTAAAAAAAAGTGGCTGAATGTTTCTAAGGCATTGGTTCCCAAGCCCTGGGCTGCGACCCAAATGAGGGTTGCAAGGATTTTCCTAAGCGTCGCGGTAAAGTCTCGATTTTTTTTCTTCAAAATTTATGAAATATTTTAGGACCAAGTTAATTCGAAATTGGTTATTTTCAAAAGTTAGATGGTTCTAACCCACTATGATTTCTAATGAGATTCACATTGATACCAATGGTAAAATAATAACTTTTAATTCACATTTTAAAATGAAATATTTGGATAATTCGAAGCTTATAAATTGTTGATTTTCAAGTTTGTACTAATTTCAAACCTAACTTAACGATATTTATTAAATCCCCTCATATGCCAAGAATGTCAAATAAAGTTTCCTAGAACAGGGGATGTGTTGGCTCGGATTTCGTCGCTTCTGTGTGCAAATGTAATCACGTGACGCCAAGCGTGTTGCGCCTCCTTAATAGTTTAAGTCTGCAGTTTTTGAATATTAATATTTTCTTCAAGTTTTTATATTTAGTGTTTAAATTTTTCTTGTTTTTTCACGTGTATATATATATATATGATAATATATTAATATATAATTATAATGATATATTAATATATAATATATTAATCACATATTAATTTATAATTAATATATAATGTGAATATATAATTATTAATTATATATATTGGCTATGTATATTTTATATAGAATATATAAAATATGTGTGTTTAAATGTAGCGTATTTTGAGATTATTGATTTATTGTGTACAAGATACGTATACTTATACAAAAATCAGCTAATTTGAATTTGGGGTATTTAGACTTTTGATTTTTTTCATACATCCGTTGGATTTCGAATTTAAAAAAATGCCTATTGTATTACATTTTACAAACACTTCATCAAACTGGGACATCATGAAGAGTTACTGCAATGCTTGACAGTATAAATAGTTTTGAAATCTTCCTGTACTCGGGGATTTTGGACCCAGCGCAAGGACAGTTTAAAATGCTCTTTTCCTTCTTCTGACCAAAAAACCTACATCTGTGAACAAGAATTTTTAAAGCCTTGTAACAATCTAGATCCTCAATATGATTTGCGTTGTGTTCTCTCCATCCACCTTAAGACTCAAATTCGAAGAGCACATCTAAAAAATGAGCAGCATCATGTCTCTCACTGAAAAACTCTGTTTTTGTAGCCAGTTTTTTCATCAGAACTTAGGGTCTAATTTTCTATTTGTAAGATAAAAAATACTGATATTAATTAAATTTAGTTGATAAAATCTATACGAAAATAAAACTCTTACCCAAGGTTAAAACAAAATTATAGTAGCCACTGAAATATTTTTTGATCATTAATCGAACATTGTAATAAAGTCACCTTTTCATTAAAAATAGTTCCTTAAATTTTGTTTGATTATAAATTTATTGAAATAATGTTTTTGTTTTAATTAATTCAATATACACTAATATTAAAATAATAAGATATATAAACCTATGAAATTACCTTTTGGGTCTACAGGCCGAAAAATATTAAATTTAGAGTCGTGATAAAAAATGATTGAGAACTCTGTTATAAGGTGTCCCTCTCTTGTTAGACTGGTCTGCTGAAGATGGGTAGATCAGGGCTCAAAGCCCGGTTAGGTCTACTGAGGTTGGTTTTTATAAATGGTTTCCCACTATCCTTCCACACAAATGTGGGTACATTGTCTTTAAATGCCTTCTTCCTCATCCCTACGCATTAGGGTAATAATCACATTTGCGTAGTGATAAATAATTTTTACAATGTGAGTCCGACACCTTAGTTTAGTTTGTAGCTTGTTTGTCTAATGGACTTAAGAGTCTACGGTTCAATTCCTGGCATGCCCGAAAAATGTATTATTGGTGGAATGTGAGTGTCTCATTTCACAGACTAATAGTAATAATAATAATAATAGTAGTAATATTGCGTGCCTGGGCTACATCATTCGTAGCTCAGTTTGTAAAAAAATTATCCAGTACTAATGTACCGTTGTACATGGGACGCCCGAATGTACTAATCGTACATCCTTTCAGTGGAGGCTATTTTCATGTCTCGATGATATGAGGTGATGGTGATAGTGAGTATGATGGTGTGGAACCAGCAGAAACACAACCTAACTTAAGCCTAACTAACCAAACCCTGGTGACCGGTGGGGTAAGTCCCCGTTCGGGAAAAATGAGCAAGATACCAGACGGGAATCGAACCCAGCACTGTTAGGTGCACTGTCCTCAACACCACGTAGTCACAGTTATGAATTAACGGCTGGAGCCTAGGTGCTTCTAGATTTGTTAGTTTATAATTCGTGTATGATAAAATCAATCGGTTCTGGAAGTGAAAGTTAAATACCTAAAAACAACAATAATAGTAAAGTGAACTTTTTTGAACTTAATTTAGGCACTTTATTAAATTAACTGAGGATTTTTTTTATTTGCTATCATAAGAGGGGCTTCTGAATAAATTAACCGCTATGTTCACCTCAAAGTTTGCACGGAATTGTTATTAAAATAGAGAGTTAGTAAAAGTTTTATAGGTTAAAATGTTGTAGTGTTTTATTGTGCGTGTAGTAAAATTACAAGTGAAGCCAACCAGATTGTGTGACTGGAGTTTCTGACAAGATTTCTGGGCTGGAGTAATATTCCGATCGAGTTCACCGAGAAAGTTTTGTTCCCACGGAAATAGATTTACTTCCTCTTTCAAGTGAGTGCTGGGGCATTTCATCTTAATTATCCTCCTCATATATCCTAATATTAATTTGTTAGTAAAATTAGTGCTAAACGTATCAATAGAAATCATTAAGACAGTTATGCTTAAAATAACTTGCACCTGTAATCACAGGGTTTAAGACGTCAGGCCCCCCCCCCTCCCTCGATATTGTGGGTTTCCGGTGACATGGATTTCAATATTCGAATCTCGACTGGGTGCATTGGAGTTGTTTCCATAATGTTATTTATCACTGGGGGATTTACCATCCCCTCTTCCAGTTAATCCTAGTGCATTTACTCCAAACAACCTTCCTCATATTTACTTGATAGATCAAACTGTTCAAAAAAACAGTTGGTTTAAATTAGGATTAGGAGCGTCGGATTTTTATGTATCTGAAACACTCGAACATCTTGTATCCTTGATTATCTATAATCCTCGCTCGCTCACCTCGAATCCTCACTCAAATTGAATCCTCGCTCAACTCAAATCCTCAATCATTTCAAATTTTTGAACATCTTAAATCCTCAAGCACCTCGGTTCTTCGATCCTCTCATATCCTCGAACATTTCAAATGATCGATCATCTCAAATCCTCGAACATCTCAAATGATCGATTACCTCAAATCCTCGATCATCTCAAAACCTTGAACATCTCAAATCCTCGAGCATCTCAAATCTTTGATCATTTCAACTTCTTAAGCATTTTCGAAACTCAAAAATTTTAAAAATATATATTATTTGGAATTCTCAAAAAAATTAAAACTTACTTTTTTTTCAAATTTTGAATTGGAAATTGTTTTTAAACTTTTATATTGTGTAAAGGTGGTTTGTACCTAAATAATCCCATGACAAACTCCTCTACCAGATCAAAAACTATTAATTTACTTCAAATGAAGGTATGAAGGGATGCAGAATAAAAAAAAGTGTTAAAACTCTTGCTTATTATTTATTTGAGGTATTTAACGAGCACATTCTGAATCGACTGATTATATCAGCACACGAGAGTTTCTATGAGCTAGAGTGAAAGAACCTACCAATTTTGACGGGAAAAGTATCTTCACATACCTTCCAGGGTTCTTTTACATGCCACAATCGACATGGGACCGGCGGCTTTACTTCCCATCCGAGGGAAGTTTTGCTACGGATTTTTATCGCTCAAGAAAAACCCTCCAACCTCAGCTGGATTTGAACCCACTAATTATATGATCCGGAAATGAGTACTTTAACTCAAGACCATCGAGGTCAACGTTAAACTGGGGTTAATAATTTATATACCAACAAAAGAAATTACTTAGTAAAGTTAACATCTTATGTTTCCAAAAGCAAAGAAAGCTTATTTTTCTAAAATCAAATTATAGAAGGGGTCCAACTCCCCCCTGATGTTTACCACTTTTCCAAAAAATTATATTCGAGATTTGTAGGTAGACTAGATATTCGGGAGTATTAAATAAGCAGTTTCATCCCAACTCAAAACTGAAAAATGTTTGAAGCATACAAAGCAAGTTAAGCTGATAAATATTTTGTTTTCAGTATAAGGGCCAGTGGGTTGCTTAGAGATGACTTAAACTTACATATTTAAGGGCATGGCGATATGAGCGGAAATTTCAATGAAACTTTTCTCTCTTATATAGGATAGGAGACGACTAATTCTCCACCTTCAGATGGCATCAACAAGTCGAGCAGAATATCGCTGGGCTGATAACGACCCGTTTCCGTGGCTAAACGTTCTAAGGCAGGGAAGTGCAAACATAGGCCCTATCTACAGGAGGGTCAAATAAAAAAAAATTGGGGGGACAAAGATTTGTATTCATTAATTTTTCTTCAAATTTCATTTAAAATTAATAATAAATACACATAATTGACTGACATGAATTAGTTTCCATGCATTGAGAATGTATAATATTCATAAAAATACCCTAGTGGCTTAGTAGGTTTTTTAATTTAGTTCAGAAGATTTATATGATGAGCTGTGAGAAGAGTGAAACTGTTAGGAGGTGATTCTCTAGAGAGAAGACATAGCCTCATCAATAATCGGTTTATAAGATCACTTTTCACAAGTCTCGTGGTCGAAAACACTTGTTCGCATAAATATGACGATACAAACAATGCCTTGTATTTTTGGGTAAGATTCGCCAACTTTGTAAATGTTGATCTTGGGATTTAAAAAATAAATAAAAATACAGTTTCGTTGTGTTAAAAAAAAATTCCCGCTTCACAACGCCACACATTTAAATTATTTATCCCGCTGGCCGAATTTGGCCCGTGGACCGTAGTTTGCACATGCTTGGTCTAAGGCGTCACTCTCGTGTTACACTAGCTTACTGATGATGATGAGATCGGAGTTGGAATGTCAGTCCGGTCTACCGAGGGTGTTTTATCACTAAATGGTTTCCCACTCTCCTTTCATGCAAATGTGGATAGACTACCTCTAAAATGCTTCCTTCCTCATTTCTCTACCCCTTTAGAGTAATTATAATACATGCGTACAACCTGAACAGGTAGTTATCTTGCCTAATTAACCAAACCTAGGTGGCCATTGGGGTGATTCCCTTTTCGGTAAAAAAAATACCCCAAGGTACAAGCCGGGAATAAAACCCGGGACCCCTAGGCTCGTAGCCAGGTTCACTGGCCATTACCCCACGGGGCCGATTTGAACACATAGTAAGAAGCAGTGATGATGATGATAATAATAATAATAATAATAATAATAATAATAATAATAATAATAAATCTAATGAAAGCTAATACTGTCGGTTTGTAAAGTGAGGCATCACGGAATATTTAAAAAATATATATAAGCTATCAAATACTGATCCATCAACTTACTTTAAAACACTTTCTTCCATAAAATATTTCTTTGTACCAACGATAATTACATACAGATCTACTTTCTCCGACATTACGTAATTTGACATTCAAGTGCATTCTATTGGAAAATAAACGAGTTAATTAGGTACATTTTTTTAAAAAAAGTTGTATGTAATGGAAGAATCTCCTTCACATTCCTTCTTGACCAGTCGTCAGATAGAGAAAAAAAAATGTCTTACATGTAATAAGGTTTCTGCATATCATGTCTAGTTCACTTCCTGTTCAGGCGTGACGCAGTAAATCTCCGTCCGTTGCAACAAGATCAACGCCACTTTCTTCATCCATCCTCTCACAGTTATATGGACCAAATAGGAACGGACGAGGAGATTTCGGTCGGAAACGTTTCCTCCTTATGGCTTTAGGGGGGATTAGGTTGGAAGAGCCGGAGGGGGTGGGGAGGATTTAGGAAGTATTAGAGCAGGTCTGACGCAATCTGAGGCACGCGGACCACATACGGACTGCGAGTATATTATTGTGTTTTACTTTCTCATATCCAGAGAAAGTATTGTAATCGTGAAAAAAATTGATTTCAAGATTATGACAAATTTTTACGTTTACGTGAACAAGAACCCAAAAAATTGTTTTTACAATTTTGTCTGTCCTTGGCCACAGATACAAAGCGGCCTGTTAAATTTCGTTCAAACTTGATATTTAAATATTATAGGTCTAAAACACATTTTTTTAACCCTAGCCCTTGAATTAAGGATAGTTTACAAAGGAGTAATTTTTTGGAATTACTATTTTTTCAAAAATGGCTCTAACAATTTTGTTTAAAATTTATATCTAGGATTTGTTTTACATAGACAATAGCACGATATAATTAGTTTTTGGGTAAAAAATCGTTGAATTGTATTTTACTGATGAATTATTTTCATAAACTTAAAATATTTAAAAACTGGCCCAAACGATTTGGTTTCAAATGGGTACCTTAGAAGTGTTTGACATGACAAATAACCCTGTATGCTTTGTTTGGAGTAAAAGTTCGTTAAAGGATCTTTTACTGAAAA
The DNA here is from genome assembly GCA_902155825.1 of Timema genevievae. Taxonomy (NCBI): domain Eukaryota; kingdom Metazoa; phylum Arthropoda; class Insecta; order Phasmatodea; family Timematidae; genus Timema; species Timema genevievae. The sequence goes on along the minus strand of CABFWO010000276.1, from coordinate 329,475 downwards.
GTTATTTTTGAAAATTCGAATTATTTTGAAAATGGGTATAGCGATTTCGCTTAAAAGTGTATCTGGGAAGTGTTTGACATGGACATGACAAATAATCCCTGTATACATTATTTATTTTGGAAGGAAAATTTGGTTAGGGATAGTTTACTAATGCCTATGATTTTTAATTGAATATAAAAAAATGGCTCTAGCGATTTTGTTCATAATTGGTATTGGAAGACTATTTTACATATCAATAATATTTTTTATATATCTATTTATCTCAAATAAATTAATTTAAGGGTCGTTCACCTACAACAAATAATATAACATATGAATGTTTTGGAAATTGATCTTGAAGATTAAATTTAAAATGGGACTCTGTTAATAGTTTTTCATCATAAATAAGAATAAGTTTTATTTTTACAAATAAAAACTAATGTCGGGGTAGTTTACAAATAATTTATTTTTGAAAATTCAAATTTTTCTAAATACGTTTGAGCAATTTGGTTTACAATTTGTATACAAAGAGTGATTATTGTGATCAACAAGATGATATGTTTGATTTTGTTGTTATTATTATTAAAATTATTTATGGGCAATTTACTAAAATTATATTTTTGAAAATTTTCTTTCAGGCTATGATACTCAATATAGGATAAATTGTGGGATTGTCTTTTGCCATTTATTTTTCATCGTCTTTTTTATCTTACTAAAATAATTTTGATTAAACTTGGTATTTATGCACTGTTTAACATTACAAAAAAATTTCAATTTTTATTTTCCCATTAAAATTACTTTAGGAGTTCCTTAGATAAGCAGAATAATTTTTGATCATTCCCCCGCAAATATTTCAAATACAAAATAACTTACCATTGTAAGATTGTATTACTATTAAAGACAAATCTTTTATTTGAAATATATTTTTATAAAACCAATTGTTTCTTAGCTATAATCATATATATATGTATAGTTCATGGAGGTCTTTGAAAATTTAAAGTAATAATTATATTATTCCGACATCTTAACTCAGTTGGTAGTGTGAATGTCAACTGAGCAAAGGGTTTCGGTTTCTATTCCTGGCATGGCTGAAAATTTTGTCATTGGTGAAATGTGGGTTTTCCCTTTCACAGTGATAAATTAACGGCTGGGGGCCGTATGTTGTGTATGTTCTAGATTTAAGTTAGTTTTTTTAAGTCGTGTGCTGATACAATCAGTCGGTTCAGAAAGTGCATATCAAGTGCCGCAAATAAGTGTTACAAAAGATGACAGCTATGCTCTTTGCTGGAATGAGATATTACTCTTTTCTCACTGTTTCTGTAACTGTATATTACCGGCTTCGGTGGCCGCATGGTCTAAAGCGCTACTATCGCAGTAGACTTGACTGCCGATGACGGAGAGATTAAGGTATAAATCTTGGTCGGGTATACTGAGGGTGGTTTTTCCCACAGATTTTCCACTCATCCTCCACGCAAATGGAGGTACACTTCCGATAAATATAGCTTTACTCATTCCTAAAACTATCAATGTAAATTAGTACATAAGCGTACATCCCGAATGGGTAGTAGGACGTGGTGCTAAAAAAAACTGTAGGGGCCTATATATTATTTGATTTATGCTCTTTGGAAGAGTATTCTTGCAAAATTATATATTATTTAGTTTCACATATCTTACTTTTTTTTTTAGTAAATGGCATTATTTTAAGATATAAGAGAGAGAAAGTCTGTTTGGTACATCATACTATTTATTTTAGTAAAATATGCAACTTAATAAATCCTCAAATGCCCGCATGGGATGGAATGTCTAGTTCAAGTACTTTTGAAATTACAACTACGGAGTAATAAAAGGAAATGTGTGAATTCCATAAGATAAGTTTAACGTTTACCTACTTATTTTACTATCACTTTTAAATGGACATAAAAAGTTAAATAGCTAATTTATTTATAACTGACTTTCTCTTAATCACGTATCAAAGAGACTAATGACCCGAACGTTTAACACATAAATGACGAAACAAGAAACAATTTCTCCAGAAGACGGTTCGACGAGACTTATTTATTTTTGTGTAAATTACCAAAGACGAGGTGATATTATCAGAGATTTAACAGAGCCCATTCCGTAATCTATTCATAATGTTTACACTAAGGGATAGAAATGTGTAAGGTAGGAGTGTAAGGTAGGATTTCTAGGAAGTGCACCCGCATTTGATTGAAGTGACAGCTATGCCGAGATAGCTATATATTATATACTAGACATACCTTCCTCCTAATTAACACACTATCATAATTTGTACATATTATGCTTGTAAACCGAACAGGTTGTGGTCTAAGACGTGGTGCTAATGGTAAATATAAATATATATTTATTATTAGCACCACGCCAAACTATCCTTTCAGGCTATAAGCATAATATGTACGAATTACTCTTACGTGTTAAGTATAGGCAAGATTGAATCTATAAGAAATGTACCCGGATTTGTATGAAGGGATAGTATAAAACCATTTAGGAAAAACTACGCTCAGTACACCTGACTGGGTTTCGAATCTCGATCTACCTGTCATTGGCGGTCTAATTTATTACGAGAGTGACACCTTAACTCGAATATCGAAGTGTATGGGATGATAATAAACTTAATGTTTAAATAACTATCCCAACGTAAAGAGACTTAGTGTGTGATCAGGATTCACGTAAAGTAACGTATCGGCTCGAGAAAAACACAAACAATGATTTCGAACTGTTCGAAATCAACGTAGCTCGAGCAGTTAGTGCTGAGCAGGCTTCAAAAGACTTGCAATAGAAGTTTCCTGGAAGTACAAAACAAAGTATAACAAGAGTCTAAGACGTTTTAAATTTCGTGAGACTTGTACAAACTATATAAAAAAAATCATCTGCGCGTCATAAACAAACAAATGAAGTAATAAATATCCCTGTTGAGGCTGCTCCCAGCGCGACTGGCTGGCAGTAGCACGTTGCGTAACGTAACGTAACGTAACGTAACGTGAAAGTTCTCCCTTAGAAAACTCTTACGTTAAGTGAACGTCTCGTCAAAGTTAAAATAAGTGCATCGTCCGTTTGGAGACATAGAGGATAGCCTTTACGTTAAGAATACATGGAGGATAACCTTTACGTTAAGAAAACTTTGAGTTGATCGTGATTCCGGCACGGGAAATCCTTCCTATCCCTACCGGGATTCTAAACCCTGACCCGCTTCAGTGGCCTATGGTCTAATGCAGTTGTTCTCAAACTTCTTAGTCCTGCGGACACTCTAACTAGGGAACAGCTGATTGACGGACCTCTTGATGTAGGATAAATGATTTAAAAAATGTATATTAATACATTTAGAGTAGGCTATACTATAGGAATAAATTAGTCATAGCCTATTTTTAATGTAAATATAATTACAATATAAATGAAAATAAAATAAATGTAGGTATTATATTTGTACCTTTTCAGATATAATATTTTTTTTTAATAATTCTAAAAAAAATTACAGCTTAATATAAATTATATATGTATTGTATATGTATTTTATATGTACATTTAAAATAACTGATAATTTATGTGAGGTATATAAATGAAGTTTGATTCAAAACTAAGAAGATTTCATTTCACATTTTCTTACTTCAAAGAGCAGAAAAGGCTTTCAAGCGCAAATAATTTGTTGGAAAATGCATACAATGTTTCAGTGGTTTTTCTGAAAGACCTTTGTGTTGGCTAACAAGAAAACTAAAATTAAAATTGAATGCCCAAATTCTCCTCTCAAAGTTATAGGCACATGGAACGTGGCCAGCCCCCAACTCTTAGGCCCCACTTTTTGGCCGCGCTTTAATATGGAATGGCATCACCATTGTCTTTAGTATACACCGGTGATTTACCCTTTTATAAACAATTTTATAAGATCTAAAAATACATAAAAGTATGTCAGTGATTCGCTGGACGATTTCGAGGAACCCACTTTTAGAATTTCTGCTCTACTACATCACTCTCGTGTTGGACTGAACTGACGATAGCGGGAATATCAGGTTTCGAGTCCCGGTTGGGTCTACTGAGGGTGATTTTTCCTCAAGGGTTTTCTACTCTTCTTCCATGCAAATTCTAATAGGTTACCTCTAATATGCTTACTTCTTCACCCTACACCATTAGAATAATTACCGTGTGTGAGCATAACCTGAACAGATAGTAAGACGTGGTGATAAATATATATATATGTATGAGAAACTACTTAAGTGTTATAAAAACATATATCATGTTTAATGTATGGAATATTAAATACATGAGGTGGGTATATGTATATTATAATTATTAAATTATCTTATATATAATACTTTTTTATGTTGTTTTTAATTACATATTTGAACTTATTCTTAAAATAGACAAGATTTTGATTGTAACCTTTTCATAAACATAAATAATTACATGACTTGCTGTACTTAGTGATCCAGTGTCTTCATCAACTTTCTATTATGATGTTTAAAATTGTTGTAAAGTGTAAGATTAATAATTGAACTAATTACTGGGTCCAACCAGGCATATTAACCAAGTTATGAAGAGCGCGTTCGTTCACATTAGTGAGCACCTTTACTAAAATATAAATATAAAATATCTCAAACGAAAACCCAATCAATCATGTTGACAAAAATGAATCTGACATTTTAAATCCCATATTCCTAGTAAGTTTTACACGACTAGAAAAATAAAATAGGCTTTTCAAATAAATTTTGAAGCAAGTTCAACCCAATATCTGGCAAAAAGAGTTTATTTTTAAATAAACAATGGATCTTAAACTATAAAATTTACAATATTTTCCTGGATATAAATAAAGCCTATTATTTAGTGGTGCCATTCAAATGAATATACATAATCATAATATTCATACAACATTTACTTTCACGTGTTCATAAGTCAATTCATGTTAACTGCAGCCACAACTTTTGATATATATTTTCAATACCTATAAGATAACATTGATAATAATATAATAAAATATTATAGATATTGACAGCAAAAATATATGTTTATATTTTATGAAAAGCTCTTTCTACCAAAATCCCACTGCGCAAAGTATATCTATAGTCTAATTTTCATAAGAATGGCTTTTTCTTACAGCTAGGAAAGTTACTACTCTAATGTATTCATACGTGTTCTGCAACTGTAGATTTTAATAAATGTTTTCAATATCTATAGAATAGCACACACAAAAAGGTAAAATGTTATTAATGTTTGTTTTAGAAAATTGTATTTTTTTATAAATCCCTTCTTTTGAAAATTGTACTTTTATGTATTTTCCTTCATCTTAGTTTTGGCAATGTTTTGACAGAATATGGTCACGCGTTAGAACGTTAATTAGTGCAGAACTTCAATAATGACTATTACTGCCAAACACAGCATCCAACGTAACCGTCCTGTGTATTCTACGGAATGGAATAGCGTGCAGCCAACATCACAATGTTTTATCTAGTATCCTTTGAAAGACAATGCGTTCCATCACGTTATTGTTTCAATCTCATAAGCGAAGATTTCTACTAAAGATACTTTCACATGTAAAATAAGCTATATCTTAGTTAAGTTGAGAAATGGGCGACTTCTTATTCCAGACACAGAGATGGACTTTGGACATAGTATTATGTGTTATATTGAAGATTATAGAGGAAAAAGAGGAGAAAATCCAGTTTTAACTCAAATTGAGCCATTGTTGCCATCTGTTAGAAAATATTGAAACTTTTATGAAACACTTTAGATTATGATTAAAAGAAGTCACTGTTATATTAAAATCAATTTAAAATAAAGTATTTGCTGTGGTCCTTATGGTGTTTGATATATGAAAGTCGTTGTCCTAAAAATGTTTGTAATAGGACTTTCCACGTTTATTACCTTAACCCTTCAATTGTTTTAAATACTTCACATATACCTATTGAAATGGAGATTTGCAAAACGCTTAAAACGAGGTGTTAATTAAAGTATTAAGCTTGTTAAAGTTAGTCAAGATATCATTTTAAGATAAAACCAATATCTATAAATCTATGTACGCTATAAAGATAACTAATTCCCTGTCCTTAAAGAATTCGATAGTTCATGGCTACCAGAACGTAAGCTCTCTATTCAACCTTATCCTGAGACATCTCTCTCCTATCTTTAACTTGATACTCAATTTCATTCGAATACTTATACACCTTATACTCCCAATAACGGCTCAGCATACAAAGGTGTAGTTTAGCATGGGCCAATAATTCACGATTCACCAGCTAGTATGAATAACTCAGCAAACATACCGGGTCGTAAAGAAAACAACAAATGGTACGATACAATCACACCAACTTTATAATATTGTGAATTATAGCTTAGAAGAACGTGTTATAAATAGGCTCTTAGTAAATTACTCTTAAGTAAGCTCTCCTTATAAAAACAAATACATTATATTGTTAACCACAATGAACACTTTTTATATTTAATTTCAAATCAAATTTAAAAAATAAGTTATTAGTAAACTACCATAAAATTATTTTTTATTTGTAAAAATAAAAACGCATTCTTATTCATCATAAAAATCTTTTCCCGGATATCCATTTTAAGCTCATATATATAATTATTTATAATACAAGAAACTTAACAGATACCCATTTTAAAGCAAATTGCTATAGCCATTTTTTTAAATATTTAAATAAAAAAAAAGTTTCATTACTAAACTACCCTTAAACGCGTTTCTTCCACCGTAGCGCACCCCTCAAGAAAAAATTATAGAATTCTATTTGTCATGTCAAAAACTCCCAAGATATACATTTTAAACCGAAATATCTCGAAATTTCAAAAATCACTCATCAGTAAATAACCCTTAATCTAAAGGCTAGGCTAAAAAAAAATCAAGGTATTGGTTTATAAAATCTAAATACCGGTATCAAGTTTGAAAAAAAAAAATCCATACATCCTTTAAGATATGTGACTAAAGATAAACATACAAAATTGTAGAATCCACTTTTTTGGGGGTTCGGACACACATAAAACGTAATAATTCATCCTAAGCTCGAGTTAAAATAATTTTACGATTACAATACTCTCTCTTGATATGAGAACGTAAAAAAATGACAATAGTAAAAACCCAGTAAATTTGTTCTAATACTTAGAACTAATTTAAAAGTATTATAAAGTGTGCGTATCACAGTTGGGCAAAGAGTTTCTTCTTGGGAACTGTAAGCAAGGCGTACTGGTGAACTAGCTCGGCCCTGACTGTTGTGGCGCTCCAGGATGGTTGTAAATGTTTTCTCAAGTTGAGCGAGAAACACCAAGTGATGGATAGTAAGACGACATACGCTCAGCTAATATAACTTAACCTAAACAAGCCTAACCAATATAAGCAAAAAGAATGGTGGGGCCAAATTCATATCTACTCGTAAGTATATTATCTGTTATAATCCTCCTGGTCAACGATCGTGACCCAACTAGACTATGACGATAATCCTCCTGGTCAGTGATCATAGCCCAACTAAGCTATGAACGTTTGGGACAAGGAGTCCCGTGGCCCATTTATTAGGCACCGTAATAAAGTAGATTTAAGTCCATACAAACATGGGTAGTGAGATTTCTGAACCTGTTTTTGATACGCTAATTTTCCAATAATTCAAGTCGGGGATATGAATTATTTTTTCAAACGTCTTTATTTAAAACTCAGGGTAGGTTAGTCGGATATTTTACGGGCCATGGGTTGAACCCTGACTGATGTAGTCTATAAGATAGGGCTACATAGTAAGTGATCAGTCAAGATGAAAGTGCAAACTTTCACGGTAGAAAGAGTGTACATATCTGTTGGTACTTGTCATAGAGAGGTAAATAAATTATTGTGATTGATTCCATTAGTTTTTATGTCAAAGCTCTAAACGTTTACGTAAGATAAAAAAAGTATAATTTTACTTCTTTTAAATGACCGTGAGTGGAATTACTAATAAGATGATTCACCTTTGTTTTGTAAGATCTTATACCGGTTCTATTAGAGAAAATAAATTAAAAGACTCACTCGCAAAGGTGGGCCCACGGAATAAATGTAATTCTCATCTAGTCTAATTTGACAATGATGGGGAAATCTAGGTTCTAATCTCAGCTGGTTGAGTTTTAGGTGGTTTTTCCTCCTTATTATGTCCCATCTCAATTGCTACCAAAGTGTGGGTCAAATCACTTTAGGCCGACTTTGTGCAAAGTTGATATTGAAGCTAAATTACTCTAGGCTAACTGAATTTCTGTTATCAAAGGAACAATGGCGCCGAATATTTAAAATATTTAAGAATTTAAAGGGGGGTATAAGGACAAACACTACACATTTGCCAGAAAACTGTAGGCCTCAAATTTCACAATTTATTTTAGGTTAAATTATTTGAGATCAAATGACTTTTGGCCAACTTAACTAAGACAATTTTTTTATTCTAAATTTGTTTTAGGCCAAACTACCTTGGGTGAAATTTATAGGTCAGGTGATTTTAGATACATCGCCACATCTGCACAAGAATAGACCAGCTCTATTGTTTTTCAAATTATAATTTGACAAACCGTTTGTCATTTAGCAATGAGCTTACAATACTTTCAGCGGTTAAATAACTAAATACAACTGGCCTATCTTAAACATTTATGATATATATTAAACTTTTATATACTGGGGTAGACAAAATCAATGAAAGTGATATCGACTACCAAGATTTCATGACTTCCTTCATATTAATGGATGATATAAACAATTTGAAATACTCTTTCCAACTTGACCTTAGAGAAGTCTGTAGAGTGTCTGCCTACATATCTAGGGGTCCCGAGTTATATTTCCGGCACGGCCAAAAACTCACAGTGATAAAGTAACGTCTGGGGGATGGATGTTGTGTCTGTTCTAGATACAAGTTAGTTTATTAGTCGTGTGCTGATATAATAATCAGTTGGTCCAGAGAGTGCTGGTTAAATACCTCAAACAAATTAAAATTAAAATTGGGAGGCCAGTTGTTTTTACAGGATTAATAATAAGTAACTAAACTCCATATTAATTAATATTTGCTTTTTAATTAAAGGTCTGTGTATTTAAGGTGAGAGTGTAGAGAAAACGAGTTAAGGGCAATATTTTTGAAATTTTTATATCAAAATATATTTTTGACCAAAATAAATAAAACGTTTCTGCAGTAGAAACATAGAGTTCAATTTTCGTCACATGGTGATATCAACAGTTTTATAATATCGGCCAAGGGTATCCTGGAATTTAATGACAACTTTTTATCCATGTTTAAAAAGTTTCTCGTCTAAAACCACTATTATCATGACAGATATTCAACAACTGTTGATATCACCTTGTAAATAAAATTAAACTATCTTTTTATACTGGAGCAATATTTTTCTTATTTTGCCTAAATAAATGTTTTACTATAAAAACTGCTAAAACACCACCTTTAGCTCGCGTTCACTCTTATTATATTTCATGGAAATAAAATAGTTTCTAAATTAAGGGGGAAAAAATGTCATCAGCCATATAATCTAAAGGTATGGAAATGATGTCAGACTAAAGATTCCACAATTAATTGCTTTGAAAGAGGACAAAATAACAATGTTTGTAGAGAAAAATATATTTAATGAACGTGGTGGTTATGACATCCTTAACTAATGATTAAAAGATAGAGGTGCTAATCACTCATCTAGTCATGATAGGACTAGTGTAAGCCCATTGGTGTAGGTGTTAGTCCCCTTCTAGTCATAAAAGAACTAGACTATATCTGATAGTGGAGGCATTAGTCTCCTTCTAGTTATGACAAAACTAGACTATACCTCATGATGGAGGCATTAGTCTCCTTCTAGTCATAACAAAACTAGACTAGAGCTCATATTGGAGGCATTAGTCTCCTTCTAGTCATGACAAAACTAGACTATACCTCATGATGGAGGCATTAGTCTCCTTATAGTCTTGACAAAACTAGACTATACCTCATGATGGAGGCATTAGTCTCCTTATAGTCTTGACAAAACTAGACTATACCTCATGATGGAGGCATTAGTCTCCTTATAGTCTTGACAAAACTAGACTATACCTCATGATGGAGGCATTAGTCTCCTTATAGTCATGACAAAACTAGACTATACCTAATAGTGGAGGCATTAGTCTCCTTCTAGTCATGACCAAACTAGACTATAGTTCATATTAGAGGCATTAGTCTCCTTCTAGTCATGACAAAACTAAACTATACCTCATGATGGAGGCATTAGTCCCCTTCTAGTCTTGACAAAACTAGACTATACCTCATGATGGAGGCATTAGTCCACTATTAGACATTATAGAACTAGACTAGACCTATTGGTATATGTATAAATGATCTCTTACTCATAATATAACTAAATTATGTAAACATAATGTAGGACTTAGTCCTCTACTAATCAAAGCAGGACCAGACTAGATATAATTATGTAAGTATTAGTCTTCTCCTAGTCATTTAAGAACTAGACTAGACCCAATGAAATGATATAAGCAACTAATAACGTAGGAATTAGTCCTCTCCTTGTCATGAAAGGATTAGACTAAATCTCACGGTGTCAAGGCTTAGCAATTAGTCCTCTTATAGATGAAAGCAGGACTAAACTAGGCTCAATAGCGTAAGAATTAGTCATCTCCTATTCATTGCAGGACTAGATTATACCTAATTATGTATGCGTTAGTCCTCAAATTTATCCTCTTTAGTGGAAGAGCAGTCTAAGGCATCACTCTCGTATTAGATTGATCTGCTGATGACGGGGAGTTCGGGAATCTAATCATATTCGGGTTTACTGAGGGTAGTTTTAACTAAATGGTTTCCCACTCTCTTTCCAGGAAAATGTATTTAGACTACCCCTAAAATGGTTCTTTCCTCATACCTACCCCATTAGAGTAATTATTGTATATGCGTGTAGCCTGAACAGGTAGTAAGAAGCAATGATAAAAAAAAATGTCCTCAACTTAACTTGCATTTGGGGAAAGGAAGATCATATTAGAACTCACTAAACCGTGATCATGTCCGAATGAGTGCGTACATGAGTGAGTGTGTGTGTGTGTGTGTGTGAGAAGGTGCTCTACGCTGTACCGTGTCGCCGAGGAAACGCTACGAAGCGAAAGTGAAGCGGTCGGCCAGGAGTGGATGCTCTATAAAATGAAGCGATATGGAGGTGTATTCATTCAGTCCTCCGTGGTGACTTGACCAACAATCATACCTATCTCACCATGAAGAGACCAGTAAGTGGCGAGAACAATTCACTTCTTTACACCTTGATTTTTTATTACGAGTGGATATTTGGAATACTTTTTTCTAAAGAAAATTAAAAAAATATATATTATTTATTTGTTTAAGATCAACATTTATAACATTTTAATATATTATTAACATTATTTTATATTTAATGATAATATCTATCATCCAATACCTTAGCTAAGTCGGTGGCTTGTCTGCCTATTAAGTTAAAGGTGCCGGGTTTGATTCCCGGAATGGGCGAAAAATGTATCAAATGTGAAATGTAGGTTTACCCTTTCACAGTGTTGAATATAGATTTAAGTCATTTAATAAGTCGTGTGCTGATGTATTTAGTATATTCAGCAAATACATGTTAAATATCTTAAATAATAATAATTAATTTATGTATGTATACAAACACATACTATTTCCCTCAAACTTTTATGAAAAGTAAAATATTAGTTCGTACCATTTCGTAGATTTCTATTTTCTCAGCTTCAATATGTAATACCTTAAGGAAGGTGCCTACCCTTTGCTGTTGTGTTCTCAGACAAATCTTTAATTAATATAAATTTGTACAGTAGACTTGTATAGTTTACTTTTAATTTATAAAGCTTAAAATATAAGTTTTTTTTAATCCATTAGAGACATGATACCTTTATTCTGCATTTCGAAGTGAAATCAAATTTTGAAATAACAAACTACTCTTAAATAACGCGGGATTTCTGAACGTCTGTAGGCGGACGCCCTTAGGTCAAGTTATTTTCGTTACTTGTGACGTCACAAACCATACAACATGGACTTGTTCACTTAATACCCCTTCTCACGACCAATTAACCGGTTTGTTAGGTGCAAAATTACGCTTAAACTAGATACGACATCGAAACACGGTTTTTCTATGTCTTCAGTGAAATTGGGACGTATCAATTTTGTTATATTTTTAAAACTTAAAAAAAATATTATTTTATTGGTTTAATTTTCACAGTTTGATAAATATTTGGAGTCAAATTAGGTTATAAATAATACCAAGACATAATTTGTGGGAAACAATTATTGATCTTTTAATTGACCTTCAACGTTTGAAGCCTTTATTTAAAAAAAATTTCCAGCTGAATAATTAAAATATTGCGTCTCCATATAGGTTTAATTTAATTCTCTATACAAATTAATATTAACAATGCTTGAATATTTATCATGAATATAGTGGCATCCAAACAGTTTAAAAAAAAAAAAAAAGAGATACAATTTTTGGGTCAGATTCCGCATTTTACACTGAATTAACGCTAAAAGTTAGGTGTATCTCTTTGCCAGATTACATTATTATATTATATTATATTATATTACATTATAGCAATATTTTATTTATTTTGACCAAAATAAGTTTTTTTTAGCAAATCTATAAATAAAACTGCACTTAACTCGCGTTTCCTGTATCTCCACTTTAAGGGTACCACCTACTTGAAGGGACATATCCTAACACTGTGGTATTTCTTATGGAAATGAAAATTCTAAAGTCTTAAAGCCACTAAAACACTCCACAAAAACTTATATTCGGTTGTGATGCTGTTTAAAATCTTTGTTTGAAGAAAAATATATCTATGTTTATCAACACTTATTTACATCTCAAAACTGTAACATTTTGCGTGAAACGCTATTGAAAATTACTAACTAAATTCACATATTATACATAATGATTTTAAATAATAAAACTCAAAATGTAAAGTTATTATTTATATAGGGACATGTTGAATATCTTTTGCCTCCATTGTAGCGTGAACAACATTTAAAAAAATAAAAAATGCGGTATTTATGGACATCTGCAGTGCGTCTAAGCACTGCGATAGGTAGAACACTTGAAAAAGAAAGAAAACTTTTTAACAAATTTTGAAAGAGGAACAGTGGAAACTAAAGTTTAGGCCATGTTTTCATAATCTTCTTGGTTCCCCTCCGATAAGTAGGTTAGTTCCGCCGGTCACCGCAGTATCGCTAGTTGCGTGTACGTAGTGAAAACGGTCAGGAAGTTTCAAGGAAGATGAATGACCGCCTATATGACGTAACAATGCCGTCACTAACAATGGAGAGATAAACAAAACAATCATTGCGATTGTAACAACCACTATACTTAAGTAACATTGTTTCATCACTTTTATAGTCGACGACAATGCACTGCGTTTATTGTAATTTACTTTCTACATCAATATTTTTTATGTTTTTCCATTAAATTTCCATCCCCCCCCCTCCCCTTATCGAGAGTTAAAATAATATTGTCAACAGTTTTTTATGTTATTGACAAAACTATATACAAGCTTTTTTAAAGGGCCATTTGGGCTATACATATATTTAAACTAATGCGGTAGGGATGAAGGAGAGTAAAGGAAATTCACCCGCATTTGCGTGGAGAGAGATATAGAAAGAGAAAGAGCAGGACATCATTTAGGTAAAAAAACTTAACTACGCCCATTTTGTGGTTCGAACACAGTCACTGACACTCCTAATTATTGAGAAAGTAATGCCTAAAATCATCTTCAATCCCTGATGTGTCTTTTAAAATTTAAATTCATTGTAATGTTTTTAAATTTTTTTTATTTCTTCGCGTGATATGGTTTTTTTAAATGAATACTAACTTTTCCACGAATCAAATTCCAATTTTCATATTAATACCATATTTTACACTTATAAAAATTACTATATACGTTCATTTATTAATAAGCCAAGTCATGTAATTTTCAGCTGTCATTTGTAATATATTATCATCACCCATAAAATAACACTTAATATTTAGTACAATTTTATCAATTTTAGCTTTAAAAATATTTTTGTGGTTTTTAAAGGGTCCTACAGATGAAAAATGGTACTGTACCTTTCTATTCTAAGGGTACAGGTTGAGTAGATCCATAATTTAACGATGTTGCTTGTCTATTTTGTTGTGAGTCAGACGCCTTTGACTACGTTACCACCTGTGAAGGGGGCCAGGGTTATCAATTAAGTCATAAAATAAAAACTAGCTGTGACGAAACAATCCCACAAGTGACTTTATCGGTTCTTGTTCCAGATCTTCTTGGCCGTCTTGGCCTTGTCCGTACTAGCGGCCGCTGACAAGTCTGAGGTCAAAGAAGAAGACAAGAAGAAGGAACCGGAGGTAGAGGATAAGAAGGTGACGATCGATAACAGCGCCCAGGAGAGCAAGGAAGTCAAGAAGACCGACAAGAGAGGGCTATTCGGGCTGGGCGATGGAGGTTTCGGCGGGAGCTACGGAGGAGGCTACGGAGGACTTAGCGGTGGCCACGAGGGTCTAAGCGGTGGTTTCGGTGGACTTACCAGCGGCTTAAGTGGACTTAGCGGTGGCCACGGTGGATTTAGCGGTAGTTACGGTGGACTAAGTGGTGGGCATGAGGGTCTGATCGGTGGCTACGGTGGACTTAGCGGCGGGCATGGCGGACTTAGTGGAGGCTATGGTCTTAGCGGTGGATACGGTGGTCTTAGCGGTGGATACGGTGGACTTAGCGGTGGGGACTACGGCGGCCACCACCATCACACCAAGACGGTGACAGTAACTCACAAGGTGGGCGTGCCCGTGCCCCACCCGTACCCAGTCCACGTTCCTATCGAGAAGAAGGTGCCCTACCCAGTGGAACACCCGGTACCATATCCCGTCAAGGTCCCCGTCGACCGCCCTTACCCCGTCCACGTGACGGTCAACAAGCCTGTGCCCTACACGGTCGAGAAGCACGTCCCGTACCCCGTCAAGGTTCCCGTAGACCGGCCTTACACCGTCCACGTCCCTGTCGAGAAACGCGTCCCCTACCCAGTTGAGGTTAAGGTCCCCGTCCCACAACCCTACACGGTCCACGTGCCCAAACCTTACACCGTGGTGGTCGAGAAGAAAGTCCCTCACCCTTACCCTGTAGAGGTTAAGGTGCCCGTCTCTCAGCCATACCCCGTCCACGTCAAGGTTCCCGTAGCCGTCCACGTTGACAGACCAGTCCCCGTCCACGTCAAGGTACCCGTGGACAGACCGTACCCCGTGCACTTCGACAAGCCCTACCCCGTACCAGTGGAGAAGAAGGTGCCGTACCCAGTTGAGAAGGAGGTTCCATACCCGGTGAAGGTGCCCTACGACAGGCCCTACCCCGTGCACGTGCCCAAGCCGTACCCAGTGCCCGTAGAGAAGGAAGTCCCGTACCCCGTGGAGAAGCAAGTGCCGTACCCCGTATTTAAGGAGATCCCATACCCAGTGAAGGTACCTTATGACAGGCCGTACCCCGTTCACGTGCCCAAGCCGTACCCAGTGCATGTTGAGAGGCAAGTGCCTTACCCCGTTGAGAAGGAGGTGCCGTACCCAGTGAAGGTTCCTGTGGAGAAGCATGTCCCTGTACCCTATCCTGTCGAGAAGCCCTACCCCGTCCACGTCAAGGTACCCGTGGCTGTCCCTGTGAAGAGCCACCACGAAGACGGTGGATACGGAGGCTATGGAGGTGGCTATAGTGAACACCATGGCTGAAGGAATAATCGACTATTGATGTTGTTTCATGTACCAAAGTTCTTTTAACCAAGTATTGATCTGTTTTTATTTACTTGTTATTCTTCTCTGTGATAATTTTTACGACTAATTTTGTACTATACATAAATAAATATGAAAATAATAAAATATGGGTTTCACTTTATTTTTAATAATAGTTTGTTTCATTGTAGAAAGAATATTAAACATTCTTATGTATAGACTAATATATATATATATATAGACTGAGCATTATATATGTATATATATATATAGACTGAGATGTATATATTATATATATATATATATATATATATATAGACTGAGATGTATATATAAGTTAGCAGGGTAATAGCAAAAAACTAAAGTAGTAGTTTATGAAGTCATAAACTGTACAGTTAAAGCTAATAATAATAAATTTTACAACAAAATCGTAATACTTTCTCATATTACAGTTTTTTTATAGTTTAAAACCAAATTTTCATTAATTGTTATCAGTAAATTATCCTTAAATAAGATCTCAGAAAAATAAACATATAATTTTGTTAATCATATAAAACACTATTTAGATGTCGATTTTGTGACAACATTTTTAGAGTCTTAGTAAAAATCAGTCATCAGCAAATGAGCCTTAAATGAATTTAAAAAAAATAAAATATTGTGGTGCTATTTATAAAATGTGAACCACCCCTCGGGTATCCAATATTATTAAGAGTATTATTTAAATATTTTTATTAATTAGTAATTTGTGAAATACACTTAATTTTACTGCTAGAATTAAAATCATGGTTTCACCTTGAGGCATGACTATATAATATTTAATGTACACATCAATTTTAAATGAAATACTTCAAACAATTTAGACTTTAGACTGTACCCCCAGAAATGGAGGAAATAGTCAAATTAATCTTTTATTAGTTTGGCAACCCATAAAACATCATAATCTTGAGGTCGAAAATTTTCACGCTTTCAACACATTATTTTATTGGGAAAGTAAAAACCATCATATATTTAAAAACAATCACGAGAATCCGAATTTACAAGTAAAATAAATAACTCAGTGAAATAATGTTATCAAACGATGATTCAAATTTATGACCATTGTAGTTGAGAACTTAATAATAATATTGTCGTTGCTAAGACAAATTTCAATTCATGGTAGAAAAGAGCATTGGGTGCGCAACTAAAGGGTCGGGACTTCATTTGGTGGGGTCATGTGTTAATAAGTTGTCACAGATTTTTTTTTATGGATGACATAAAAGATATGAAACAAATCTTTTTGGGTAAGATGCATCCTTTGTAGTACTGTAAGAAAATGATACGTGCAATAAATTTACTTATAAAGATTTAATAGCCTTCTAAACATTTATATGGAGTCAACATTTCATAGTAAACTTAAAATTTGATAGTAGAAGGCCTCACTTTAAGATGGGAGCGTAGCGGAAGTGAGAAATGATCGGAGCTTTTGCAGTTTTTGTGGAAAAACATTTTTTGGCCAGAAAAAATAAAATAATGCTCAGTTGTAAACATAGATTTTGATTTTCTTTAACTGATTATATAAAATTTGTTGAATATCTGTCGTGAGCATAGCAACATTATACGAGAAATTTTTTAAATGAATAGAAAAAGTTGTCATTAAATTCCAGTGCACTCTTGACAGATATTCAACAATTATTGTTGATATAACAATGTGAATAAACTTAAACTATATTTCTATTGGAGAATTATTTTATTTATTCTGACCAAAAAAAGTTTTGATATAAAAACTGCGAAAAAACTGCCATTCCTACACGTCCCCCTTAAGTAACGTTAGCGGATTAAATCAAAGATCTATCACACAGTAACAAGCAGCAATGCTTGTCGAACCATAAGGTAAAAATAAAAATAAAACATTTTTAAATAAATGGTGAGATTATGATATGATGGTAACAATAAATAATAGTTGGAACAATGTTTATTACATCCGGAGAATGCACCGTAAAAGGCTCGACACTAAGACAGTTAAAAAAACTTAGAACTAGTTTCGCTCGTTGCGCTGTAAACTATATAAGAGAAACATTCAATTAGGAATTAAACATTCAAAACTTATTCTTGTTCTTCCGGCGAAAGTACAGTGACTGGATAAATGATTGCCTTTGTATAGAGATAGGTCTATTGGGTAGACCAGCGATTTTCAACATTTTCCAACTCGTGGTACACTGAAAAAAGCGTTAAAATGGCCAAGACACACCATCAGTCTTTTAGGGAGATTTTATCCTTAAAATAACGAATATTAATATTGTGTTTAAGAGTTCAATAACTATTATTATTATCGTCGATGTGCTCATTAAAAAATAATGTTGATCAATGATCATGGATTTAAAAAGATTTATTTTTATTCCTCCATGTATTTTTCATCTTCCCCCAAACTCCCGCGGTACACCTGCTGTTTCTTCAGGGCACACTGGTTGAAAAACACCGGTCTAGACAAAATGGTATTCAAAATTTTCTGTTCTCGTATTTTCAGATATAATTTTTCCTCAACTCTGTACTCCTAAGGCTTTTGGTGCATAAAGAGATCTAGACATATTAAATAATCATGGATTAGATAGCAAAGCGATTATATTTGATAGTTACGGTTGTAGCCGTATCTAAATATAATACTCTTTAGATTGTATGATTACACCCTAACATGGGAATCGAACCCGGGAACTTAAGTTTGGTACGGCTGTGCTCTAACTACTCAGCCATACCGGAATAATCCCGTGCATTGGCGTACTAAGCCAAAAGTCCCGGAATATTCTTGATAGGTTACGTATGCATAGATGAAAGCAAGTATTCTGTTCATCCTTAGTCTATAAGTCCTATTTCGGTTGGTCAAAAAAAAATCTGCCCCATTTACTTACCAACACTGCGCCAAATGTCCTGATTAGTTTGGTCCAAACGGGTCGCGTTTCGAAGGGACTGTGCCAAACAGCCATCTTTTCTGTTTGTTTAATATCTCTAATATCATTTTCTAATTCGTTGAGATGTAATTTATTAATAGTAAACAGCATGCATATCTATAGTAGTATTAATATTTTCCTCTCACCGAATGTAATTTATTAATAGTAAACATCATAAATATCTGTAATAGTAACGATATTTTCAACTCACCGAATGTAGGGCATGTTGGCAAGAACGTGATACTTGGACCCCGGATCGAAGTCGATCTCAGACCTCAACACGGGCGGCTTGATTCCAGTATATTTCTCCCTGTTCGTGACAAAACCAACAGTGATGATATCATACACACAATCTAAAATATATTAAACACAGCTTATTTTTTTAGGAACACATCCTACTACCCGTTCGGGCTATAGGTTTATATGTTAACTCGCTTTGCTCGTTGGGGGCTCAGCCCCCAAACCCCCAGTGTGTTATCTTTGCAAGTGGATGTAAACTTTTGTAATTCCAGAGCCGTTTTTTGATTGGTCTTACCGTTTAGCCACAAGAGATCTCCAAAGAAAGGTCCGCACCGACTTTAAAATTGCTCCGACATTCTGAATTTTTTCGGGGGTTAGAAATTAAAAGTTTTAACTTTTTGGAACTGCCCCTTGGTTACAGACTAGAAGCTATAAGTTTACTAAATTTAAAGTTCTAGCTCATCTGGTAGTGGGTAAACATTAATGTCAATGAATGAGTCAGCCATATGACTTTATAGTAGTATAATAACTACGCTAATGGTACTAGGGATTAGGAAGGTTATATTAAAGGAATTGTACTCGAATTTTCGTGGAGGGAAAGTGGAAAACTATTTAGAAAAAACCACCTTCAGTACACCCAACCAAGACTCGAACCTAGATCTCTCCGTCATCGGAAGTCTTTTCTACTACGATAATAGCGCGTTAGACCTTGCGGCCACAGAAGAGGGTCCACGTCTTACTATCTGTTCAGTTTATATGCCTATAACATAATTACGGTAATTGAGTAGGGAATAGGTAGGAAGCGTTTTAGAGGTCCGCATTTGCATGGAAGGATAACGAGAAACAGTTTAGGGAAATAAAACCACCTTCAGTAGACTCAACCAGGATTTGAATTCGGCCACCTAAAGCATCAATCTTCTACTGAAGCCGGGACCTTAGGACAAGGATGATTAACCTATATCACGCGTACCCAAAGTGGCAGGATGGATTGTTTTCTTTGGACGTGCTGTTCACTGATGTAACAAGGTGTTTATTTTACCGACCAACCTTGTCATACTATGAAGGTGTAGAGAAAGAAAGTATCTTATATGAATATCATTATTTCCAATTGGTTATTCAAGTGAATTATTTGGGATAGCCATTTAGAAGTGACCCGAATCGGTGGCCGCATGATTTGAGTGTCACTTTTGGAAAATACCGTATTGCCGATGATGGGGAGAACGAAACTTAAATCCCAGTCGGGCGTGCTGAGAGTTGGTTTTCCACTTTCCCTCTATTAAAATGTGGGTACACTTACTCTAAATGCCACCTTCCTAATCCCTAACATACTAGCGTAATCGTACATATGCATATAGCCCTGACGGGTAGTAAGACATGGTGGCAACAAAAATGTATATACTTTATTAATAAATTAAATAGTCTGTGATTTAGGTTGAATTTCATTCTTTACACCTGAAAATTTGTTTAAATATAATTATATCTTTATATAGTCAAAGTTATAGATACATTTTGAAATTTGAAATCATTCTATTAAAATTTGGATTGTCTTTTAATATACAAGTCAAAGTGGCGAGTAAGTACAGTCATTTAAAAAAATTCTATTGATTTTATTTCTCCTCAAATTTCTTGACTTGTACTTTAGCTGTTAAGAATGAAGAATAAATTAGATAAGATTCCAGAAATTACTTTTTTGAATTAATTTAAATATTGAAGACCTCTTTTTATGAAAGGTCTCATGTTTGTTTAACAGATGGCAGAACTCGCTCAAGTTAAGTTAAAATGATACTCCCCCTTTTTTTCTTCTTTCTTCATTAATATAAATGGTTCCAATTTGTGATGAATCGTCACTGACCTGAGCCTCCACCAGTGACAGTTGTATTGCTCCTTGCCGACGCCTCCTTGGAAGATGTCCCATCTCCATCGATCCATAACCAGGCTGAACGGCAGGAAGGCCAACTTGTCCAGAGCGAGGGAGAACAGGTAATTGATGTCATAGGGAAGATCATCTGCTGAGTTCTGGACCAGACCCAAGTTCTGCAGGTGACCAGGGGTTGACACGGACAAGGCGATAGCCTCGCCGACTGCTTCGTGGAAACCTGCGGACAGTGTCAGTGAGACTAGAAGTTTGGCTCGCATGAGGGTGTTGGGAACTAGAGTTAAGGTGCGGCCGAAGGAAGTGCGAATATTTTTACAGTTTTTATATAATTGAAATCTTTTGGCCAAAATAGATAAAATATTTCTTCAGTAGCAACATAGAGTTTAGTTTTCTGCAAATTCTAGTATCAACAGATCTCGAATATCTGTCAAGGGTGTCCTGGAATTTTGTCAAAATATTTTAAATAAAAAGGAAAGATTTTGACAAAATTCCAGGACACCCTTGACAAATATCCAAGATATGTTGATACTAAAATGTGCAGAAAACTAAAATCTATGTTGCTACTGGAGAAATATTTGATTTATTTTGGCCAAACAATTTCATTTATATAATAACTGTAAAAATACTCGCGCTCCCTTCGGCCGCACCTTAAGGGTGGTGTTTTTGCAGTTTTTATAGTAAAAACTTTTGTTGGTCAAAATAAATCAAATATTGCTCAAATAGAAACATAAGATTAATTTTCTTTACATTTTGATATAAACAATCCTTGAATATGTCACGATCATAGTGGGCATTAGATGATAAACTTTTTAAATGAAGAGAAAAAATTGTCATTAAATTCCAGAACACACTTGACAGATATTTAACAACTGTTGATATCACAATGAGAATAAAATTAAACTCTATATTTCTACCGAAGAAATTCTTAATCTAGTTTGGCAACAAAAAAAATGTTTTTCTATAAAAACTTCCTAAACACTGTCCTTCTCTCGCGTTCACTACAGCCCCACAGATAAAATAACCTGCAGCGTTCAAACAATATTAATGTTCGGTTATTCTGCGCTATACAGTAGATCTAAACTATGGAAAGATAAAAAGGTATTCATTTATTTATGTAGGGTAGACTTCTTTAAGAGAATCATAAGCTATGCTTCATAATCAGTTGTTCTTTTTTTAGAATTTTCTACACTTAATGCATGATAATATTTATAGTGACAACAATAAAAATCAATTATAATAATTCGTTTAGTTTCAAGTAAGTTTTTGATTTTTTTTTCAAAAATATTGTCAAAATTAAAATAGTGTGGACAAGTTTAATATTAAATTTTAATTACTACTTTTGGTACGTTTGATAAAATAGTCCAACCGTTTAAAAAATATATTCTATGCTTAAGAGTAGTATACACTATCTTAGGGGTCATCATTAAATTACGTAAGACTTTTTTTTTTGTGATTTTCTACCCCTCACGCCTAACCTCACATAAGGTATTACGTAGTTTTTTCTTTTTGAGATTTGGTAAATTAGATTATTTTAATGTTTAATTATTTTTATACATAAAGATTGGTAATAAAGCGAGTGATAAAACATTTTAGAGTACTTTAGTTGCAGTAAAATTAGGTGTTGCACATGTTAATTAAATGAAAAAATAATTAAATTTTAGAATTAATATACTTATTTTATGACAATTTTTGTGTATAATATTTTGTCTTACCATAAACATTGATAAAAAAACCCTTATGTAAGAAGATGGATTATGACTCCTGACCCCCTACTCTTCGTAAGAAAACTTACGAAAATACTGGACCCTCCATGGTCCCCACCAAAAAACATTACGTAATTTAAGGATGGCCCCTTACCAGGGTTTGCTCCATCTCGGAAGGCTTTCGGAAGATGCCTGTAGTGCAGGAAGTACTGTATATGACCCATTTCATGATGTGCCGTCACAAAGTCCTTCATATTAACGTGTGTGCACATTTTTATCCTAGAACATAGGAACACTAACTGTAAGTCAAACAAAATATTATTAAGAGTCCTTCCTATCTTATGGAATGCACCTATATTGTGTAAGTAATAATAATATACCTTAGTGGTTAATTTAAAGCTGCTTCCTTTTATTACACTTGGTGAAAAATTGCAATTAAAATATAAGCTAAGCAAATAATATACATAAAAACACACACATAATGACACAGAAAAACCAGAGCTAAATACAAAATATATTACCTGATATAGAAACCCATTAAAAAAATGTTAAGATTTATAAGGAAAGAGTTGTATTGAGACCCACTTCTGTGGCCGTATGGTCTAACGCGCTACTTTCGTGCCATACTAGACTGCTGATGACGGGGAGATCAAGATTTGAATCTTGGCTGGGTGTGTTGAGCGTGGTTTTTACCTATAATCTCTCCTGTTGCAGAAGTCCCAGGCGGAAGGTTGGCAGATGACGATGCGGTCTGGTAGTTCTTCCAGGACGGATCCAGCCCAGAATTCTGGAGGCATACCAGACATATTCATCGACTGGTAGAAGTCTTCAGCGAGCCTGAACATGGCTAGAGAGTTGTAGCCCTAAGGAGGACAAGTAGTCATTGGGATTATATTGATATGACGAGGCTATCACATAAAGAATTACATTTACGGTGGTGTGCAGAGTTGGTTTAAGTTGGGGATGTAGGGACACAAGAAAAGATTCGTAAAAATAAATCAAATATTTCTCCAGTGAAAACATAAGGTCTATCATTCTTTAATAATTGTATGGGCTGCCCTTGAGCTTGACGCCAACTTTTTCTCTTAATTTAAAAAGTTTCTCATCTAATGCCAATATGCTCATGACAGGTATTCAACAACTGTTAGTATCAATATGCGAATAAAACTAAATTCTTTGTTTCTGATAAAGAAATAATTTATGTATTATTAGGAAAAATGCAAAATCACTGGCCTTTTCCCACTTTCATTGTTTAGGTGTCAGTGGAAATATATTCTAACATAGGGAAGAGCCTATTAATGATTGGTCAAATGGGAAATGAGTGATAAATACATATTACAAGTACAGCTTTAAACAAGTTATTTTAATTTATATCTGAACCGCTTCTTACTACACGTTCAAGTTGTATATTAACAAGTTATTCTTACCCTGAAATCACTCCCAGACAGGTTACAGCAGGGGTCAGCAATCTTTTTGTGCCACGATTGACTTTTACATTTATCAAAGTCCCGTGATTATCTTTTGTTTCTCCACTCCCCTTATAATTATATTTTTTCTATACATTTTTTATTTTATTCCTTAAATTCAATATTTCCTACAATACTTAAGTCCCTACCTTAATAGAAAATACATAATATAAATAAAATGGCAACCCGTTTACCATGAAAGATAGCAGTCTTACCTTGATAGATTACACTATGACCCTATCTTATAAACTGTACCATAGCGGAATAATGCAAGGTAGACTTGCTTTTTTTTTTATGACGATGTAGTTTTCTAACGTGATCGACTGAAAATTGTTGTGAGATCGACCGGCCGATCGCGATAGACCTATTGCCGACTCCTGCGCTACAGTATGTTACTTCCTTTGGAAGGGGAGGTAAATCCTCTTACCCTAGCAAAGGTTTAAGAAACGTGACGTCATCACCATTCTGCTCAATACAATACAATCAAGTCAATACAAGGTGGAACAAAATACATGTCAATGATTACATCACAAAGTAGAATGTCTTCAAATTAATCGACTAATATTGTGTTTTGAATATTTTTAAACGGAATGTTTAGCACAAGGGTTGTTAGACACTTTTGACGGGTATAAGAGGGTTCTCTAAGAGATTATGCAATTAATTCAGTGTGGAGAAAGGATGGGTGAACTGCAATCAAAGTACACTCCAATTTTAAAAGGAAGAATCTTATCTGACAGCTAGAAGAGTTTTTTTAATTTATTAGGGTTATTAACATGTATTATTACCTGTTCAGGTAATAGGAATATATTATAATTACTCTAATGGAATAAGAATGGGGAAGGAAGGAGTTTAGAGGTAATCTACCCGCATTTGCGTGGAAGTAGAGGGGTAACCATTTAGGAATAAACACCCTCACTAGAACCAATCAAGACGAGAGTGACACCTTAAAGAGTCGGCCACTTAGACGGGTAGCTAGGAAAGTTATTAGATCTACTTTAATGTATTCATACGAGAAGTATTTTGACCTGTAGCTGTCGAAATCAAACCCACATTACCAAAAAACCAGACAAGAGGAAACTGACGCCTTTTTCCGAGGTTCCAGTGTTGCTAGTTAGGATAGTTTCACCCTACACTCAACACATGAATAGGATGAAGAACGTAAAGAGATCACTGACCTGCTCAATCATTTGAGGCGTTACATCCAGGAAGTTCTTGCCAGGATAAGGGATGGTGACGTCCAGAATATTGCTCCACGATTGACCCCACATGTTTCCTGAAATAGAATGGTATACAAAAAGTAAAGTTCAGACCTTTGGTCCCTTGTATTCAACCCTCCGATGATTAATGAAAATTCAAAGGCCTTGTCTTACGCATACGAGGGGACTTATATTTATTTTCCAAGCGAGTCTTACTATAAAAATTGGACTGTAGAAAGAGACTGACCAGAATTTTCAAGACGTTTTTCGTCCGGAGAAAGTGCTATGTTGCGTTTGAAAGTTACCCAAAATACGATGTACGGGACAGTGCTGCTGCGTTTGAAAGTTACCCAAAATACGATGTACGGGACAGTGCTGCTGCGTTTGACGCACTCGGACAGTCACTTGGAACTTTCCCGGGTGTGTAATTTTTAGAATTTAAAAGTTGTTCAAATACTGGATATCAATATCACTTTTAGAGCTAGCAGACTTTTAATAAGAGATCTAACTGCCCTATTATTTATGATTCAAGTACAAGAGAGTTTACATATTAGGTAAATAAAATGTAAGTATGTAATTAAGGTGTGAGCATAGGGACCACGAGTTAAGGGCAGTTTTTTTTTACAGTTTTTACAATAAAACCTTTTTGGTTAAGATAAATAAAATATTTCTCCAGTAGAAACATAGAGTTCAACTTTATTCACACGGTGATATCAACAGTTGTTGAATACCTGTCAAGGGTGTTCTTGAATTTAATACCACTTTTTCTATTCATTTAAAATGTTTCTCATCTAATCACCGCTATGCTCATGACAGATATTCTACAACTGTTGATATCACCATTTGGAGAAAATTAATCTCTAGGTCTCCAATAGAGAAATATTTCATTTATTTTGATCGAAAAAATATGTTTTGCCTTAAAAAGTGCTAGAACATTTTCCTAACCTCACGTCCCTTATACTCCAACCTTAAGTAACTAGATCAGTTGTGCAGGGTTGGGAAAAAATTGCCACATTCTAAGGACACCGTTGAATAATACTTTATTCAACCTTTCACTAATTGATGTCATTTTATTAGCCTTCAGCACCTTAGGAATAAAATAAATAATAAACTTCGTCATTGAAATGTTCCCTTTCGCTGAAACAAACACGAGACGATGAATTCAGGGACGTGAGAATTACTCTAATAGGGTAATTATTTACAGAGAGAGATAGTATAGCTACATACATATTATGAAATGCTTTCCATTGTGCTGCCATGTGTTCCAGGCCCGTCAAAAAAATTTGCTCGCATGACCCTAATCTAAAGTTAAATTTTCGTGGGAAGAACATTATCTGGAAGCAATAAATGTTACTAGATTTAATTTAACGTGTTCATACGTCTAGTGATTTGAACTGCAATTGTCCCTTATGGTATAATTTACTAAAACCTAAAAAAAATCACAATAATAAAATAGTAAAATGTTATCAATGTTGAATACAATAAATATGTATGTATTTTCTAAAAGTTTCGTGTTGCCAAAATCCTTCCATAGCTGTGGGAGACCAGGTGAGAAGGGGCGCGCCGCCACCTTCAAAGCAGCAATGTAGTGGGGTGTAGTCTAGCGAACAGGGTGTATGTAAAGATTGGAATGACGGTATAAAGGTCGCCACTAATGAAGGGTTGCCTCTCAACTTGAAATAAAATTAATTACAAAAGCAGAAAGCCAGTTAAGCTAAATTTGTTTAAAATGAGCCATTATTATGTATTATTTGGACTTTGATCGTTCTAACCCGGTTCATTATTTTTTCTTTAATTGCAGATATACCAAAAAAATACTAAGGTTAAAAAATCTCACCAGTGTAATTATTACATTATCACATTGGTGATTCATTTGTTTTTATAGATGAGAAGAGTAAGATAGTGTGGGCTACTCTATTCAATTCCAATCGACTACACTGGTCACCTCTTTTAGTGAGAAATTAGCAATCGCTGCCAGGCCACACGGCTTCAAACACAACGATATGTGTCCTTTTCTGGAATTCACCTGTAAACAGCATGTGTCATGTCAATAAGAAAGAGGTGAAAGAAAACTTACGAGATTTATTATCACACGGTGAAGAGAAAATCTTACTGATAGCTCTAAAATATTTTTAAAATTTTCTGCTGTGAGCCTAAAAATAATTACTGTATTTGTTAGAAAAATTATAAATATAAAACACTTTTGTATCAAGACAGGTTCATAGCTCTGTAAATATGATTAAAAAATAGTTGAAAATGAGATAATGCTACATTAAAAAAATGCTGTTAATAAAACTCAAAATGGAGGTTTCTTAAGGAAAAAGAGCATGTTGGAATCTTTTCACTTTATTTTGTAGCTAACCATATTTTGAAATAGCGCATAGTAGAATTAATAATGTGTTAGAGCTGAACGTCTGCGTAGCAATTTCTCGCTTACTGAGGCTTAGCTAGTTGTTCCTTTCCCTTGATTATCTGCAATTAATTTCAATAATAAGGTAGAGATGAGAAAGGTAAAATATATAGGATGTGTAACAGAATTTTGATAAAATTTAAAAAAATGTAGTTTCAACAGTCATGATTTGAACCTTGACCTCCCATATCGGTACCCAAAATTTCTACAAACTTTATATTTAATCTAAGTGAGCCACAGATGCGAGTATTAGCGTGTTTAATCTGTAAATTAAATTTACATCCTCTCTCCAGAGTAATACTGGTGAAATAGTTTAGGCATCCACATTCCTCACTTGCTTCCTTTGTGTAGATTTTAATTTTAGACTAAAAAAAAAAGAGTGTGTGGTTTCACAAGCAATAGTTTTTAGATATTTAGTAAATAGTTATAATACAAAATTAGCTATTTACAGTATTTAAATATTATTAATACACATTAGATAAATAGTATATATAATAAATATTTAAAAATCTATTAATGCCAAAATGCAATTTGAAAATCTTATCATTCGTTATTTGACTTATTTTTCCTATTTGTTTTCCTACACTGATAAGTGGTAGCTTGTTTATAGTATGTAAACAATATATGCTTACTATTAGTTAATACTACTACTAGCACTACTATTAGCACCGCGTCTTACTACCCGTTCGGGTTGTACGCTTAAGTACTAATTACGCTAATGGATTAGGAGTTGGGAAGATTGAATTTAGTGGAAGTGAACCCACATATGCGTGGAGGGAGAGTGGAAAACCATTTAGGAAAAACTACCCCCAGTTCACCCGACCAAGATTCGAACCTTGATCTCCCCGTCCTCATGAGTCGAGCTCAACACGACTAGCGCGTTAGCCAACTACACCACCGAGGCGGGTTATTAGTTAATAATATATAAATGTAGTGGAAGCAAGAATGAGATGGAATAGTCATGTAATGAGGATGTTGTAATATATGGGATAGTAGAGGAAGCAATGTTGAGATGGTAGGGGCATGTAATGAGGATGGAGACGGAGAGGATGCCAAAGAGAATGATGGAGATGAAGTATGTAAGAAAAAGACTGTAAGAGAGGCCAAGAAAGAGATGGGAGGAGCAGCTAACAACAAGCGTGCAAGTGAAAGGAGAAGAATGGAAGAGATTAAAGGAGGAAGAATGGTGTAAAAATAAAGGAAGATGGAGGAAACTGGCCCGGCCGAGACTGTAAACAGTTAATGATGATGATGATGAGCTATTAAATTACCCAGTATGTGTGCTGGAAGCGGCGCACTCCTGCTGATCTTGTCCGGACCATAGAGATCTCTCAGTTTCCTCCTGACGTAGGCGTGCATGAGCTCATACAACGGCTTCACCTCCTCCCAGACATCCTCCACGTCGAAACGGAACGTGGGCGAGTCGTAAGGGAACATCCAGTACTCGGCGGTGTCTTTGAGATCTAAATTCAGACCACCGTAGATACTTTACAAATCCTGTTATCGTTATAATCGCCCATGACAAATGGTAGGTGTACCCTTCATTCTCAATGTGTGCAAATTAATGTTAAGGCAGCTTTTTTTTTAGTTGGCAACAAAATTATGTCGAATGTGGTTGGAATGAGATATCTAAGGAATGTATGTGGAAAAACTCGTATGGACAGAGTCAGTAATTAATGGGTGGTGAAGTGGTGCTGTTTGAAAGGGAATCCAATAGGAGAATGTGAAAGAAGCGTCTTAC
The DNA here is from genome assembly GCA_902155825.1 of Timema genevievae. Classification (NCBI taxonomy): domain Eukaryota; kingdom Metazoa; phylum Arthropoda; class Insecta; order Phasmatodea; family Timematidae; genus Timema; species Timema genevievae. Next base: position 300,235 of record CABFWO010000276.1, on the reverse strand, counting down.
GTTAGTTTGGGCATGTTGAGAGGATGAGTGTGGATCGAGTGACGAAGCAAATATATGAAGGTAGAGTGTGTGGAATAAAAGGAAGGTGTAGGTCATATAAGACGTGGCTAAATGTTGTATACGAATGTGTGTAAAAGAGAAATATTAAGAGTTTTAATAATAAAAGAGCATGTATAGATCAGTATATGGATGTTGTTTAAGCGAAGAAAGTATTTAGGGATAGGGAAGTTTGTAGAAAATTATTGAGGTGTATGTATGTATGTATGTATGTATGTATGTATGTATGTATGTATGTATGTATGTATGTATGTATGTATGTATGTATATATATATTAAAGAAGCGTCTTACGTTAGTTTGGGCATGTTGAGAGGATGAGTGTGGATCGAGTGACGAAGCAAATATATGAAGGTAGAGTGTGTGGAATAAAAGGAAGGTGTAGGTCATATAAGACGTGGCTAAATGTTGTATACGAATGTGTGTAAAAGAGAAATATTAAGAGTTTTAATAATAAAAGAGCATGTATAGATCAGTATATGGATGTTGTTTAAGCGAAGAAAGTATTTAGGGATAGGGAAGTTTGTAGAAAATTATTGAGGTGTATGTATGTATGTATGTATGTATGTATGTATGTATGTATGTATGTATGTATGTATGTATGTATGTATGTATGTATATATATATAAGCATGTCAATTGTGACAGCCCATTTGTTTAATATGCCATAACCCCAAATCAAGCACTTCACCACTAGTTGTGTACGTGTTTTCACATCAATACGTCAGGCGTAGGGTCTATGCATAATCTACGCCAATGTTGAATTTAGAGAAAAAGTGTATCCAAATTTGCGTCGAGGAAAAGTGAAAAACAATTTTAAGAATAAACCGCCCTCAGTACACCCAAACAGGATTTTAAAAACCCTATATCCCCATCATAGGCATCCTAGTCCTATTGCGAGAGTTTGATGTTTACTCACTGTTGAGCTTGGCAGCCTGGTTACTGAGTTCTACCAACTGTTCGTACAAGTCCCTAATCTTCTGACCGCTCTTGCGCCGCCATTCGGCCCACACGTATTGAAGTTCATCCCAGTCTCGGCTGCGCGCCATGATCACGGTAAGCTCTGAAACAATATCACAAATACAGACCAATTTTCATAGGAAGGTTCTTTTATAAAACACAAACGGTGAACATTGATAACATTGTACTATACTAATAGTAATATTTTATAGATATTGATTATATATATATTTTTATACATATATATTTAAAGTGACAGCTGCTGCTCACATAGCTTAGTGTATGAATACGTGAAAAAAGGTATAGTAGCTTTTCTATCCGTAAGTTAGATTCTACTTATGAAAATTTGACTGCACATAATCCGGTAGGCATAAAACAGGCAGAGTTTTTTATAGTGAAAATTATTATAACATATTTACTTTCTCATATAAAGAGAAAGTATTATGATCATGAAATGTTTTTATTTCGAGATTGTGACCTTTACATTTTACGTGCTCCCGAACCCAAAAAAGTGTATTTTACCATTCTGTCTGTCCTTAGCCACAGATCTGAAACGATTTGGTGAATTCTGTCCAAAATGGATATTTTGATGCAATATGACTAAGAATAGTTGACTGATAAATGATTTCTTTAATTCAAATTTTTCAAAAAATGTTCTAATAATTTTATTTGAAATGGAAATAACACTGTATTCTTGGTTTTTGGGTTAAAATTCAAGAGAAGTTTATTGATGATAATTTTTTTATTTTGAAATATTTTATAAAAGGTTGATTTGGTTTATAAATAATGGGTATCTGGTAAGTTTTTAACAATATAAATAATTTTATATATTTGTTTTTCTTAAGAAATCAATTTAATAGTAGTTTACTGATGACTTTTTTTGAAAACAATTTTTTTTAAATATATATCTTTAATGATTTTGTTCAAAATTAGTATCTATACCCTATTTTACATGATAAATAATATTATAGTTTTATTTCTTAAAATTAATCAATTTAAGAGTATTATGAAAATTGAAAAATGACACCTAGACACGGGAATCGAACCCGTGTCCAGGTTTAATTTTTAAATTTTCAGAATAAGATATCTAGATGTGAATTCCTCTATAAAATTAATAACAGCTTTGGCTATTTGAATTTAAGAGTAGCTTACATGTAAATTTTTTTTTTAGTTTGTATTTCAAAAATAGCCCTCAAGACTCAGTTCCAAATGATATATAATTTTTTTATATGTTTTACAAACATAATAAATTTGAAGGTAACTTATATATATATATATATATATCCTATTTTTAAAAATTTGATTTTCTTAGATGGAATAGGCTAAATAATCTTGTTTATAATTTATATTATATTTGAAGAATGATTATTATAATTAACAAGACGATGGGCTTGTTTGTCTAGTAAAAACATTCATAGGGTTAGTAAATTAAAAACTTGTTTAAACATTTTTTTGTTCCAAGCTATGGTTTACTAAAATGAACATTTATAAGATTCTGTCATACCATTTTTTTAAATATACCTAAATAGGAACCTAAAACTAACATATTAAGAACCAAAACTTGTCCTGGTTCCTAAGGGAGGTACCCATGCAAATGGGGTATCCAAGAATTTGACTAGTTTTAAAAATGACATATGGACATGAAAATAGAACCCGGGACCTTTAAATCAATTATTAAAAGACACGCTGAGCTAAGATGTCGGATATTAAAAGCTGTAATCAGTCTCATAATGTTTTACTGAGAAGATATTTTAAAATCCCAAGTTATTGATAACCAAGGACTAGTACAAATTAGAAGTGAATCTTTTTAGTTTATGAAATATTCCTTAGGGTATTGTGTCTCTATTACGTCAACTTCGAGCTATGACGTCTTCATATCAAACGTCGCGCGAGTTGAAATATGTCCTCATGCTAATTTTATAACCAACTAAAACATCCCATTCTTCACATCAATCATTTGATAAAAAAAAAAGAACTACCCATTAGACCTGAGATGTCAAAACCTTCTTCTATCTAACATAAAAAGAACATTTATGGATCTACTTCCATAGGTCTTTTCATTCAAGGATGCTGCATTCTGCCAGGAGTGGACCGATTGTAAGTCTGAGGTGACACCCTCCTCCCCCCTCCCTCCTGTAATTATCCCGTCATAACTGATCGTGGAGGAGTTATTAAAGCCCTGGAGCCTTGCAACGCCTCCTCCTTCTCTCTTCTAAGAACATACTTTTAAGAGTTGATAGACAAAGTATAGCTGCTACAAATCAGGATAGAGAAGTTGAGAGCTTAAATTCTTTCGACCATCAACATTTTATTACAGAATTTTACTAAGAGTATAATAATTATAAGCTCTAAATAATGATTCAATGATTTCACTAGTTATAAATGGGTCAAACTTGCTATTTTAAGGTTTTTATATGCCATTGTTATGGCCAAGTAATTAATGTATGGGGCTGAAATTTAGTATAACTAGACATTCATATGAAGTATACACAATGACACATTAATATTAATATTATAAACACTATAAAATATATTAATAATATAAATATTTAATTAATAATAATACTATAAATATATTAATAATATAAATATTTCTTTCTGTACACGTCATATAAATGTCTAGTTGTAATAAATTTAAGCCCCGTCACATTAATTAATTTACCTTAACAATGGCAGGCAAAAAAATATAAAATAACTAGTGATCTGTAATGATTTGAAATAATTTTATAACTATTTATAACTTATAATTATTCACTTGTTAAAATGGTTTAGTAACATTTTGATGGTCGAATGAATTTAATCTTCGATGAGGGTTTTATTTTAGGACTGCTTCTTACTACTCCTTCGGTTTATACACCTATGCACTAGTTACTCAAAGGTAATAAGGATTATGAAGAATTAATTTAGTGAAAGTGTACCAGAATTTGCATGGAGGTATATATTAGAAAACCATCTGGGAAAACCTACAGCAGTGTAACCGATAGGGATTCAAGCCCCTATTTCACCGTCACCTTCAATTCAGTCCAACATGAGAGTGAAGCGTAAGATCTGTTCATCCAATCAGGACCAATTCAAGTTCATTCTAACGTCATTAGTTGGGGGGCACACGGACCTAACGTCAAACTCATCTAGTCTTGTTTTCCCGTGACGAGATCAAGCCTCTAAATCCATTTCGGGTGTACTGGGGGTGCTTTATCTAAATTAGTTCCCCACATTTCCTCAAATCAAATGCGGGTACACTCCATATAGGTTCTACTTCCTTAGCCATTAGACTAATTAGTTTTTTATGTCTTTGACGACCGCTTCGGTGGCCGAACGGTCCAAGGCGTCACTTTAATGTTTGACCGGCCTGTTGATGATGGGGTGATCGGGATTCGAATCCCGATCGGGTCTACTGAGAGTGGTTTTTCCTAAATAGTTTGCACTTTCCTTCCACGCAAATGCGGGTAAATTACCTCTAAATTGCTTCCTTCCTCTTCCTTTGCCCCTAGAGTAATTATCATACATGCGTAGGGCTATACCTGAACAGGTAGTAGGACTAGATGGAAATAAATATATAAAAACTGCTGTAAAATGTGTTTAATGTCAGATAGATGTCAGTCTGTTCTCATCTTAACATGTATGCACTATACCTGGTTCTAATTTCAGCCCACACTTGAAGGGGTCGTTGTAGGCACATATGGTGGCCGTGTCATACACGGTCAGCATGTCGTTTATCAACCGGTTATACTGTAACAAAGATGGTGGACAGTGGTAATTAGGGGGCTAACTCTCTAGAAATTGTATCTTATCGACAATAAAAACTTGTATTACATCGTTACTGATTAATAGATTACTTGTTGGATTAAATCTCGGACACTTGAAATAGGTTTAGCTTGCATATGTGATGATTTAAAATATAAATATTCAAATTTTTAAATTGCTATTTTTTCTTTGTAGCAAAGTAAATATCAAGGTAACCGACCCCATGGTGTATTGGTCAGTGCACCTGGCCACGAGCCTAGGGGTCCCGGGTTCGATTCCCGACTGGTACCCCAGGCATTTTCTCCGAAAGGAGAACTACCCCAACGACCACCAGGATTTGGTTGGTTAGGCTAAGTTAGGTTTAAGTGTTTCCACTTCCTCATACTTACTATCACCATTACCTCATCTCATCGGGACATGAAAAGAGTATCCACGGAAAGGATGTACTATCAGTACATTCGGGCGTCCCCTGAGCAACGGTACATTAGTACTGGATATTCTTTCCACTACTGGGCTACGAGTGATGTAGCCCAGACCCGCAATATATAATTAGGAAGGTCATAATGCAATAATTTATGTTGGTAAACTCTATTCTAACAATGATTATACATATAATTTAAGATATGAAGCCATCGTAGGTATATAGAATTATGTCCTAGACGCAGATGTGTCCATTGGTAGCTCATATAATGGAGTTTTGGCTCAATTTGACCTATCTAAGGGGAATAAATCCCTGTTCAATAGATACATTGATTTCCAAAGTTTTGTTAATCCCTTCAACTGAATACATCTATTTCTAATAATGTTCGTGTATAATTGGTAAGGAGTAATAATAATTGATAGTAAGGTTGTATCTTCTTGTTTATTATTTTTATTCCCTTCTCCTTATTTTATATAAATTTCTATCTATGATGACGACATGTTTCGGTGATACATGTTTATATTAACTTTTTCGTTGTTTTTGTGTCCCACTGCTGAAGTGGGTTTCAGATCCTACGGTTCACCCTGTATATGTAACTCTATTTTCTCTTACCATACTAAAATAAAACTCTCTATTTATCAATTACTTTATCTATCTATCTATCTAAAAGTCTGCACGTACCCGATCCAGCAGGTGTGGAGGTAGCGCTGCAGGACCTATGGTGGTGAGGAACTGAACTTGTCTCCAAAGTTTGGGGTCTTGGACGTGTTCTCTGTCCACTTTGGCCAGCATCTCTTTGACAGCCCGCTGGAAGCTGGCGTACTGAAGCTGGGACACAGTCTGGAAACAATTGACATCTGGTTATTGATCTAGTTCATCTTGTACACAGGGAAAAGTTCAAACGCACAAGGTGGGGATGCAGGGGAGGAGAGTTAAGGGCAGTATTTTTTTGTTGTTGCCGTTTTTGTATCAAAATTTATTTTTTTGTTCAAATATACAAAATAATTCTCCAGTAGAAACGTAGAGTTTAATTTTCTTCACATGGTAGTATCAACCGTTCTTGAATATCTGTCAAAGGTGTCGTTGAATTTAATGACAACTTTCTCTCGATTTAAAAAGTTTATTTTCTAATGCCGGTATGCTCATGACTGATATTCAACGATTGTTGATACAACCATGGGAATAAAATTAAACTCTATGTTTGTACTTGAGTAAGATTTGATTTATTTTCACCAAAAAAAGTTTTTCTATAAAAAAAACCGTGCAAAAATACTGCCCTTAACTCGTGTTCCTTACACCCCCAGCTTAAGATCTATAGTCCATTTTTTATTGGAAGAAACTTATTAAATAATTGGAAAAGTTACTAGATATACTTTCCCGTATACATAAGTTTAAGAAGTAAAAATAAGAAATGCATGGGTTAGAAGAAATAATGCCAACCTCAAAATGAAAATGGTGATACCAATCAATATTGTCAACATTATAGAAAGTCAATAACTGAAAAATATATTTCAGTTGATATTTAAATAATTCTTAACTTAATTTACAACAAGGATGTAACTTCTTTTTTGTATTTTTATATAGCTGAATAGACCTAGGTTCCTTGACAATAATGAATTTTTTTTAACACCTCGTCTTACTACCCGTTCGGGCTTTACGCTTATATACTAATTACGCTAGTGGTTTAAGGGATTAAGTAAGGTTATATTCAGAGGAAGTGTACCCTCATCTGCGTGTAGGGATGGTGGGAAACCATTAAGGTAACCACCCTCAGTACACCCGACCAAGATTCGAACCTCGATCTTCCCGTCATTGACAATCTAGTCTACTGTACGAGTTGCGCGTTAGACCACGCAGCCACTGAAGCGGGTATGAGTTAGTTCATATTTTAAATGGCTGTTCCTCAATACTTTAGATATTTTTTATATTTTGGAGGTCAGAAATAAACCCTTTTTTTTATAAATAACTATATATACATAGTGCTTGCCGTACACTCCTTTTCTTACTTTCTTTTTTAGTGGAACTCTAACGCGCTACTCTCGTGTTAGACTAGACTGCCAATAACGGGAAGACAGGTTCGAATCTCGGTTGGGTGTAATGAGGGTGTTTTTTCAAACATGATTTTCCACTCTCCCTACAAGCCAATGCGGTTACGTTTCCTTTAAATATCACCTTCCTAATCCTAAAATAATTGGCGTAAAGTTAGTACATAAGCGTTTAACCCTAAAGGGTAGTAAAACGCGGTGCTAGCAAAATAAAGTAATTGGAGTTGGTTCGATCTCCACCAGGGGCGGTTGACGCGCTGGAGAAAGGGGTTGGAGAGTTTGACGGTGTGGAGTGGGGTCATTTTCTTGGTTGAGGTCAGCCGGTATGGTTGCTCTAATTTTACCAGATTTGATTCTTCCGTGTCAAGATTTTGTTCATCGTCCGTGTAAATGAAAGGAGTGTTGAGCTTCTGTCGGGGAGATGGACTTCTCCATTATAGGGTAAGTACTAATTCCTGCATATTATGTTTGAAGTGTCATTTGAATCCTCACATCTGTCTTAATGAGGTCAACATATTTTTTGATTGAGAAGACATATTTCTTTAAACCTGTGGTGAAGGAGATTGGTGTTGATTACTAGAGAAACTTCTACTTCAGAAGCGTCGGTTAAGCGTATAATATGCATTTTTTGAAGAGAACATTCATTCTAGACTGATTCGACTTAATGTTAACTCAAGAGAATTGCTCCATTATGAGAGAGATTTTAACTAGTAAACATCTTTGAAAGGTAATTTCATTCTAAACTTATTTGACTTCTGGTTAACTCAAGGGGATATCTTGTTTTAACACGTTAGAAGGGGAGAATGCTTTGGTTAACTCCGGTATAAATGAGATTGGTGCCAATTATTGTAAGAGGAACTTCTCCATTAGAAGTAAAAACTTGCTCTTGTATTTTAGTTATGAAGTCACTTTTGATTTTACACTTAATTTTTGTTTAGCACCGCGTCTTACTACCCGTTATACGCCTATGTACCAATTACACTAGTGTTTTAGGGACTAGGAAGGTTTAAATTAGAGGACGTGTACCCACATTTGCGTGGAAGGAGAGTGGAAAACCATTTAAGAACACCACCCTCAGTGCACCCGACAGGTATCGAACCCCAATCTCTCAGTTTTTGGCAGTCTAGTCCAACACGAGAGTAGTACATTTAACGTTTGGTTTTATTAAGGGGATTCTTGCTCAAAATTGTGGAAAATGTGATTGGCGCCAATCTCCGGAAGTACTGCTCCATTAGAAGGGAGATGTCTCTTCTTTTTTTCTTAGTACCGTGTTTTACTAACCGTTAGGGTTATACGTCTGTGTACTAATTACGTCAATGGGTTGGGGATGAGGAAAGTAGAATTTAAAGATAATGTACACACATTTGCGTAAAAGAGAGTGAGTGGGAAGTCATTTAAGAAAAAAAAACTTTGGTACACCTGATCGGGATTGAACACAGATCTCCCTGTAATCGGCAGTAAAGTATTATTGCGAGAGTGATGCCTTGGACTATGCGGCCACCAAATCGGGTAAGGGAGGTGTTTTTTAGGTAGTATGTACATGACAGAATGGTTTGTGGCAATGCGTTGGTGTGAACTGAGCCGTGGTTTTAATTTAGTAACTGTAAACTCTTTTAGAGGGCGTGACCCGGAATGATTACGAGTGATTTGAGGGAGAATTTAAGTAATTGTTTTAGTGAAGTTGTGTTGGTAATCTAATGTATGATGGTTCCAATATCAGGGTTGCCACAGATCTGGAAAACCGGGAATTAAGATTGAATTTTGTGCACTAGGGGGGAAAAAAACCTCTGAAAAATGGTTTGTATTCGGCCGTAAGTTGGGAATTTAAAGTATCACGCAAGAAATATTCGAGGGTCATACGAATTTAAAAAAAAAATGCCTGAGATGAACCGTTCCAATTAATTTCTAAAAGCGTCTTTATTTATTAGTATTTCCCCAGCGATGGCCACTTCATAGAGCTTCTTGAGGCATTTCCTTTTTTTTAAATCCTGGCATGGATCGCTCTAAATATCTTCTAGGGATTTCAGTATCGAAACATTTCTGAGTGAAGACAACAATATCACCCCAGACATGTCACCAAATGTTAGTACTTAACACATACTTCTCAAAAAACAACAGAATAATCTGTTTAAAATCTCACAACCGGAAGAAAACTCTTTTAAAATTCGTGGAAATGATTATTTCTTGCGAGGAAAACCGTGAATTGTCCTTGCAATTTTTTCTAAAAATTGAGTGGCCATCCTGAATATTGAAATGGAGTTTCCAGAAAAAGAGTGAATTTCTCAGGAATCACTGCTGAGATGGACCTCTAGATTAGTTGGATAATTAGCCCCCCTTAACTTGAATATTTACAGCCAGTTCAGTGGAACTAAGGACTTGTTCCTACCGGGCATGCTCAAGCACCTCTGTTGCGAGTATCTTGATTTTTAATTGATTTCTTAGCATTGCGTTTTCCTACCCATGTGGGTTACACGCCTATGCACTAAATGCGCTAATGTTTTAGGAATTAGGAAGTTTATATTTATAGGAAGTGTGCTCGCATTTGCATGGGAGAGTGTAAAACAATTTAGGAAAAACCACCTCAGTAAACCCAACCAAGGTTCGAACCTCAGTCTTCCAGTCATCATCAGTCTAGTCTACTGCGAGAGTAGCGCGTTAGATCATACAGCCACCGAAGCGGGTCTTAGTTTATTGATGATCAAAATAGCTACTGTACATAATGTAGCAACATTATCGAGGTTTATTTTTGAGAGAAAGTATATTATTTTTTGGTTTAGTGTTTTTTGTGTGTTAATGCATGAGATATAATAAATAATAATCTTATATTTGTTAATAATTTTAATACACGCTCGGATTCTTCCACCAAGTTAGATATTTAGTTAGTACTATGTATATATATATTTTATATTAATAAAATGAAGAGTTTTTGTGTCTGTCGTGAACGTTGAATAATAACGATCGTAGGAAGAGGTTTGAAATTTAAAAATCAGTAGTCCCCGTGCACGAACATGTGAACATGAAGCAGGAATTTTTAAAATTTTACTTTTTTCCCCCTTAAAACTGGGTTGGAATAAATAAAATGAAGAGATTTTTATTTCTGTTTGTTTGAAAAAAAAAAGTTACCAGGGGTAAACATACAATATATTGAGTGGTTACCATGGGCAAATTTGGGTACTTATGCTAGTTATATATATATAAGTACCCATTCAATAAAGTCTTAAAAAGATTGTGCATAGTAAACTCTTTTTTCCAATTAAGTATAAACATTTTCTTTTAAATTGAATACACAAAATTAATTTATATTACATTATTGTGTGTGTGGTTGATATAATGGATAGTGAATGGTCAAGGAAAATACTAAATAGAAGGATATTATTTTCAGAGGAACCGATCAGATTATCTGTGGACATATTTCATGTTTGTAATTGAGAGGAAAGGGAGTGCAGTGACATAAACAAATAAACAAACATAGCTTTGTTTCATCAACGATTGCTCAAACACAAAACTAACACATTAGAGAACACACAAGGTCGCTAAGAGACAATGCAATCTTTCTTTACCTACAATTCATCCTTTCTTTCGACATGCCAGGGAAAAAGAAAATTGTTTTTAGTCTTGACCTTTCCCACACTCGCTATTGAAATATTTCGAATAAAGCACAGCCATTAAAAAAATAAAAAAATAATTTTGATTCAAAAGCGAGTTGTGGTTTCGGAGGTGTATGACCGACCTTAAATAAACCTTTTGAAATATGTTTGGATTGCCCCCCGCCTCCCCCACATCCCACCATCCCCCAAAATAATACAACAAAAACAAAATATTATTTATTCTGTTGGATTATGTATCGATGCTATTATTACGATTTACTGTTATAGTGGAATCTAAATACCATATTCTTTAAATCGAAAAATGACACCTGGACACGGGAATCGAGCCTGGGACCTTAGGCTTATTACACCAATGCTCTCACTACCTAGCTATCCAGAAGTCATATCTTCCTCAGACACCTGGATAACTAAGTAGTAAGAGCATTAGTGCAATAAGCCAAATGTGCTGTGTTCGATTCCAGTGTCCATGTTTCATGTTTTATTTTTTTAAATATGATATTTATATACAGCTATAACTGTATTTAATAAATAAAACAGCTTAGCTATTTAATCCACCATGATACTCGTATTGGTACAGTTGTCATTGCATTGTTGGCGGCATTAAGCCCTCCAGAGTCGAAGGTGGCTGCGTTATCTGATGATTTCCACACGTCTATCACAGACTCTGCCTTAAAATATGAGTGAAGAATAGCCCTGAGCACGGAAAGACTCCTGGATAGCTCAGTGGTAAAACGCGTTGGCGTACTAAGTCGAAGTTCCCGTGTTCGATTCCAGTGTTTAGCTGTCATTTTTCAATTTAAAGGATATACAATTTTGTATTCTCTTTGATGTAAGACACAATTTTATTAATATGTTTTTAACGTGTTCTAAACCGTAACAAACGAAATCTAATAGACTCTAGTTTGAGTCCTGGTTTAAGATTTAGTTTTAACGTGGGAATGAATGAGGTCAAACGTGAATCTCGCTCGTATTTTCTGTTTCGCTGGCGATGTGAAGGTCGATTTTCGTACTCGATTGGGTGTACTAAGGTTATTTGTTCCTAAATGGTTACACGCAAATGCGGGCAAACCTCCTTGAAATTGTGCCTTCCTAATCTTTAATCCATTACTCTGACTATGTAAATAGTCCTCTAATCCAGTAGAATATTTAAGATTCTAGGATTCGCAAAAATCTCAGGCATTAAATTCAAATATATATTATTTTTATTACATTTTGAATATTAATTAATTTTTTATCTAGCCATTAATATTATTATATCATTTCCAAGTAACCTAACAACCAGCCCCCACACCACTACCATACCATTTAATGTTGACAACGTAGGAATTGAATAAAAATAATCATATCCATGTTTAAAAATTGACCTCTTATGCTCATCATGTTTTTCAAAATTTTGATTCAAAATTCAGGATTTATAGGTTAAATAAAAATTGGAGTTGTAGAAAATAATTCATTTGACCCAAATTTCACACAGGCAGGTGTCACTTATGATAAAAATTTGAAATACCTAAAAAATAACACCAACAATATAGTAAAACCTGTTTAATGTTGGCCGCAAAAATAAATGTTACGGCGCATCGTACAGACTTTCTCTCGGTTTTATTTTAAAATAGACATTTACTAAAAACTCGCAGGATTTGTGAAACTAAATAATATGTCTATCTATAAACTGTTATAGAAACATTACAACAAAGATAATAAATGAAATAATATACACTGTTACTTACTTACTCTATGGCATAAGGAAATAAGAACACTGTTACAGAAAAATTGAGAAAAGAGAAACAACTTGGTCCACCAAAGAGAAAATAAATTAAATTCATTTTCAAAGAACTGAATTAAAAAGAATATATATATTTGCTTATAGCAAAGAAACTATTGGTTCTATAAAAATATAATTCAAATAAAAGATTTTAATCTTTTCAATCTTAACAATGATACATTATTTCGTATCTCAAATAGTTGCAGAGAAATGATGAAAATTGGAAAATTCCCCTCATGTAAGGTACCCTCAAAGTCATTTTCATAAAAAAAAGAGGGTTGCCATCTTGTTTATAGAAATAGACAGTGTCTAGAAATAAAATATAAACAAAATTGTTAGAGTAAAATTTGAGAAAATCGATTATTACCTCTTTTTGCCCTTCAGTAAACTACCCATAATTTTAAGGTTGGATGTTTAATTAAAAAAAAAACCTTGGTGAGACCTAATGAAAACCCCAGATAACAAGTTTTAGCCCAATCGGTAAAATAGTTTGTTCTAGCCTGAGGTTCAGACGGACGGATGGATGGACGGGCGGGCGGGCAGATGGATGGAAGAAATTGTGAAAACAACTTTTTTTGTTTGTTTCAGAGGGTCATGCAACGTTGACATGGCTCGACTTTCATGCGTTCCGATGTTTGTAATTTTCATCTGCTAATTTTTCCAAGTTTTTATATTTTGTGTTTGAATTTTTCTTGTGTTTTTATATACATATTTACCGTGTATTTGTGTTTTATATAGCACATAAAAAGTGTATATAATTAAAGTAGGTTTTTTGTTCGCTTCGGTGGCCACGTGGTCTAACGCGCTACTCTTGTGTTGGACTAGACTGTTGAATACGGGGAGATTGGGGTACGATCCCAGTCGGGTGCACTGAGGGTAGTTTTCCTAAACGGGTTACTATTCTCTTTTCACGCAAATATGGGTGCACTTCCTCTCAATTAAACCTTCCTAACCCCTAAGCCATTAGTGTAATTAGTACATAGGTGTATAAACTGAACGGGTAGTAAGACGCGGTGCTAAAAAAGATAGGATATTTAGTGTGTGTGTGTGCATGTGTGTGTGCACGTGCAGACATGTGTGTGTGTGAAAACCTGAGATAGCTTTAAAAAAACCTATGAATTAAATCTGGAGACAAAGTTTTACTCGTTCACTTTCTCTGTACGTTTGACTGTTTCTTGTCAAGGCACGCCACATGTTCTAGTTTCCTAGCCCGAAGAGTTTAATGGGAAAGTTTCAGAACCTCGTCCCCCCCCCCCTTTCCTCCCCCGATGAGTCCACTTCCATCACAGACATCTCTCCGCCAATAAGCGCGGCCGCTGTCACAGTAATTGGCATATACTTCTCTTCCGTTACACGCCTACTTATTATGCACTCTGGAAACCTTGACTACGGAAGTCAAATTAACAGTTGATAATAATAACAAACGGTCCACTTCGGCATGGTCTAACGCGCTACTCTCGTGTTAGACTATACTGTCGATGACGGGGAGGTTGGAGTTCGATCCCGGTCATGTGTACTGAGGATTGATTTTCCTAAAGAGCTTTACACTCTCTCTCCTAAAATGTGTAACGCCTCTTAATTAAACCTTCCCTATCCCTTACACACTAGAGTAATTAATAAATGATTATGTGTACAACCCGAGTGGGTAGTAAGACTTGCTGATAAAAAAATCAAGTGGAAATATCTCCCCTAATAATTCCATTTATTTAGCTAAGATAACTTAAATACACTGATAGTCAGTAATGTTATTAGATAATAGCTAGTTTTAATTTAAAATAAAGAATAAATTGTGGTTGCACGGTATAGGATTCCAGACTCCCAATAGACTTAATATCAAGTACGGTACTAAAAGGTTGAGGTTCAATTCTAGGCCGGGTGGTTTCATGTTGGGTGTTATACATGTAGCTTATATTATTTTCTCATTCCTTGTCTGGGCTAATGTGTGTGCACTTCATATAAACTACCCTGCTCGTACCTTAGATTATGCTTTTTAATAAACATATGTCAATATGCGTGACTGAAAATAGCCTAATAAAAATATGCTTAAAAATTCTTGAATGACCCGCTTTGATGGTCGAAATGGACTGCCCGAGGTTCAAATCCCGGTCGGATATGCTGAGGCTGGTTTTTGTTAGAGGGTTTTCCACTTTCCTCCACGCAAATGTGGTATACTTCCTCAAAAATTAAGTCTTCCTCGTCCCTAGTAGACCAGCTAAGTTTTACATATGCGTACAACTCGAATGGATAGAAATTCGTGGTGATAAAAAAAAGTAAGTTTTCAATTAATAAGAAATTAAAACGGACGTGAGATAAATTCTACTGTAAGATACACGTTTCAATGTCATATTGCTGAATAAGCCGACGGGTTGTGAAAGTTTTACAAGTGGGTTATTTATTTGTTTGGAGACTGAACAAAAATAAAAATAGTGTGTAAACCTTTGAGATATTACAAGTGTCGTTAACGTGTGAAGAAATCCCTAGTACAGTTTTAAAGAGAAACAGAAAACGCAATGTACAGACATTAATGTCCCCCACACACACACTCCACACTGACTCGCTTTCACCGGCGGAACTACATGCATGTCCAGCGCGGTGATAGCATTTTATACAATCAAGTTTTCTAAACATAAAGTGAACATTTTATTCTTTATATATGTTTGGGGCAGCCCTCTTATAATAAATAGTTAGAGCCACAGAAGGTATAGGCCCAATTTTCGTAGAAAGGTTCTTTTAGAAAATACATTTTTTATGGAATTTGAACATATTTTGACCACTTCTGTGGTCTATTGGTCAAGAGTTCCTGTCTACGGATCTAGAGGTACCAGGTTCGATCCCCAGCTCCTCCATATTTTTTATAAAACAGTGTGTCTGTAATGGGGTCAGCTCAGCCTCATAAGAATAAATTAGCAGCTATTTGATTAAGGAAGTAGAGGCTTTGTTCTGGAAAACTGAGATTGATAGCTGGAGTGCTCGCTGTGCTGACCACGTGACACTTTCTTTCGGCAGATGTTGGCACTATCTTCACCAACAGATGGCGAAAGCTCAGTCCTTAGTGCTTAATCGTGGGCTGATACCAAAATCTAAAGCTTCACTCACATGACTTGACGGATGAATACAATATGATGGTAGATCTAGTAACTCCTCTAGCTGTGAGTTAAGGTTCTTCCTATGAAAATTGCAATGCAGTAGCTTAGTCAAGTGTTTTATGTTTGTATTATTGGACAGTGCTAATAAATTAGGTCTGTGAAATATATATCTGTATATGTTACACCCCAAAAATTTAAATTGGCACTTTCATGAATTGGGCAAATATCTGCCCAATCAATGAACTGGTCAATTTCACGGACCGGACAAAAACTCGTCCTATTCATCAATTGGGTAACAATTGTGCTGCTCAGTTCAAGGACTGGCTATTTAAGGAACTGGGCTGGTCCAAACGCTACCCGTTTAAAAAACTGAAAGAGTTTTAGCCTGGTACGTGAAATGAACATTAAAAGAAAAAGGTTTAGTTAAAAACTTAAATCTTTTTATAATGGAAGGTTATGTTTGGCTAGTTTGTGTTAGTTTGTAATACTCAACATATTACAGCTGAAAACAAATTTCAGTTAAGCTTTCAGTAGACAGGATGGTAATTTTCAGCTCATGAAATGGGCAAGAGTTCATGCAATTTTGGCAAGTTTGTGAAATTGTCAAGAGAGGAGCCTATTGGATGGGCAGAAATTCACCCAATTAGTGAAATGGGGAGGTTCACTAAATTGGGTGTAGTATGTACTCTAATGATATATAGGATAACGTCATAGGATAAGGTACATAAATGTACTGAACTGCACAACATTCAGAAAAAATTAGTCAGAATGAGTGAAAAATAGTGGTCGATAGCTATGATGATGAGTGTTGTTGAGAAAGTTTACTTTTTTTTTATACTTTATAGCAACCAATTTTATCAAACCATTTATATTCAATCTATGTAATTATGGTGAATTTCCGATCACGTTGATGTATTTAACAAATCAGGGACAAAATCAGTTCGGGTCTATTTCATATCTGTCCCCTAAAATTCGGGGAATAGTGGTAACCTTACGTATATTCTCTCCACTAGTCAACTGTTTTGATTTATCACTTAACAGTTTTGGTTAGTTCAAAGTTTATCTTAGATATTTTTATAAGAGGTTTGCGTTTTAGGGCATTTTTTATAGGACAAATTCCCAATCAATGCTTGTGTTGTATGTTATTGTATGTTTTGTGTGGGTGTGTTTTTTGTGTGTTTTTTTGTGTTTTTTGTGTGTTTTGTGTGTTTTTGTGTGTGTGTTTTTGTATGCGTATTTTTGTTGTGAGTTAAATTTTATAACAGACTCTTCTGTATGTTTTATTAAACAATATCAGAAGTACAGGAGTTGACCGTGGTAGATAGCGACCCAATGGATTCTTTGCTTTGAACAGATGGAAAAAATCTCTCATTTTATATTTTCTTCCTACCCAGTTTTTAATTAATTTCAAAAAATCATATCCAAATTTTAAAATTCCGGCTTCAAGTTGCACATATTCATGCACAGGGGCTATTAATTTTAAAATTTTAGACCTCTGCGTAGGTAGATATCACGCAATGTTCATGACACACTAGTTTTATTAATATAACTACTTAGAAACATTTAATTCCCGGCTTCGTACTTTGCAGTCTGAAGTAACTAACAACTCCTTGTGATTGTTGCATATGCAACACGTTTCACTTTCATATTAGTTGGGTGGACTATCCATACGGGGGACAATTGACAAGAGGCTACGGGTATTCAGGCGGGAATAAAAACCGATAATAATAATCGGTCACAATTAATTCATGCAAAGTTTATTACTGTTTTTTATAACTACTTTATGATGGGTCGCTAAAAACCAAAACACCGCCCCTACGGACTATTAAGGAATAAATACAGTTACTATCTTATTTCCAATTATTTATATTGATGGTCTCAGATCGATGATTCAAATCTGGTTGACGTTGACGATTAGGTTTATGCTAGTATTATGTCGGGTGTAACATTGGTGGATTTACTCATATGATTTATCACTGTTATTTTCCCATACCCTCTCCGATCTAATACCAGTGCACTTCCTTTAAATTACCCTCTTCTTCTCCCCACTATGGACTAGGCCGTTAAATAGACCAATTTTTTAAAATTTACGAACTAAAACAACAGACAGACATGGGGAGATACAGATTGTAAGATATAATATTTTCGGGATCAAGGCAACATAAAACCTAAGGCTTCATCATAATATCGAGATCTAAAATGTTCATTATTACCATTACATATATTGTCTTTATATGAAAAAGTAAGAAAAAACTATACAAACATATTTTAGTATTCATATAACCCAATTTGAGGGCCGGATGTTCTAAGACGCTTTTCTAGCTGTAGATTAGGCTTTCGAAAACGGGGATATCATGGTTCAAATATAGGTCGGATGTATTAAGGGTTGTTTTCCCAGAATGATTTTCCACTCTAACTCCAGGCAAACAGGGGTACACTTCCTACTCCTTTAAAGCTTTAGCGTATAGCCCGAACGGGTAGTAAGATGTAGTGCCAAAAATTTAATTTTACAACGAAGGAAAAACTTATTAGATGTCTAAGTTCGGGAAGAATTGAAAATTATTTTGTTCCTGGCTATATATATATTTTTTTTTCTAAGGCAGAGATGTGCAAACTTACTTACAGAAGGGCCAATTGAAAAAAAATTCAGGCCAAAAACTTTGACATTAATTTTTCTAAAAAATTATTTAAAAATAAATTATATACACACAAAATAGACTGACATTAATTATTTTAAATACATTGAGAATGTAAAACAATCATAATTAGCTCAGTGGCCTAGTATATTTTTAAGTTCGTTCAGAAGAGTCATATGATGAGGGGTGAGATGAATGAAATTGTGAGGAGGTGATTCTCAAGACAGAAGACAGATGCTCATAGTTAAGTCTGTTTATAATATGACTTTTACTAAGTTTCATGGTTGAAAACACTTGCTCACCACTTATTTTCTGCCCACCGTTTCTGTGTGAGGGGTGCCAATATAACCTAACATAAAGCAACTCATTTAAATTATTTATCCCACGGTCCAGATGGAATAGGCGTATTACAGTTGGGCCACAAGTTTCTTCTTGGGAATTGTAAACAAGGCTTACTGATGTACTAACTCGGCCCCGACTGTTGTGGCGCTCTATTTAGGATGGTTGTAAATGTTTTCTCAAGTTGAGCGAAAAACATCAAGTGATGGATAGTATGACATGACAAAATGCTAAGCTAATACAACCTAGTTTAACCTAACCTATTCTAAACTAACCTAAACAAGTTTAACCTAATATAAGGCAACAAGATTAGTGGGGACAAATTAATATCTACCAGCAGGTCTATTATCGGTTATAATCCTCCTGGCCAGTGACCTAGGCCCAACTAAGCTATGAAGATAATCCTCCTGAACAGTGAGCTTGGCCCAACTAATCTATGGCGATAAGTTCGTGGTAAGTTTGTCGGTTTTTTCAATAGGCCCTCCCCTTATTCATCTACCACGTGTCTCCCCGACCAAGGTTTGTGACGACCATGTTAATTGGATCGTGTGACGAGGTCGTACTGAAGGACTGGCTGTGACCGTGTGAGAACGTGATTCAGACGCGGCATGAATCAAGACCATTTGTGCTAACGAATGTCTCACGGATGAATCCTTCAAAACTAAATGTTTCATATCAAGTGGGGGAAGGTTGTTTCGCACGCTGCTTGGCGATCATTTATGTTACACTTCTCTGGAAATAAACAATTACCACTTCCACCAGAACCAGTTGGCCCCACGGGAAAAGGCATCGGTCTCGTGTTGTCTGGTTTGCCGTTGATGGAGAGTTTGGGGCTCAAATCTTGGCGAAGAAATACTGGTGTGATTATACCTAAATGAATTTCCAAATATCTCTAAGAGAGAATGAGGCTATATTTCCTTTAAATTATACCTTCCTTCCTCCCTCCCCATCAGTGTAATTATGTGGATAACCAGGGCGGGTAGTTAGACTGTAAAAACGAAAAAGGAAATAGTATTAATGTAGAGACGTTAGTAATGCCATCTGCGTAGTGTGTTCAGGACAGTTAAACTTTAATAAATATATCCTTTCGGTAAATACTTCAAGTGACTAAACGTTTTGAAAAATAAAAGTTGGCCTATTCAGGTATCAGAAATTGTATTTCATTAATGTTTCATTTTTTATGATTTCCGTGGTAGTTCACGGCGTAAAAGTTTAAAAGACCCTCATTTGGATTTTCCGTTGCTTTGCGTTTCAACGTATTGCTTGATTTCTGTTGATTTACTACACGTTATAATTCTGGTATATGGTCATGATCAACCACAATTTCAACCATTTATTCTTTTATCCTTAACTTTCCCTTTGACATATTTCTAAGTTTCAATTCCATCAGTTAACTCTTTATGTTACCTATATTTGTGTCCATTAATAACTAACAAGTATTTCCCCCTTTAGGTGACCTGGTGGTCTAGGGGTAAGGTGTCAGACCTCTGTTCTGAGGGTCCGGGGTTCAATCCTCGGTCTCGGCACAGATTTATCTGATTGCCAAACCCTTCCTTCACCTCTGACAAGACGTGTATTAATCACAACTTGTGAATGTGAGGAATGCCAGGCCTCCACCGTGGTTCGGATTCCACGTTAAACTGTAGCTCCTCCATTTCATCTCGCAATCACCCTACATTACACATTAGCGTAAGTGCGTATAACCCGAACGGGTAGTAAGACGCGATGCTAATAATAATAATAATAATAATAATAATAATAATAATAATAATAATTCCCCCTTTGACTCATTATTCCAAACTCCATGTTGACATTGATTACAACATGCTTTACACTTCCACCACGAGGAAATATATTATCAAAGGTAATTACATCATTGCTAGCGCCACTTAAAGGTTTCATGGACAGTGTGGCCAACCCCTAAAGTTGGTGCAACCCTTGGGACCTAGCTAGTATGTGCCTTAGAACCACTTATATGTTTACAATAAGACTCAAAAGTTTATCGGGTCCCAGTTGGTGTGCAACCCTTCATTCGACATCTTAACTCAGTCGGTAGCGCGTCTGTTTATCTTGATAAGGGTCCCGGGTTCAATTCCCGGCATGGCCGAAAAAATTATAAATTGTCAAATGTGAGTTTACCCTTTCACAGTGATAAATTAACGGCCGGAGACTGGTTGTTGTTCCTGTCCTAGTTTCAAGTTATATTATAAGGCATTTGAAGCTACGACAAGCCTAGCAAGCCGGTAGTGGAAAATACATGGCTTGAATAAAAAATTGATCCAGACCATAGGCTGGAAACAGCAATGGATGTAAAAAAGTTTGATATGCAGCCCATTTTAGAGGCAATATACCCGCAATTCCGTGGAAGGTGAGAGGAAACCTATTTAGGAAAAATCACCCTCAGTTGACCTAACCAAGGTTTTAACCCCACTTCTACCGCCATCAGCAGACCAGTCTAATGTTAGGGTGACCTCTCAGTCACTGAAGCAGGCTGTATTTTTATTAAATTCAAGTTTGGTGCTTATTGTGTATGATTATCTGATCAACGATATTTTGAAAATGACATTTTCTACTGAACAGTATGGTTGAGGGAAGGGGAAAACCAAGCCACGAGAGAATGACAAATGTTCTAAACATAATATTGTATCATAGTTGTTACTTTGGCAGCATTCTGTATACCAATTGTAAAGGTAGCACGGTAAAACTGCCGATAAGATACGAGAATATAGGTTAGCGAACTAAAGTCTTATCGTTTACCGCACGCTGGTAGTTTATCTGTTATAATTAGCTCGTCCACTAGTAAGCTGTTTATACACATACATTTTTACAGTCAAGCGCTCTAAGTATGAAACTGTAAAATACGCTAGTTCCATTGCTTGTTTTGGACAGTGAAACAAATAGAGAATATTGGTAAACAAATGTTAAAACTAGGGGGAAAAAATATATTTTTGATATTAGCAAGTGTTGTAAAATTTCCACAGCAAAAAACCTTATATTACAGATAGAAATGATATGGGATATATGTTCACGTGTTCATAAATCAAGTAATGTTGTCTGCAGCTGTGACAATTGATAGATAGCATCTATACCTATAAAATTCTATACCTATAAAATTACACTAACATTAAAGTTAAATGCTCTTCATGTTATGAGAAAAAAAATTGTTGGTAATTTCCCAGAGTTTCTTCCTAACAAATACTTCATTGTTTTTCGGGTAGTTTTAGTGGTTTAGTAAAATTTCTATTTGAACTTGAGGTTGAAATAATTTTAACTTTAATTTGAATTTGACATTTCTCTTTGGCTTTAAAGTTAATATTTTCCTTTGGTATGTATATTGATATTTCTCTTTAATTTGAACTTGATATTTCTCTTGATATAACTTATTGGACTTGAGGTTGATATTGCACTTTCATTTGGACCTTTAAAATTTACTTGTGAATTTACGATTGTCATTTCTCTATGAATTTGAAATTGATTGATTAGAAATTGAAATATCTCTTTGCATCTTAGGTTGACACTTTTCTTTTATTTTGACTTTACTTTTTTTTAGATGTAAGGTAGACATATCAAATTTGGATTTATCGATGATATTTCTATCAGTATTTTATTTTATGATAAAGATAGATGTAGCCAAATTATTCTCTTTACAGTAAATTCTGATGTGAACAATTATTGTTATTGGATACCTTATTGGCAGCACCAGGCTTTTATCACACTCTGTTACGATTTTAGGATTGCAATAGATGGAAAGGGGGAATAAAAATTGTATGGAACTCTACGCGGACTTTCCCACTCTATTGTTTAAAAATTGAGATATTTACTCAAAACTCGTAATATATATGAAACTAAATAATATACACTAGCAAACACAAGCATAAATTGCGCTTTACTTACGTAAAACATTATTTGACTCCCAGTTTTAAATGTTATAATTTTGTTTTTAAAGAATTACTGTCCCAATTAATGTCCTAATTTGTATATTTGGGCCAATAAAAATGTAAATATAGACTATTTAGTCTAAAATTATAGATATATCATTGCTGTACACATATTTCCCCTATGTGGTTAAAGGAAAAAGAACATCTTTTTGAGAGACTTACTAATATACTCTACGGCATTAGAGAATTATTACGTTAAAACATTAGTATCTCTGTACAGCTAAAGTTAATAAAATTTTACTAACATATTTGCGAATATCTCAGAAACTATTGGTTTTATAAAACTATATTTTGAATTAAAGTTTTTTTTATCTTTAATAGCGCTACAATTTTGCAATGATAAGTTATTTGGTATCTAATAGTTGCGGAGATATGGAAATTTGCGCTTCTGTAAAGTACCCTAAAAGTAATTTCCAGGTAAATGAAAATAGCCTTTTTGTTTATAATCTTAATCAACGCCTAGAAACGAATTTTAATCAAAATCATTATAGCCTATTTTGAGAAAATAGAATTTTTTCTCTTTCCACCCATTAGTAAACTACTTATAATTTTAGGGTTAGGCAAATACACAAACAGCTGGCATTGCAGAAATCACTTTTTAGGGTTCAGGGGGTTATGAAACGTCAACATCCATCAACATCTCGGGCTGGATTTTTTTTACAGTCGCAATTTCTTTACCTTAAGTGTTCGAAAAGTTAATATATATATGCGTATAGCTTGAAAACTATTGGCTTAGTAAAAATATATTTCAAATAAAAGATTTTTAATATAAATAAACCCACATATTTGCAATGAGAAGCTATTTCATATCTCAAAGAGTTACGGAGATATGATAAAAAAAATGAGAATCTACGTGTCAGACCGGAACACTTAGTCATTTTGACGAAAAATTGAGAGTATCCATCTTGTTTTTAATATTGATGAATGCTTAGAAATGAAATTTAATCAAAATAGTTAGAGCCAATTTTGATAAAATAGATCCTTACTTTCTTCGCCCTTCAGTAAACTACCCTTAATTTAAGCGTTAGATATCCAATTCCGAAAATCCCTATGAGCAACCCTAATAAAACCTTAGATGCCAAGTTTAAGCCCAATCGGTAAAATAATTTAGGCTCAACTACGAGGTACAGACAGACGAACAGATAAGACAGACAAGACAAAAACAAACTTTCTCGGATTCAGGGTTTCATGAAACGTCGAAATTCATCAAAATATCGAGTTTGGTTTTATTTTTTGACACACTCAACACTTTCTCTGCCTGTGAGAAAGGGAGAAAGAAAAAGTGAGGACCTTTTGGGTTTCAGTGATCATATACAAACATACACCTTTTATTTATTATGATTATAGCTAATAGCTTGTTAAGCGCTCCACCATCCTACTTTGCAAGTCAAATATATATTGTAAATAGCTCTCACCTAGCTTGAAGAGAGGAGGAATTTAACTAGAATACATTTGTGAGTGAGAAAAGTAAACAACACATTATTGGTAATTTAGGATCTCACAAATTTAGTAAATGACCTTTTAAATATAGTGTACAAATAGACCAATAAGTGTCACGAAAAGCCATTAATCAATATTACTGTAGCATATTATTGTTGCTCAGTAATTTGATATTAAATTATTATCTTGTTAAGTTTTTAAAACAAGGTTGTTAATGACTTAGTTTAACTAGTTGGTTTCAGAAAGGTGGTTTGGATAAATTGTACCCACATTAGCGTACACTGGGTATGGGTAAAACACGAAGGAAATAAACTAATCTCAGTGTGCACTTGGCTGGATTTTAATATATATATATATATATACATATTTTAGAGACATTTGACACAAAAGTTATTAGTGAATTATTTTAGACTGATAGAATTTAAAGGAAAACTTAGAGAAAGTGCACCTACATTACCGGGCAAAGGTGTCGTAAAAACCCCAAATTCACTCAGTCAAGATTCATAGCCTTGATCGTCCTGCGTCATCGGCAGTCAAGATTATTGCTAGTCTTGAAACCTCAGACTATGTGATCACCTGCATCCGACCTGTATTAGAACCCTGATATCCCCAAATACATTGACCAAATAGGCGTGCTAGATGAATAAGTTTTTTTCAGATAATTATCTTGAAATATAGGCCTAGGCGCTGTCACTAAGGAAAGAACACTTATTTTATATTTTACGCCTTCTTGCTCACCAACAAGTTTTATGCAGGTTTTAATGTCTTATTCAGGGCTACGGGAAGTTTCCCAGCTATCCACTTCCGCGTTATCAATAAAGGTAAATTTATTTATTACAACCTCGTGAGAAATATGTACAGTTCCTAGCATAGTGATCAAGGTGTTATAACATCCTGAATCACTCTTTAAGAGGGATAAATATGTACAATCACTAACATATACATTCAAAATCAGCGATCAAGGCGTTATGACGATTAGAATCGCACTTAACAATAATTGAAGTCTTGATTTAGCTCTTTATCTAGTTAGTTTGTAAATTATTGACAGTTAATTTAGCGGTAATTTTGTTTGCAATTTATCGGGGAGAAATGGACACAAAAAACAGTGGTTTGAATAGTAAAAAAAGGTTATCATTTCTTTATCAACATGTCCCCTTATACTTTAAAGAGTCAACACACAGCTGTGAAGAAGGAATAGTGTAGAACCTTTTTATTCCGCCACATCCCTCCGGTATATTCGCATTTTAGCTAAGATAGTGGGGCAGTTATGGGAAAGATATAGTTTTGTAGGAAGTGTACCCGCGTTTGCATAGAGATAAGCTTGGACAACTACTTAGGTAGAATACTTCATTTAGTACACCTGATTGGTATTCGAACCAGGAAAAGCACCAGTGTGGTCATAATATTCCAACAAACCCTCTTTAGAGGCTGTCAATATTGCAATAGACTGAACTGCCGATGACGTGGGAGATTAGGCTTTGAATCCTGATCGGATGTAATGAGGGCATATTTTCCTAAAGGTGTTTTAAAACTCTCTCCCTACATAGATTTGGGAACACT
Organism: Timema genevievae; assembly: GCA_902155825.1. NCBI lineage: Eukaryota > Metazoa > Arthropoda > Insecta > Phasmatodea > Timematidae > Timema > Timema genevievae. Next base: position 274,642 of record CABFWO010000276.1, on the reverse strand, counting down.
TCCTCTAAATTAAACCTTCCCTATACTTAGTACAGTAATTAGTTTTTTTTAGCACTGCTTCTTATTACCTGTTCAGGTTATACGCATGTAGACTAGTAATGCTACTGAGCTAAGGATGAGGAAGTTTGAATTTAGAGGAAGTGAACTCGCATTTGAGTTAAGTAGAGTGAAAAACCATTTAGGAAAAGCCACGCTCAGTACACCCGAACGAGATTCGAACCACAATCTCCTTATCATCGGCAGTCTAGTCTATTGTGAGAGTGACAACTTAGACCATGCGGACACCAAAGTGAGTCCTAATTAGTTAATATGCGTGTAACCCGAAGGGGTAGTGAGACACAGTGAAATAAACCTCCAACAAATCTCTGAAAAAAAAGTCATTTTTTCAATGAGGGGGAGAAATACTCACTGCCCTTTCCTGGGTAGCAGGGCCAACGTTGGTCTCGTAATCCCACTGCGTCAGGACATTCTTGGTGCACTCCTGTGACGTCAGCACGTCCACGTGCTGCAGCAAGGACCTGAGGTTCTGTAAGGACAACCGCGTCGCCCCTTCGTCGAACCTCCTCGCTCCGGGATACTGTCGTCTTTCGTCCGGAACGTCGAACCCCCCGTCACCAAAGTACTGGCCCTCTGGACGCCTGTTGTCCTGAGCGTCGTACCCTCCGTATTGACCGTCATAATCTGCATCGGGTCCTCTTCCGTTGTAGGAAGAGTCTTGGTACCTTTGAGGATCTGGATGGACCACCCCCGAAAGTAGTAACAAGATCGCGCAAGTGTTTTTTATCCAGAAGTCTATAAAGGACTTGGGTCGGTTTACGCAAGCCATTGGGACGGGATGGTGATAGAAACGTCTTTGGGGGAAGAAAAAAAAATCCGCACTGACCCGAACTTGTGAGCAGACGACACAGGACTGAGGAATGATATTCCTTCCCACGCCGACCTCGTCATTCTCCCGACATATGTCAGGGTCCGTCTATGAGTCAACGGTCGTGCGAACGCTTATCTCAAAGTTCCCATAGTTAGCGACGGGTTGAGGGGGGAATGGAAAGGTAGGTAAAATAAGTTTATGTTAATTGTTTGGTTTCTTTCCAAAGCAAGAATAACATAATAGAAATATCAGATGTTTAGCTGTCATCGTGTTGCGACAGTTAAAAAAAAAATGTCCAGGACTCGTGTCTTGACTCGAGTAGGAAATATCCTTGAAAACTTATATATCACCAATGCAAGGTGATTTTATGTTTGTCTGTGTATTGAGAAAGAAGTTCTCACGGCATTTGAAGAGAAGAATAATTTGCCGGAGGAAGCACTCGTCAAGTTGTCGGTGAGTTTCGTCACTCTGGATAAAATGAGTTGTAAATATGTTATTAAAATAAATGGCACGGTGCAACGTACAAATTTTCTCTCTTCCATCTTAAATCGGATACATTTTACTAAGAACTCGTAGGGTTTGTGGAACGAGATGGTATACATTGTTGCAGAAACGTTGAGAAAAGCGGAATATCCCTGTCCACCAAAGAGCAAAAAAAAAAAAAAAAAAACATAAAGGTGAAGAGTAAGGGAAAGAAAAAAAAGTTAAGGGTTTTTTTTTTTTTCAGTTTTTATAGAAATATATATTTTTTAGC